>OY757015.1:16049377-16349377 GCA_963580285.1 Lucinisca nassula
CATGTAACAGATTTTCAACTCACCATTCTGGTAATTTATGGGCCCCCTCTTTTCCAAATTAATAAGCACCCGGGTGCTAAATGGGAGGAATACGGTAAGTACAAATATACCAGACTTTCAGCTCCTACATGTACTTTGTTTAGTGTTGTGCAGTGTAATGCAATGAATGTTGTGTAGTGTAATGCAATGTATGTTGTGTAGTGTAATGGAATGTAATATTGAACTAGATGCAGCAATTGTCAACGCCAAGACATACACAATTTAAGTGGTGATACAAGTAATATTTCACAAATGCAATGATTTTATATGTCTGGCAGCTTGTCTTAACAATGCGCGAATATGTCAAAATTCACTAGCATGTCTGCCTTTTCCAACAGGGAGAAAGCAAGTCAACTATAATCATATTACTTTACTACAGTTATATGTGTCTAGTCAATGCCTTAAAACAGGCCTCTATTTGACTGTTTAATAAAATTTAATTATGACATGTACTCATTAAAGGCCTAAAAATTAATCTCAAAATTAGGAGATAAAACGTAAGATATTGTTGTAATGGCAAGTGACTACTGGACTATGATACTTGATGCCATGTGCACCAAAATTTAATAGTGTATCCAAAAAGCCACTATTGCAGTGTTCTGCCAAGAAATTCAAGAAAAGGGCAAATGGCTCATGGGGCAGGAAAAAGTGAGACCATTTCCGAAAAAGGGGGGGCCATTTCTCAAAAAGTAGGTCCGTTTATAGGAATCAGTGACATTTTTATTAAATACATTGTACCGTTGTTTAGAAGCCTCCGTGGTGCAGTGGTTACGCAACTCGCCTTGTAAACCAGGGATCGCAGGATCGATCCCGGGCTTCTCCAGACTTTCGGATGAGTCTTTAAACCGAGGTCCTGTCTCCATATGACCTTAGCTGTTGGTGGGACGTAAAACTAAAACTCACTCACTGTACCGTTGTCACAAAGCGTTCGTTGGGAACCATCAACGTCAACCGAGATTAAGCAGATCTTGACAACCCCACCCACTTTCTGCATGGAAGACTGCTGTGAATTTTCATTGATTTCATGGGGGAAGTATTTCTTTCACAATACAAGAGGGCCCAGAGGGCCCTGGTTCGCTCACCTGATCCAAAGCATAACAAGTGGGCCCCGGGCAGGGTCAATTTTGGCCCCAGGGCTAAAATTTGAACAATCTTGGTAGAGGTCCACAAGATGAAGCTTCATATCTAATATGAAAGACCTGGGCTTTCTGGTTTCAGAAAAGAAGATTTTAAAGGTTTACCCTGCATATAGAAGTCTATGTAAAACAAGATTTTCCCTATATAAGTCTATGTAAAACCAAAGGGCCCCGGAGTGGGGGCATTTTTGGCCCCAGGGCTATAATTTGAACAATCTTGGTAGAGGTCCACTAGCTGAAGCTTCATAACAAATATCAAAGACCTAAGCCTTGTATTTCAGAGAAGATGATTTTTAAAGATTTTCCCTATATAAGTCTATGTAAAACCAAAGGGCCACATGGCGGGGGCATTTTTGGTCTCAGGCCTATTATTTGAACAATCTTTATAGAGGTCCACTAGCTGAAGCGTCATAACAAATATCGAAGACCTAAGCCTTGTGGTTTCAGAGAAGAAGATTTTTCAAGATTTTCCCTATATAAGTCTATGTAAAACCAAAGGGCCCCGGAGCGGGGGCATTTTTGGCCCCAGGGCTATAATTTAAACAATCTTGGTAGAGGTCCACAAGATGAAGCTTCATACCAAATATCAAAGACCTGGGCCTTGCAGTTTCAGAGAAGAAGATTTTTCAAGATTTTCCCTATATAAGCCTATGTAAAACAAAAGGGCCCTGGTGCGGGGGGGATTTTTGGCCCCAGCACTATAATTTGAACAATCTTGGTAGGGGTCTACTAGATGAAGCTTCATACCAAATATCAAAGACCTGGGCCTTGCGGTTTCAGAGAAGAAGATTTTTAAAGATTTTCCCTATATAAACCCATGTAAAACCAAAGGGCCCCCGTGCAGGGGGCATTTTTAGCTCCTGCACTATAATTTGAACAATCTTGGTAGGGGTCCACTAGATGAAGCTTCATACCAAATATCAAAGACCTGGGCCTTGCGGTTTCAGAGAAGAAGATTTTTAAAGATTTTCCCTATATAAGCCCATGTAAAACAAAAGGGCCCCCATGCGGGGGCATTTTTAGCTCCAGCACTATAATTTGAACAATCTTGGTAGGGGTCCACTAGATAAAGCTTCATACCAAATATCAAAGACCTGGGCCTTGCGGTTTCAGAGAAGAAGATTTTTCAAGATTTTCCCTATATAAGCCCATGTAAAACCAAAGGGCCCCGGTGCGGGGGCATTTTTTGCTCCAGCACTATTATTTGAACAATCTTGGTAGGGGTCCACTAGATGAAGCTTCATACCAAATATCAAAGATCTGGGCCTTGCGGTTTCAGAGAAGAAGATTTTTAAAGATTTTCCCCATATAAGTCCATGCAAAACCAAAGGGCCCCCATGCGGGGGCATTTTTGGCCCCAGCACTATAATTTGAACAATCTTGGTAGGGGTCCACTAGATAAAGCTTCATACCAAATATCAAAGACCTGGGCCTTGCGGTTTCAGAGAAGAAGATTTTTCAAGATTTTCCCTATATAAGCCCATGTAAAACCAAAGGGCCCCGGTGCGGGGGCATTTTTTGCTCCAGCACTATAATTTGAACAATCTTGGTAGGGGTCCACTAGATGAAGCTTCATACCAAATATCAAAGATCTGGGCCTTGCGGTTTCAGAGAAGAAGATTTTTAAAAATTTTCCCCATATAAGTCCATGCAAAACCAAAGGGCCCCCATGCGGGGGCATTTTTGGCCCCAGCACTATAATTTGAACAATCTTGGTAGGGGTCCACTAGATGAAGCTTCATACCAAATATCAAAGACCTGGGCCTTGCGGTTTCAGAGAAGAAGATTTTTCAAGATTTTCCCTATATAAGCCAATGTAAAACCAAAGGGCCCCCGTGCGGGGGCATTTTTAGCTTCAGCACTATAATTTGAACAATCTTGGTAGGGGTTCACTAGATAAAGCTTCATACCTAATATCAAAGACCTGGGCCTTGCGGTTTCAGAGAAGAAGAGTTTTAAAGATTTTCCCTATATAAGTCCTTGTAAAACCAAAGGGCCCCCGTGCGGGGGCATTTTTGGCCCCAGCACTATAATTTGAACAATCATGGTAGGGGTCCACTAGATGAAGCTTCATACCAAATATCAAATATCTGGGCCTTGCGGTTTCAGAGAAGAAGATTGTTCAAGATTTTCCCTATATAAGCCCATGTAAAACAAAAGGGCCCCCTGTGCGGGGGCATGTTTGGCCCCAGCACTATAATTTGAACAATCTTGGTAGGGCTCCACTAGATGAAGCTTCATACCAAATATCAAAGACCTGGGCCTTGCTGTTTCAGAGAAGAAGATTTTTCAAGATTTTCCCTATATAAGCCCATGTAAAACCAAAGGGCCCCCATGCGGGGGCATTTTTAGCTCCAGCACTATAATTTGAACAATTTTGGTTGGGGTCCACTAGATAAAGCTTCATACCAAATATCAAAGATCTGGGCCTTGCGGTTTTAGAGAAGAAGATTTTTTAAGGTTTTCCCCATATAAGCCCATGCAAAACCAAAGGGCCACCGTGCGGGGGCATTTTTGGCCCCAGCACTATAATTTGAACAATCTTGGTAGGGGTCCACTAGATGAAGCTTCATACCAAATATCAAAGACCTGGGCCTTGCGGTTTCAGAGAAGAAGATTTTTTAAGTTTTCGGTGAAAAAAATCTATTTTTGGCTCCTGTGACCTATATAAGCAATGGACCGGAACCATTTGAACAACTTTGAAGGGGACCACCTAAGGATCATTCCTGTGAAGTTTGGTCAAAATCCGATCAGTGGTTTAGGAGGAGATGTCGTTTGAAGAAAAGTTTACGGACGCACGGACGCACGCACGCACGGACGCACGACGGACAAAAAGTGATCCCAAAAGCTCACCTTGTCACTACGTGACAGGTGAGCTAAAAAATCTGTTAAATAAAAATAAAACTGGTTTGGAAAACATCACCGGTTTTATGTTTATTGATAAATTTATAACCACATGCAGACGCACAGAAAATAACAGCATTTGCTTTGCTCTGTTTTGGCGGGAAACTATTTAGTGTCTGCACGTGACAATTTCAAAGGGATTAATTACAGAGATGTAATTGGTGGCTAACCGATAATGCCTTAGGCAAGTACTCATGGTTTAATAGTATTGACAACTTGAGTAAATAAGCGATTATACATGTATTGTCTTGGCTGACGATGTTTTAATTGCCGAGTTCCGTGGAAAAAGGTAAAAAAAAAAATTCGGCCAAGTTTACAAAACTCAAGCAAACCATTCTTAAAATAAAAATTGTCGGCGGGTACAATGGAAATGACTCGTTTTTAAAGATCATCAGCAAAATTTTGGATGTGCCAAAGGTCCCCAGATGACATTTTTCCTGTGCCATACAGACTTTTTCCCTGCCAATGGTGCCAGGCCACGGCCTTGGCAGAACAACTGCTATTGCATGTAATTTTAAACTAGAGCTGTCAGAGGATCTGACTATAGCCCCGCTTCAGCGCTGTCAGAGAATAAAGTTATTTAAGCTGCAGAGAAAACAGTTATGAACAAGAAATAACTGTTGAAAATTTTACATTATCTGGAAAAACTCTAAGAGTTGTGAGCCCTTGTCCCTCATTTCAATGAGCATGATACATTACCAGAATGTCCATGTTTATACTAAATTTCATCTTCCATTTTTCAATGTTCAAAGGGTAATAACTCCTAAAGTAGGCAAATCAGAGTCAGGGTTCCTGCGCTCTGCACATTGTCTCATGGTGCTTTACACTTGTGTGAAGTGTCATGAAAATATCTCAAATGGTTTGTGAGTTATGGAGCCGACACAGTCAAAATTGCCTTTTTAAATGTTCAAAGGGCAATAACTCCTAAAGTAGGCAAACCAGAGTTATGGTTCCTGCACTCTGCACATCATCTCAAGGTGCTTTTCATTTATTTGAAGTTTCATGAAAATATCAGAAACGGTTATGGAGCGGACATAGTTAAAATTGCCATTTTTTAATATTCAAAAGCCTATAACTGAAAAAGTAGACAATCCAGAGTTTGGGTTCCTGCGCTCTGCACACGTAATATGGTGCTTTACATTTGTGTGAAGTTTCATAAAATTATCTCAAACGGTTTTTGAGTTATCGAGCAAAGACGGCTAAAATTGATATTTTTCAATATTCAAAGGGAAATAACTCAAAAATTAGGCAATCCAGAGTTATGGTTCCTGCACTCTGCACACCATCTCATGGTGTTTAATGTTTGTGTGAAGTTTCATGAAAATATGTGAATGGGTTTTAAAGTTATGGAGCGGACACGAAAATTGTTAACAGACACAGACAGACACACAGACAGACACACAGAAAATACGAAAACCAGAGTTATGGTTCTTGTGCTCTGCACATTGTCTCATAGTGCTTAACATTTGTGTGAAGTTTCATGAAATTATCTCAAACGGTTTTCGAGTTATGAAGCGGACACTGTTAAAATTGCCATTTTTCAATGTTCAAAGGGCAATAACTCCAAAAATAAGCAATGTAGAGTTATGGTTCCTGTGCTCTGCACATCGTCTCATAGTGCTTAACATTTGTGTGAAGTTTCCTAAAAATATCTCAAACGGTTTTCGAGTTATGAAGCGGACACAATTAAAATTGCCATTTTTCAATGTTCAAAGGGCAATAACTCCAAAAGTAGGCAATCCACAGTTATAATTCCTTCGCTCTGCACATTGTCTTATGGTGTTTAACATTTGTGTGAAGTTTCATGAAAATATGTTAAGCAGATACAAAGTTATGGAGCCAACACAAATTAACGGAATCACGGAATTACGGAATTACGGAATTACGGAATTACGGAAAATGTTCAAAGGGCAATAACTCCAAAAGTAGGCAATCCACAGTTATAATTCCTTCGCTCTGCACATTGTCTTATGGTGTTTAACATTTGTGTGAAGTTTCATGAAAATATGTTAAGCAGATACAAAGTTATGGAGCCAACACAAATTAACGGAATCACGGAATGACAGAAGGACATGGCAAATCCAATATAGCCCCACTTTTTCAAAGCGGGGCTATAATGAGTTTTACTGGTAATTATTTACTGAACACCCCTCATAAAAGACTAGCATAGAAGTCCAAGGGGCCAGTTGTTCAAAACCAAGGATGAAGTTAATTAACATATTGTTAAAACTTTGATCAATTAATATGGCAAATATGCTAATATTTTTGCCGAGAAAATGGGAGCAGCTTTTGCGAATGCAAAAACTGCTCTCATTTTTGCAAATGCATGCTCTCATTTTTTCAGCAAAAATAACACTTTATTAGATATTGTACTTGCTAGAATATTTAACAATTTGACCATTTACAAGCTCATTAAGCTAATATTTTTGCTGAAAAATGTCATTTTTTCAGCAAAAATAACATTTTAGATGTGTGTGTGATTTCTGATTTAACATCGCTTTCAACAATTTTTCAGTCATATCACGACGGTGTCTGGTTGTGACAGGGAGCTCAATGCTCACTTTTATAGTGCTGTCTCACTGAAGTATCATGTCTCAGACACATTCCATGATACCACACCCAGTCACATTATCCTGACACTGGGTCGACCAGTCCTAGCGCTACCCCGCAAATCTGAGTGCCAAGCCGGGAGCAGCTAGTACCATTTTTAACGACTTTGGTATGTTGTGGCTCGGGATCAAACCCGTGACCTCCCGTTCCCCGGAGCGGACACTCTACCAACTGAGCTATCCGGGCCGGTCAACGCTTTTTTAGATATTGTACTTATTGGAACAGTTAACTATATTATTTGACCACTAACGAGCTCATTAAGCTAACGATGCTTTGAACAACTGGCCCAAGATCCAACGGTGTTAGCTTAACCCTTTCAACCCAGTAGACTGGTACATTTACTTATTTTAATGGCCCAATCAACACTATATAGGTCATACTGAGCCAGGCAGTTTACCTAACAACACTTCCTGGGCAGCATATACATAAACAGCTAACGAGTATAGTGTACAATCTTTCACCACAAACTGACATCTGCCCTTCTTGAATCAGTGGAAGGGAGAGAATGAGTTGGTCCTTAGGATTTAGATGTCATGAAAAATTGTTTGTTTGTTTTTTTTGTTTGATTTGAGATTGAACGTCCCTGTCAGCACTGTGTAGGTCATTTTGGAGATGTTGCCTCCAATTTTGTGGGACTTTTACCCAACACTGAGCAGAGATGAATTGACAACCCTGCCGCCCAATGAAACCAATAGGGTTTATAAGCATGGACTCTCCGACTCGCACCGCTTTGCCTGGGCAGGCTGAGATCCTCTAAGCAGTTTACCAGTACTCGTATGCGGTCGGTTTCAGCTCTGCGTGGAAGCATCATGCAGCCCATCTATTTCTTCAAGACCTGATGGGCAGGGGCCGAATTGTTTGTTTGAATTCAGGTTTTACATCCCTGTCAACACTATTTAGGTCATTTTGGAAACAATGCTTCCAATGTTGAGGAACTTTTACCTACATTGGCATGAAATGACACCTCAAGCCCTACTGCACAAACATACCAATATGGTATATATGCAGGGACGGGCCGACTCACACGACTTTGCTGGGAAGGCTTAGACTTTCCAAACTGTTTACGAGTACTCATATGTAATTGGTTTCAGCTTTGCGTGGTAGCCCCACGCAGCCCAGTATATTTCTCCAGGGTCCGATAGGCCCTGGATCTTCAAAAATGAATAGAAAATGGTACGGATACATATGTTAACATTACTAATAAAGCCCAGATTCAGAACTGGAAGAGTCCATTTCAGCAACTCAGGGGTGAAAGGGTTAACAACACTACAATGTATTATCAGTGTAGGGTTTCAAATCAAAATCTGTGTTAGCTACAAAGGTGTGTTTGATCCAACTAGATGTACATGTAAGAGGTTATGAGGATACAGAACAATGATCAGGAAGTGGTACAATGACCAGGAAAAGGTCAATTTTCTGTAAACATGAAGTGGTCATTGTTCTACAGTCAAACTTTCAAATTTTGATGGCTCAGAGCCCTTTGGGACCATGAAAATTTGATCAAAACAGCGGTAGTTCGAGTCACAGAGGGATATTATTATTAGTGTTACATCAGGAGGCGTAATGAAGATAATTGTGGGATATCTTTTCTGTTGTGTGTACTCATTAGAATCGCCTCATCGAGGCGATTCTAATGAGTACACACAGCATGCATTTGCAAGATAACAGAAGAATATCTCCATACATTAGCCCTATGATTGTATTTGGAGAAATTCCCTGCAGACCCAAGAAAAGGTTCAACCAACAATTTTAAGGTGACACATTTCCAACAACTGCCCAACCCCCTTAAAAAAACACACACAAAAAAAACAAACAAGAGGGCCCAGAAGGCCCTGGTTTCGCTCACCTGATCCAATGTATAACAAGTGGGCCCCCGGCAGGGTCAATTTTGGCCCCAGGGCTATAATTTGAACAATCTTGGTAGAGGTCCACAAGATGAAGCTTCATATCGAATATGAAAGACCTGGGCTTTCTGGTTTCAGAGAAGAAGATTTTAAAGGTTTACCCTGCATATAGAAGTCTATGTAAAACAAGATTTTCCCTATATAAGTCTATGTTAAACCAAAGGGCCCCGGAGCAGGGGCATTTTTGGCCCTAGGGCTATAATTTGAAAATCTTGGTAGAGGTCCACTAGCTGAAGCTTCATAACAAATATCAAGACCTAAGCCTTGTGTTTCAGAGAAGAAGATTTTTAAAGATTTTCCCTATATAAGCCCATGTAAAACCAAAGGGCCCCTGTATGGGGGGCATTTTAGCTCCAGCACTATAATTTGAACAATCTTGGTAGGAGTCCACTAGATGAAGCTTCATACCAAATATCAAAGACCTGGGCCTTGCGGTTTCAGAGAAGAAGATTTTGAAAGATTTTCCCTATATAAGCCTATGTAAAACAAAAGGTCCCTGGTGCAGCGGCATTTTTGGCCCCAGCACTATAATTTGAACAATCTTGGTAGGAGTCCACTAGATGAAGCTTCATACCAAATATCAAAGACCTGGGCCTTGCGGTTTCAGAGAAGAAGATTTTTCAAGATTTTCCCTATATAAGCCCATGTAAAACCAAAGGGCCCCCTTACGGGGGGCATTTTAGCTCCAGCACTATAATTTGAACAATCTTGGTAGGAGTCCACTAGATGAAGCTTCATACCAAATATCAAAGACCTGGGCCTTGCGGTTTCAGAGAAGAAGATTTTGAAAGATTTTCCCTATATACCGTATTTACCGTATGTGTTCGGACACCTTAAAATAATTATTTTTTTCTATGTCCGAATACTTCCGAAATTACCTTTCTAAAATTAGCACCGTGTCCGAATACTTCCGAAAATTCACTGACATAAAAAATGATCGCCGGTTCAGACATTGTTTTTATTTTCAAACCAAAACGTGGCCGAACTGGAGCCATTGGAAATCTTATATGGCCGAATCACATTTAGAATCTAAATATTTCCCTTATTTCACGATTACATAAGTCTACTATCCGTATTCTGATACAAATTGTCCTAATTGGTTTTGTTTACAAATGGCGACTGCTTTTGCAGCCACGTGGTCGGAAAATGACGTCATACGGTTTCCGTTTACACAATACACATAAATGCAGTCAAGGACATATTGCACACCTGTTTTAAGTGATTGATTTTAAATGAGCGTATTTCTTAAATAAAGAAATCGTTTTGAAAAAAAAAAAAAAAAAAAAAGAATAACATTTCTTTAATCTCGAACCAAAAGGTGTCGAACTAGAGTCATTAAAAATCTTATATGGCCGAACGGAGTTCTAAAGAATATAAAAACATGCAATCGCAAAATGTTAAGAATATACATGCATAATATTTCACGACTACACAAGTCCACTATATTCTGAAACAAATCGCTTTGTTTACAAATGACATCCGATATTGAAGCCATGTGGTCGGAAAATAATTCATTCATGGGCATACCACACACGTGTTTTGTGTTATTGGTTTGAATGGAGCTTATTTCTTAAATAAAAATATCATTTTGAACGGGTAAAAAAGAAACGTTTTTTTTTTTTTTTTTTTTCGAAAGCTAAACACGCAACAGATGTGGATCGAGAAATGCACCTTGCGAAAAACCAATTTTATATTCAAATACCGGTTCTATAGTTAGCCATAAATTAATGACTTGTGTAAACAAATCAGCGTCTGTCCTGCATTGTTTGACCTGATTTTCTCACACATTTGTCAGCTTATCGATAACGCCTGAGGCCAGTGTTCACAGTTTATTACCTGTAGTGGAATAATCCATTTGAATAGTAGAACGTAATCAATTTCGTTTTAACACTTCAACCTTTTTTCACTAATAAACAATTTCATTAGCATGTGTATTTAAAACCTATAAAATATTAGCCTTTATATATATATGTATCACAGATTGGGATAAAAACGACAGAAACAAGGTATGACTTCTTCATTGTACTAGCTGCCATACCTGCACTGAAAATGGTTCAGCCCATAATGGTTGTTGGTAAATTAAAGACGGTAAATCATAAAAATATGGATACCTTGCAAAAAGAAAAAATACTTAGACAGAAGGCAGAATTGTGTCCGAAAACTTACGAAAATAAAGAGCGCGAATTTTCGGGGGTGGCCGAAAATATACGGTACATTAAATTAGCTAGTTTTACTGATTCTACATGGTGTCCGAAAACAAACGGTGTCCGAACACATACGGTAAATACGGTAAGCCTATGTAAAACAAAAGGTCCCTGGTGCAGAGGCATTTTTGGCCCAAGCACTATAATTTGAACAATCTTGGTAGGGGTCCACTAGATGAAGCTTCATACCGAATATCAAAGACCTTGGCCTTGCGGTTTCAGAGAAGAAGATTTTTCAAGATTTTCCCTATATAAGCCCATGTAAAACCAAAGGGCCCCTGTGCGGGGGTATTTTTAGATCCAGCACTATAATTTGAACAATCTTGGTAGGGGTCCACTAGATAAAGCTTCATACCAAATATCAAAGACCTGGGCCTTGCGGTTTCAGAGAAGAAGATTTCTAAAGATTTTCCCTATATAAGCCCATGTAAAACCAAAGGGCCCCTGTGCGGGGGCATTTTTGGCCCCAGCACTATAATTTGAACAATCTTGGTAGGGGTCCACTAGATGAAGCTTCATACCAAATATCAAAGACCTGGGCCTTGCGGTTTCAGAGAAGAAGATTTTTCAAGATTTTCCCTATATAAGCCCATGAAAAACCAAAGGGCCCCCGTGCGGGGGCATTTTTAGCTCCAGCACTATAATTTGAACAATCTTGGTAGCGGCCCACTAGATGAAGCTTCATACCAAATATCAAAGACCTGGGCCTTGCGGTTTCAGAGAAGAAGATTTTTCAAGATTTTCCCTATATAAGCCCATGTAAAACCAAAGGGCCCCCGTGCGGGGGCATTTTTGGCCCCAGCACTATAATTTGAACAATCTTGGTAGGGGTCCACTAGATGAAGCTTCATACCAAATATCAAAGACCTGGGCCTTGCGGTTTCAGAGAAGAAAATTTTTTAAGTTTGCGGTGAAAAAAATCTATTTTTGGCTACTGTGACCTATATGTGCAACGGACCGGAACCATTTGAACAACTTTTAAAGGGGACCACCTAAGGATCATTCCTGTGAAGTTTGGTCAAAATACGATCAGTGGTTTAGGAGGAGATGTCGTTTGAAGAAAAGTTTACGGACGCACGCACGGACGCACGACGGACGACGGACAAAAAGTGATCCCAAAAGCTCACCTTGTCACTAAGTGACAGGTGAGCTAAAAAAAACAAAAAAAACATTATACTTTCCCAAAATTAATGACAATATTGAATACACCAAGTATTCACAATATTTACACTATGAGCAACACGAAGGCAGTAATAAAATAGGAATCTGTAATGAAATGGCTTGCAGGCATTACTGTCCGCCAAAAACAACTGTGCTGAACTCAAATGACTGTAAATTGTGTCACTTTTAAGAAGAACGGATACACCTTCAGGGGAAGCAACTCTTTCCATTTTTTTTTTTTGTTTTCTCCCTTGTCAATTAAGATCTATGGTAAAAATCCTAAAAATTCGGAAACATTGAGGACTTGCTGTAATTCTCCTAAAAATTTATCAAATTTGTTTCATGATCCAGCATGAAGTCCAAAAAGTGCAGACAGAATGGCAAACAGTGAAGACCCTGATCAGACTGCTCCTCCTTCAGGAGCAGTCTGATCTGGGTCTTCACTATTTGCTTAGGCTTATCTGTCCCACTACTTAGTATAATTACTATACTCTTAACTCTTGCCTCTCTGAATTATAATTTAACCACACCCATTTCTGACTTTGAACCAATCAGATTACTTGATTTAATTTACTTCTGGAAATTCACAAAATGAATGTCAAACAGAGTAGATCAGGCATTTCTAACTTTGAACCAAACAGATTACTTGATGTAATTTATTCTTGCAAATTCACAAACTGAATGTCAAACAGTGTAGATCCTGATCAGATGGCTTCTTCAGAAGCCATATGATCTGGATCTATACTGTTTGCAAAGGTAGGGGTTGTCATGAACAGCAGGATAAGGGTTAAGGGAAAGAGTTTGCTTCTTTCCTTTAACACGAGACCCCTTTTAAAAAAGGGCCTAGTCAATAGGAAAGTGAACAGGAAGTCTCAAGAATTGCCTCCCTTGTAAAAAAGGCAAATACTCTGTCAGGTGAATCCATTCCCCTTAAATCAAGGGTTTGATGCTAAGAGGTTACAAAACTGTATCATGCTTATCAATGTAAAAGCTGCTTACAGTATAAAAAGTAAAACAAAAAAAAACTAGAAATGTGTCCAGACGACACAGATGCCCCCGCCAAGGGCCCCGCCTCACCCCGAAAATCCATGTTGCAAAAAAAAATTCTAAGTGTGTAACCTTGTCATCAGGAACATTTGTGAGAAGTAATATTGAAATTGGTGAAAAAATGTAAGTGCTAGAGCAATGACAAAGTTTTTCTAAAAATAGCCACAGTGACCTTGACCTTGAAAGTCGAACTGCTCAAGGTATTGTCATAAGGAACATTTGTGTGAAGTTATATTGAAATCAGAGAAGAAATGCAGGCGCTAGAGCGATGACAAAGTTTTTCTAAAAATAGCCACAGTGACCTTGACCTTGAAAGTCGAAAACGCTACAGATATTGTCATAAGGAACATTTGTGTGAAGTTATATTGAAATCGGTGAAGAAATGTTAGCCCTAGAGCGATGACAAAGTTTTTCTAAAAATAGCCACAGTGACCTTGACCTTGAGACCATGACCTTGAAAGTTAAAATTGCTAGAGCTATTTTTATAAGGAAATTTGTGTGAAGTTATATTGAAATTGGTGAAGGAATGTAGGCGCTAGAGCGATGACAAAGTTTTTCTAAAAATAGCCACAGTGACCTTGACCTTGAGGTCATGACCTTGAAAGACGAACTCGCTCGAGATATTGTCATAAAGAACATTTGTGTGAAGTTACATTGAAATCAGTGAAGAAATATAGACGCTAGAGCTATGTTGTGCGAGGGGATAATTAAAAATTTTTAAGTCTGTGACCTTGACCTCATGGGCATGGGTGGGGGTATCGCTGAATAAAATGGACAGGTATCTAACATCAAACCAAATATCAACTCAATCCATTGCACGATTTGGAAAATATCAACTCTTAAAATATCTAATTAAAAATTTCTAAGTATGTGACCTTGACCTTGAAGCCATAGGCATGAGTGGGGGTATTGCCAAATAAACATTTGGACCTGTATCTATCATCATAGCATACATAAGCCAAATCCATAATATAGTTTGGAAAATTTGAGCTCTTTAAAATCTTTCACATTAAAATTGTCTAAGTCTGTGACCTTGACCTTGAGGCCATGGGCATGGGTGGGGGTATCGCTGAATAAAACTTTGGACCTATATCTATAATCATACCAAATATGAACCCATTCCATCAAATGGTTTGGAAAATATGAGTTCTAAAATGTTCAAGTCTACCTGTTACAAAAACCTTAACCTGAGTCTTTAACATTGAAAATTTCTAAGTCTGTGACCTTGACCTTGAGGTCACAGGCATGGGTGGGGGTATTGCTTAATAAAACTTTGGACCTATATCTATCAGCATACCAAAGATGAACCAGTTCCATCAAATGGTTAGGAAAATATGACTTCTAAAAGTTCAGGCTCTACCTGTTACAACAAGAGGGCCATGATGGCCCTGGATCGCTCACCTGATCCATAGAGTAACAAGTGGGCCCCGGGGAGGGCCATTATTGACCCCAAGGTTATAATGTGCATAATGTTGAGGGAGGTCTAAAAAGGTGAAGCTTCATACCAAATATCAACAAAGGCTATAATTGTCCACTAGATGAAGCTCCATACCAAATATCAAAGACATAGGCCTTGCAGTTTCAGAGAAGAAGATTTTTAAAGATTTCCCTATAAATGTCTATGTAAAACCAAAGGGTCCCTGGGCGGGGGCATTTTGGCCCCAGGGCTATAATTTGAACAATCTTGATAGATTCACACCAAATAGCCAAGACCTGGGCCTTGCTGTTTCAGAGAAGAAGATTTTCAAAGATTATCTCTATATAAGTCTATGTAAAACCAAAGGGCTCTGAGGCGGGGGGCATTATTGGCCTCAGGGCTTTAATTTGAACAATCTTGGTAGACTTGGTAGAGGTCCACTAGCTGAAGCTTCATACCAAATAATTAAAGACCTAGGCCTTGGGGTTTCAAAGAAGATTTTCCAAGATTTTCCCTATATAAGTCTATGTAAAACCAAAGGGCCCCGGAGGGGGGTGGGGGGGCATTTTTGGCCCCAGGGCTATTATTTGAACAATCTTGGTAGGGGTCCACAAGATGAAGCTTCATACCAAATATCAAAGACCTGGGCCTTGCATTTTCAGAGAAGAAGATTTTTAAAGATTTTCCCTACATAAGCCTATGTAAAACCAAAGGTCACCGGGGCGGGGGCATTTTTGGCCCCAGCACTATAATTTGAACAATCTTGGTAGGGGTCCACTAGATGAAGCTTCATATCAAATATCAAAGACCTGGGCCTTGCGGTTTCAGAGAAGAAGATTTCTACAGATTTTCCCTATATAGCCCATGTAAAACCAAAGGGCCCCGGGGCGGGGGCATTTTTGGCCCCAGCCCTATAATTTGAACAATCTTGGTAGGGGTACACTAGATGAAGATTCATACCAAATATCAAAGACCTGTGCCATGCGGTTTCAGAGAAGAAGATTTTTTAAGTTTTCGGAGAAAAAAATCTATTTTTGGCTCCTGTGACCTATATGTGCAACAGACCGGAACCATTTGAACAACTTTGAAAGGGGACTACCTGAGGATCATTCCTGTGAAGTTTGGTCAAAATCCGATCAGTGGTTTAGGAGGAGATGTCGTTTGAAGAAATTGTTTACGCACGGATGACAGACAAAAAGTGATCCTAATATTAAACACAAGAGGGCCCTGAGGGCCCTGGTTCGCTCACCTGATCCAATGTATAACAAGTGGGCCCCGGGCAGGGTCAATTTTGGCCCCAGGGCTATAATTTGAACAATCTTGGTAGAGGTCCACAAGATGAAGCTTCATATCGAATATGAAAGACCTGGGCTTTCTGGTTTCAGAGAAGAAGATTTTAAAGGTTTAGCCTGCATATAGAAGTCTATGTAAAACCAAAGGGCCCCGGAGCAGGGGCATTTTTGGCCCCAGGGCTATAATTTGAACAATCTTGGTAGAGGTCCACTAGCTGAAGCTTCATAACAAATATCAAAGACCTAAGCCTTGTGTTTCAGAGAAGATGATTTTTAAAGATTTTCCCTATATAAGTCTATGTAAAACCAAAGGGCCACATGGCGGAGGCATTTTTGGTCTCAGGGCTATAATTTGAACAATCTTTATAGAGGTCCACTAGCTGAAGCTGCATAACAAATATCGAAGACCTAAGCCTTGTGGTTTCAAAGAAGAAGATTTTTCAAGATTTTCCCTATATACGTCTATGTAAAACCAAAGGGCCCCAGAGCGGGGGCATTTTTGGCCTCAGGGCTATAATTTGAACAACCTTGGAAGAGGTCCACAAGATGAAGCTTCATACCAAATATCAAAGACCTGGGCCTTGCAGTTTCAGAGAAGAAGATTTTTCAAGATTTTCCCTATATAAGCCTATGTTAAACAAAAGGGCCCTGGTGTGGGGGCATTTTTGGCCCCAGCACTATAATTTGAACAATCTTGGTAGGGGTCCACTAGATGAAGCTTCATACCAAATATCAAAGACCTGGGCCTTGCGGTTTCAGAGAAGAAGATTTTTCAAGATTTTCCCTATATAAGCCCATGTAAAACCAAAGGGCCCCCGTGTGGGGGGCATTTTTAGCTCCAGCACTAAAATTTGAACAATCTTGGTAGGGGTCCACTAGATGAAGCTTCATACCAAATATCAAAGACCTGGGCCTTGCGGTTTCAGAGAAGAAGATTTTTAAAGATTTTCCCTATATAAGCCTATGTAAAACAAAAGGGCCCTGGTGCGGAGGCATTTTTGGCCCCAGCACTATAATTTGAACAATCTTGGTAGGGGTCCACTAGATGAAGCTTCATACCAAATATCAAAGACCTGGGCCTTGCGGTTTCAGAGAAGAAGATTTTTCAAGATTTTCCCTATACAAGCCCATGTAAAACCAAAGGGCCCCCGTGTGTGGGGCATTTTTAGCTCCAGCACTATAATTTGAACAATCTTGGTAGGGGTCCACTAGATGAAGCTTCATACCAAATATCAAAGACCTGGGCCTTGTGGTTTCGGAGAAGAAGATTTTTAAAGATTTTCCCTATATAAGCCCATGTAAAACCAAAGGGCCCCCGTGCGGAGGCATTTTTGGCCCCAGCACTATAATTTGAACAATCTTGGTAGGGGTCCACTAGATGAAGCTTCATACCAAATATCAAAGACCTGGGCCGTGCAGTTTCAGAGAAGAAGATTTTTAAAGATTTTCCCTATATAAGCCTATGTAAAACCAAAGGGCCCCCGTGCGGGGGCATTTTTAGCTCCTGCACTATAATTTGAACAATCTTGGTAGGGGTCCACTAGATGAAGCTTCATACCAAATATCAAAGACCTGGGCCTTGCGGTTTCAGAGAAGAAGATTTTTAAAGATTTTCCCTATATAAGCCTATGTAAAACAAAAGGGCCCTGGTGTGGGGGCATTTTTGGCCCCAGAACTATAATTTGAATAATCTTGGTAGGGGTCCACTAGATGAAGCTTCATACCAAATATCAAAGACCTGGGCCTTGCGGTTTCAGAGAAGAAGATTTTTCAAGATTTTCCCTATATAAGCCCATGTAAAACCAAAGGGCCCCCGTGTGTGGGGCATTTTTAGCTCCAGCACTAAAATTTGAACAATCTTGGTAGGGGTCCACTAGATGAAGCTTCATACCAAATATCAAAGACCTGGGCCTTGCGGTTTCAGAGAAGAAGATTTTTAAAGATTTTCCCTATATAAGCCTATGTAAAACAAAAGGGCCCTGGTGCGGAGGCATTTTTGGCCCCAGCACTATAATTTGAACAATCTCTGTAGGGGTCCACTAGATGAAGCTTCATACCAAATATCAAAGACCTGGGCCTTGCGGTTTCAGAGAAGAAGATTTTTCAAGATTTTCCCTATACAAGCCCATGTAAAACCAAAGGGCCCCCGTGCGGGGGCATTTTTAGATCCAGCACTATAATTTGAACAATCTTGGTAGGGGTCCACTAGATAAAGCTTCATACCAAATATCAAAGACCTGGGCCTTGTGGTTTCGGAGAAGAAGATTTTTAAAGATTTTCCCTATATAAGCCCATGTAAAACCAAAGGGCCCCCGTGCGGGGGCATTTTTGGCCCCAGCACTATAATTTGAACAATCTTGGTAGGGGTCCACTAGATGAAGCTTCATACCAAATATCAAAGACCTGGGCCGTGCAGTTTCAGAGAAGAAGATTTTTAAAGATTTTCCCTATATAAGCCTATGTAAAACCAAAGGGCCCCCGTGCAGGGGCATTTTTAGCTCCTGCACTATAATTTGAACAATCTTGGTAGGGGTCCACTAGATGAAGCTTCATACCAAATATCAAAGACCTGGGTCTTGCGGTTTCAGAGAAGAAGATTTTTAAAGATTTTCCCTATATAAGCCCGTGTAAAACCAAAGGGCCCCCGTGCGGGGGCATTTTTGGCCCCAGCACTGTAATTTGAACAATCTTGGTAGGGGTCCACTAGATGAGGCTTCATACCAAATATCAAAGACCTGGGCCTTGCGGTTTCAGAGAAGAAGATTTTTTAAGTTTGCGGTGAAAAAAATCTATTTTTGGCTACTGTGACCTATATGTGCAACGGACCGGAACCATTTGAACAACTTTGAAAGGGGACCACCTAAGGATCATTCCTGTGAAGTTTGGTCAAAATACGATCAGTGGTTTAGGAGGAGACGTCGTTTGAAGAAAAGTTTACGGACGCACACACAGACGGACGCACGCACGGACGCACGACGGACGACGGACAAAAAGTGATCCCAAAAGCTCACCTTGTCACTACATGACAGGTGAGCTAACAAGAGGGCCATGATGGCCCTGGATCGCTCACCTGATCCATAGAGTAACGAGTGGGCCCCGAGGAGAGCCATTATTGACCCCAAGATTATAATGTGCATAATGTTGAGGGAGGTCTAAAAAGGTGAAGCTTCATACCAAATATCAACAAAGGCTATAATTGTCCACTAGATGAAGCTCCATACCAAATATCAAAGACATTGGCCTTGCAGTTTCAGAGAAGAAAATTTTTAAAGGTTTCCCTATATAAGTCTATATAAAACCAAAGGGTCTCGGGGCGGGGGCATTTTTGGCCCCAGGGCTATAATTTGAACAATCTTGATAGAGGTCCACTA
Source organism: Lucinisca nassula (assembly GCA_963580285.1). Lineage (NCBI taxonomy): Eukaryota > Metazoa > Mollusca > Bivalvia > Lucinida > Lucinidae > Lucinisca > Lucinisca nassula. The sequence goes on from OY757015.1 coordinate 16,068,463, forward strand.
GCTGAAATTTCACACCAAATATCAAAGACCTTGGCCTTGCGGTTTCACAGAAGAAAATTTAAAAAAAATTTCCCTATATAAGTCTATGTAAAACCAAAAGGGCCCCGAGGGGGGTGGGGGGCATTTTTGGCCTCAGGGCTATAATTTGAACAATCTTGGTAGAGGTCCACTAGCTGAAGCTTCATACAAAATATCAAAGACCTAGGCCTTGTGGTTTCAGAGAAGAAGATTTTTCAAGATTTTCACTATATAAGTCTATGTAAAACCAAAGGGCCCCTGGGCGGGGCATTTGTGGCCCCAGCATTATAATTTGAACAATCTTTGTAGGGGTCCACTAGATGAAGCTTCATATCAAATATCAAAGACCTGGGCCTTGCGGTTTCAGAGAAGAAGATTTTTTACAGATTTTCCCTGTATAAGCCCATGTAAAACCAAAGGGCCCCGGGGTGGGGGCATTTTTAGCCCCAGCATTATAATTTGAACAATCTTGGTAGGGGTCCACTAGATGAAGCTTCATACCAAAAATCAAAGACCTGGGCCTTGTGGTTTCAGACATGAAGATTTTCCTACATAAGCGCCCATGTAAAACCAAAGGGCCCCGGGGCGGGGGCATTTTTGGCCCAAGCACTATTATTTGAACAATCTTGGTAGGGGTCCACTAGATGAAGCTTCATACCAAATATCAAAGACCTTGGCCTTGCGGTTCAGAGAAGAAGATTTTTTAAGTTTTCGGAGAAAAAATCTATTTTTGGCTCCTGCGACCTATATGTGCAATGGACCGGAACCATTTGAACAACTTTGAAAGGGGACTACCTAAGGATCATTCCTGTGAAGTTTGGTCAAAATCCGATCAGTGGTTTAGGAGGAGATGTCGTTTGAAGAAATTGTTTACGCACGGATGACAGACAAAAAGTGATCCTAATATAAAACACAAGAGGGCCATGATGGCCCTGGATCGCTCACCTGATCAATAGAGTAACCAGTGGGCCCCGGGGAGGGTCAATATTGACCCCAGGGCTATAATGTGCATAATGTTGAGGGAATTCTAAAGAGGTGAAGCTTCATACCAAATATCAACAAACGCTATAATTTGAATCATCATGGCAAAGGTCCACTAGATTGAGCTACACCCCAAATATCAAAGACCTGGGTCTTGCGGTTTCAGAGAAGAAGATTTTTTTAAACATATTCCCTACATAAGCCTATGTAAATCCAAATGGCCCCAGAGGGGGGGGGTCATTTTTGCCCTCTGGGCTATAATTTAAATAATCTTGATAGAGGTCCACTAGATGAAGCTTCACACCAAATATCAAAGACCTGGGCCATGCTGTTTCAGAGAAAAAGATTTTCAAAGATTATCTCTATATAAGTCTATGTAAAACCAAAGGGCCCTGTGGTGGGAGATTTGCAGCCCGGTGGCTATAATGTGAACAATCTTGGTAGAGGTCCACTAGATGAAGCTCCATACCAAATATAAAAGACATGGGCCTTGCAGTTTCGGAGAAGAAGATTTTTAAAGATTTCCCTATATAAGTCTATGTAAAACCAAAGGGTCTCTGGGCGGGGGCATTTTTGACCCAAGGTCTATAATTTGAACAATCTTGATAAAGGTCAACTAGATGAAATTTCACACCAAATATCAAAGACCTAGGCCTTGTGGTTTCACAGAAGAAGATTTTTAAAGATTATCCCTGTATAAGTCTAAGTAAAACCAAAGGGCCCCGACACAGGGGCATTTTTGGCCCCAGGGCTATAATTTGAACAATCTTGGTAGAGGTTTACAAGATGGAGCTTCATAGTAAATATCAAAGAACTGGGCCTTGAGGTTTCAGAGAAGAAGATTTTTAAAGATTTTCCCTATATAAGCCGATGTAAAACCAAAGGGCCCTCGGGCGGGGGCATTTTTGGCCCGAGAACTATAATTTGAACAATCTTGGTAGCGGTCCATTAGATGAAGCTTCATACCAAATAGCAAAGACCTGGGCCTTGCGGTTTCAGAGAAGAAGATTTTTAAAGATTTTCCCTATATAAGCCCATGTAAAACCAAAGGGCCCTAGGGCGGGGTCATATTTGGCCCCAGCACTATTATTTGATCAATCTTGGTAGGGGTCCATAAGACGAAGATTCATACCAAATATCAAAGACCTGGGCCTTGCGGTTTCAGAGAAGAAGATTTTTAAAGATTTTCCCTATATAAGCCAATGTAAAACCAAAGGGCCCGGGGCGGAGGCGTTTTTGGCCCCAGCACTACAATTTGAACAATCTTGGTAGGGGTCTACTAGATGAAGCTTCATACTAAATATCAAAGTCCTGGGCCTTGCAGTTTCAGAGAAGAAGATTTTTGAAGATCTTCCCTATGTAAGCCCATGTAAAACCAAACGGCTCGGGGGCTGGGGCATTTTTGGCCCCAGCACTGTAATTTGAACAATCTTGGTAGTGGTCCACTAGATGCAGCTTCATCCCAAATATCAAAGACCTGGGCCTTGCGGTTTCAGAGAAGAAGATTTTTTAAGTTTTTGGTGAAAAAATCTATTTTTGACTCCTGTGACCTATATGTGCAACGGACCGGAACCATTTGAACAACTTTGAAAGGGGACCACCTAAGGATCATTCCTGTGAAGTTTGGTCAAAATCCGATCAGTGGTTTAGGAGGAGATGTTGTTTGAAGAAATTGTTTACGCACGGATGACAGACAAAAAGTGATCCTAATATTAATCACAAGAGGGCCATGATGACCCTATATCGCTCACCTGTGTACCAGATAATCATTAGTGATATTTAGAAAAAAAGAACTGTACAGAAAGGCAAGACATGTTTGTTTACCTGATAGATATAAATGTCTTCATAGATCCAGGGTGGTCAATATACTTGTACATCAGTTGAACCAGTTGAACTCTTCAGGATGAAATCTTGAAGGGCAAGATGTAGAGTATACACAAGACTTCTTGAATCCATGCAGTTAGTCTTTGTTCATGATGTAGTCATAATTTGACAAAGAAATCAATATCTGTAGCTATGATTTCCTTTCGACACAGTGGTTTTCAACAGTATTGCATGGGATGACAAAATTTACATAAGAAACACTGATGATCTCAAATAGCTGCATCCATGTCAAAAAAGAGAGGCCAAAGTCTGCTTAGTTCTATCCAGACTGTATCTTTGACTTTTACTCAGTCACACTGATGTATAAGGCCCATATTATAGATTAAGTTACCTTTATATCATAAACATCTTGGTTATTACATCTATCTTAAACCCACAAAGAATTAATTCTGTTACAGTGGGCATTATTATAATAAGGCATAAACTAAGACACACAAACATATGTAGAATCTATGTTGTGATATGTGCCAATGAGGCATCTTTAAGAACAGCTAAAAATAATGTGAGTCATTTCTATGCATAGAAAGCAGATGCATCACCTTATTCTCTTGATCACCAATAAATAAATTCCTGACCTTGCAAGTATGTAGAAAATTGTTACTTAAATCTTTTTGAAGAAAATCTGTTTTAAGCCTTTTCAAGTAACAACAAATTTACATGTAAAATTATTTTCAATGTTGCAAATAAGAAAATAATAAAATATTGACAAAATTCAAAATACTGCGATAAACCTTTCTCTAAGAACAACAGATTTACATGTCAAAACAGTGCTGCAAATAAGAATACAATATAGTATGTTATTTGGCAGAATTCAGAATATTGTGAACAAACGGCCCCAGGCCAAGTGTCCCCCCATCTCTGAAATGTCAGTATGTGGTGAATATGTCTATAACATATGTCATAAGCCATGTTTAGGGAATTTAAAACCATTTCAACAGACTATTTCTTTTAAATTTTCCTAAAGTTGTAAGGAATAAATTTACAGAGAAAAAAGTGATCTCCAAAACTGTAAGACAAAGGACCAAAACCCCAGGAAAATTCAGTAATCAATTGAGCACAACCGCAATAGAATATGATCATTTTCAGGTCATGGAAACAAAAAATGGCAAGTTTCATCCAAATCTGGTGAAAACTGTAGGAGGAGTTGAGACAAGAACTTCTGTTGATAACATGGTTTAGACTGACAAAGTGCAATGATGCTGGTAAAAATCAATCAGGCACAACCTCCTTAAAATATGATCATTTTCAGGTGATAAGAACAATAATTGAGAAGTTTCATCAAAATCTCTTGAACACTGGGAGGAGTTGCGGAGACAAAAACTTCTGTTGATAAAATTGCTAAAACTGACAAAGGGCAATAACTCTGGTAAAAATCAGTCTAGCATGACCTCGGTAAAATATGATCATCTTCAGGACATAGGAACAATAACTGGAAAGTTTCATCAAAATCCCTTGAAAATGTAGGAGGAGTGGCAGACAGACCGACTGATGGATGTACGGTGGACGGATGGACGAAAACCGTTACTATAGTCCCCCTCGACTAACGTCTGGGGAAAAATGGACAGAATGTATATTGTAAGTCAATTCTTCCCCTGACAAAGTGTCTGGTCAGATGTTTAATATGAAGGTAGCAAATGTTTAGAGATAAGTAAAGAATTAATATTTTTTAATTATTCTGCAATACATCTAAGAACTAAGATAATAACACTCTTGCAACATAATGCATTTTTTGAATCTTCAAAATAGCTGCTTATTTTATGAAAATCCATGATATTTTCCTTATTTATACTGCAAACACAGGTGGCGGGTGCTAGTTAGAACCGCCTCATTGAGGCAGTTCTAATGAGTACCCACAACCTATGTATTGGAACAGAAATAAGAAAAATAATGTATACCCCTATAAACCCCAGATTTCTCAATATAAAGTGGGGTTTAAGGGGGTGTTTATTTCACGGGCTTGTTCACGTGATGTGAATCCAGTTGAAGAGTATAATTAATATTAACCAAAGGTACATCAACAGCATCCATGTAATATGACATCATAAAAATATACATACATACAAGTCAATCTTTGAAACCTCCACTGTATCAACAGACTATCAGATGCTTTATAATCTTCAAAATTTTTATGCCAACAGAAAATGTAGTTTCATCCTGTGCACATAAATTCTAAGAAAAAAGGTTGAAATCATACTCAAAGATATTTTTTAATCTACTATAAAACTGGAAAACCAAATAAAATATTAAATATTATTAAGGTCCTTTAAGATTAAACTTTTATTTTTCCATGTTGTTTTTTCGAGATGTCCTATTTCTTACTTCTGACTGGAAAAAGAGGACCTATTCCATTAGAATAATGCATCCATATATGTAATGCTTTCAGTCATGATAGAAAAAATAGCATTTTTGAATGAAAATTTATATATTTTTCTTATTTTAGCTTCAAACATAGATCATTTAGAGAAACACCTCACTGTCTATGTTTCGAGTAAGAAAATGGTAAAAATATGTATAGAAAATAAAGAATAGCCCTGTAAACTCCACTCTTCTCTATATAAGGAGTTTTACAGTGGTGCTCATTTCCTGATATCTGTAAGTGGTGGCCACCCAAATCTTGCCAAACCACCAGCAATATCTGCCTTTAAAAAGGTAAATACAGCATTTTATGTGGTGGGTGAGTGCACTGAAAAGTAGTATAAAAATACCTGACACGATTTCCAAGTTGTTATGCAAAAAGTGTGGTATTTATGATCTGACCAATAGATTCCTCTGTTCGAATTTCACCAAAAAAGCAACCTTAATTTGAGAGACTGGTTTTATATATTTAAAATTATGCAGGTGAAAAGTCTTCAACTACGTGGATTTCATGTGCAAAAAGACTATTTTGTGATCTGACCAGTATGTTTCACATGTTCCAACTGCACCATCAACATATGAAAAATCAACATTAGAAAATACCAAATCAAGTGTTGTCATATGATCTGTGGTACATTCTTTTATAAGCATTTTGCATGAAAACTTATCACTTAATTTCTTAACGATGCTATGTTTCAGCAAAACATTAATATTGAAATCTCCAATTATCATCAATGGCTTTGATGCGGTCAAATATGGAATAAGTTCTTTGTTCAGACAAGAAAGAAGATTACTGTCAGACATTTGAGGTGACTTATACAAAAATACGATCTGACTTTCAATCGAGACATGCCTGGCAGTTATCATAATAAATTCTAATGTATCTGAACTATACTTTCTCTTCTGTATAATAATGATACCATCTTTGACATAAACTGCTAATCCATGAGGAGGTCTTTTGCAAGTACTGTATCCAATTTGGTCATTTCTTGTCAAACAATAGCCTTCTATTACATAATCACTATCATTATCAGGCTGATGTAGTCGTGTTTCTGCTAATCCAAATATGTGCGTTGACAACAGATTTTTGTCATGTCTAACATCATCAAAATGAAGATTCAAGGATCTACAATTATTGAAAGCAACCTTGAAATGCGAAACTGGATCTATCAATTCTAAAGATGTATCACACAGCTGAAGCATTGCTGTTTCATGCAATCGCTGCATTTCTGTCCTAACCTGATCATCAACTTGTAATGCTTTCTCATTGAAGTTAAGGATCTGAAGCTTCTCAATTGACCTTACCCTGCTGAGTGCTACATAGTGTAAATGTGGAACTTTGCGGGTTTTACGTTGTGATAAGTCAATAACAACTCTTTCCAGGGTACTACCTTGTGCTCTATGTACTGAACGCCCTGCAGAAGGTTGCAAAGGGAATTGAACTCTCTGAAAGGTCTTTCTGTTGTAAGTAAATGACCTGTTGACATCAAAAATTGGTGTCCAATTTTCATCAATATTGCTATGATACAGTCCCCTGTTTTTGTATTTGATTCTTGTTTCCATTCCTGCTTTTTTGTCATCAAACTGGACCCAAATTATGCTTGGACGTCGTGTGGTTTGTAGTTTATACTCAATAAACTTAACTACACATGATGCTCCATTTGCTAGTCCATCTTCTGTTTTTATGTTTATTGTTAAATCATAAATCATGTCAACAACAACTGTTAACGAGCAATGTAAATTTGCTGTTTGGTTTGAATCTGTTACATTCTTTAGATTCTTGAGTGCACAGTCTATCTTTTCTTTAGATAACTTAGGTGAGACATATGTATCCATGCATGGTATTTCAACCTTTTCTGTTGCCATATTTCTTATAATTTCATCATTAAAAACATGCATGAAATAGTTTTCTGCAAAGAGGTGAGGCGCATTTTTCTGATACTCAGTATCTTTTTTAGTTACTTCACATTGCTTAAACCTATTCTTGTCTTCAGCAGTCAAGGCATTGATCCTTAATCTATTTAACAATTCTGCAAATTCAAGGTCATCTTTTTGTCTCATAATTTCTGTTAGTTCAAACATGGTAAATAAGTCTTTCCAGAGATTTTGTGATAAAGCAGCTGCATCATGTTTCATGTCATTAAATATCCAATCACCACTCACTGGTTTCAACTGATAAAGATCACCAACAGCAATAATGCTAACACCACCAAAAGGCGTTCTTGTTCCTTTCAATGCTTGAAGTCTCTGATCAATAAAATTCAACATAGAATTACTAACCATTGAAATTTCATCAATAATCACAACTGACAAATCACGGTATTTTGATCTAAAGGTATTCAGACTGTCACAGGTTAATGTTTGATCCGATTGCTTATACTTTTGTTTAAATGCAGATGAGATGGTAGAACCATTAATATTAAATGCTGCTTTTCCTGTAAATGCACAAAGAAGAACCCTTGTGTGATCCGCATCTTCTCCTTCTTTCAGATTTAATATTCTAAACAAAGTCTGATACAATGCTCGAATAACTAGACTTTTTCCAACACCAGCTCCACCAGAAAGAAATGCATATAAGGGGGCATCTTTTGTTTTAATCCAGTGAATCACATGATAGTAAAACTGTTTTTGTTTACTATTTAAACACTGCAGGAGCTTTCTGTAATCAATATCTGAAAGAATATTTTCATTCACATCAATTTGAGGTGCAGAAACGTAACATCCAATTTCAGTCCCTATATCATAGTCTCTATGCTCAATTCTATCAGGATTAAAATATATAAACTCTTCAGACTGAATTGGTTCAATTTCAGCATCATCACCTTCAACTTGTTGTGTACTTGGAGCAATATCATCGAATGCATCATATTCAATTTCTGCTAAATCTCTTGCTAATTCCAACTCTTCAGCATAATGTTCGTAAGTGGAACATTTATGATCTATCACATGCTTCATTGACTCATAGTGTTCTTTATATGTTCTAAAAGTTCCAAGTAAGTCAGTCTCTTCATTTCTCCATGGGTGAAAAAGTAGAAGTTTCTCTCTATAATAGTTCTCTTCATCTGTTTTGCGATTGAATCTCACATACCTTATTATTTTAGAATTACGACATCGTTTGATTTTTATGCCATTCTTTAAAGTTAAAATAGTTTCACCATCACCAAAGCATTCTTCATCTGACACTTCTGCATCTTTCTCATAATCTTGCTCCTCCTCATCTCTACTATCATTATGTCCATCTGGGTAAATGACTTCTAACTCAGACACATAATCGGCTAAGCAATACTTTTCCAATGGTTTGGGACGCTTCAAGTATCTTTTAATTTTATTGTCTGACATTATATCTGTCGAGTCTGCCGGCAATTCATCAAGTACTGACTTTGGTTTCAGTAACTGTACTCTCTGGGTTGGAAGTGACGTATTTATGAAGACAACACTCCTTGAACTTTTAGTCAATGGCATTTGCAGTACCAAATAAACTGCCTCTTGTGCACTTACTTCAACACTGTTTGAAAACACATTTCCAATATGTCTAACTTGTCTTTTGAGATCCATATTGCCATTCCTTGCTTCTTTTGCAGCTGCATGCAACAAATTACTCATCCCTCTTTGAGATTTACTAATATATGAAACTATATACATAGCACAAGCATATGGATCTAACACAAATTGTATATCAATGTTTGCCTTCCAAGCTTTTAAAACACTATCATTGTACAAATTTACACGGATTTCACTTGGTTTTCTTTTCAAAAACACTTTTGATGAGTTTAAAGAACTTCTGATACATTTAATATATTCTTCCTCACTCATTCGGACAACACTTGTTAGAAACTCCTCATAAGACATATCATATCCATCTTTCTTACTGTTCATTGTTTTCTGTAAGTTTTGGTACAATTTATAATACTTGTCTTTTTCAGTTTCGAGAGGCTGTAAGACCATAGTTTTGGAAAGAGGTGGCAAAGGATAACCAAATCGACAGATTTTATCTTCTCGTTTTCTACATGTTCTAGAATGTTTGTGAATTTGAAGTTCTATTAAATGACGAAGATGTGAATTATCTAAAGAACATTTCAAATACTGATCCACATAAGCAGCCAACTCTACATCCGAATCCACATTGAATTTTGGTGCATTCTGTACCCATACAATCATATGAATGTGTGGCGATCCACGTTGCTGAAATTCCACTCTAAAAAAGTAATCAACAACTTTTCCAAGAGGTTCATGCTCACTCTTTAGAACTGTGTTGATGAATTCTTTAACTCTATGCTCGAAATATCTAGAACAAGTGACTGGATCCGATTGAATAAGTTTTATCTTTTGTTCCCATGCCAAGTTTTCAATTTGATCATCGGTGTAGTTGAAATTTTTATTTAAGGTAGCTAGCATTTTCAAAAGCTCAATCCATCTTGTATCAGCCGAGGACAATGACATAAACCAAGTTGGCAAACCCAACTGACGAATCATAGCATAAACATCTTTTTTTCTAGATTCCAAATATGCTGGAGAATTTCTTAGCTGTTTAAACAAATAGTATCCTTCATCATTTTTTACAATACTGTCAATACACTCTGAGTTTCTTGCTTGTACAGCAGTAATATTATTTGTTCCTGTTTGACACCTTCTAACAGCAAGGTTTGCTTTATCGTTCAATTGCTTCATCTGTATTTTTTTCAGTTTAAAAAATATATTAGGTACACTGTTAGCAGCCCGTCTATCTTGACTTCTCAATTCCCACTTTGCAATATCACTATAATGTACAGGCACTTTTCTATCATCATTATCTATTCGCCTCTGCCCACAAAATATGGTGGGAAAACATAGATATTCTGAATCTTTATCTTGAAATATACTGAGTGGCCTTTGACCTTCTCCAGGAGCAAATGTGAAAGTAGAATTTCTGTTTTCAAGATCTGCATCATCCAATAGAGTGTCAATATTTCCCACATTTTCCTGTGCGATTTCTTCTGCATCTGAATCATACAGTTCTTCCACATGAGGTGTGTTATGATTTGAAATATCATCATTTTTTTCTAACTGATCGTTTGGATAATTGTTAAACATTTCACTAACAACACCATCAAAATCAATAATATCATACTTTGAACATTCTTTTGTACACAACTCAAAAAAATTATGTATAACCTCAGCTTGGTTCTGATTACATGGACTATCCGGAAGACTTTCATCCAAAACACCATCAGAATCATCATTATTTGTTTCAGAGCAGGTTTTTTTTTGTGATTCAAAAAATGCATGCAGTGTTTCATTACTTTCTTCTGTGATTCTCTTTAACCACTGCTGGTCTATTTCAACATTTGCGTTTTTGTACAATTCACTACCACTCATTAGCCAATGCAAAGCACAAAGCACATGATATGGTCGAACATTTTCTGAGAAAACATATGACTTAAATGACATCTTCTTCTTTAATTTCACTGCAACTGTAACATTTTCATCAAAAGGCCTAGGTAAAGCATTTACAACTGGTTGAATGTCAACAGGTACATTAACAACATTTCCTTTTACTGATAACTGGCGACCTCTAGGTAGTTCTCTCATCTGCATGAATGGTATACGTAAAGCAATAAGGCGTTCTTCAAGTGGAAACAGCTCTAATTCTTTTGGTTTTGGTGGCCACTTCATTCCGTTTACAACAGACAATTTTGGGACTTTACCACACTTAATATTGTCTTTGCATGTACAGCATATCCATTCTTCTTCATTGACTGATTTCACCCCTGTTAAGTACTTTTCCTTGTCTTTCGAAACAAATGTCTTAGCTTTTGATACAGTCTCTTCAAACCATGTCTGTTGACAGCAACTACATATATAGACAGGTCCAAATGATATATTCTTGTGAAACTTTTCAATACAAACATCAATATCACTACCACATTTTCTGCGCTTTGTGTTTATCTTTTCAACTTGTGAAAAAGATGGATCTTTACGCTTGGTAGCTTTTCTTTTACTGTCTATAATGTTTTCAGCTTTCTTGTTTTTTTCATTTAGTCTCCACTGTTGTTTTGCAACCCTTTCTTGTTCTAATTTGTATGGATCTGATCTCGCCTTCCTCTTTGATAGATTTTGTATTGCAATATCTTTTTTTTTTAATTCAAGGCATTCTCGAGATTCTCGTTTCTTTTCACTTTCCCATTTTTTGTATTCATCTATTAATCTAGCCCTTCTCATACATGCCTTTGTCATAGCTTTGTCTTTTCTACAATATTCTTCAGATTGTCTAGCAGTCTGCATTGATTTTAGTGTATATTCTTTATCCTTTTTTCGATATTCTTCAGATTGTCTAGCACTCTGCTTTGATTTTAGTGTATATTCTTTATCCTTTTTTCTATATTCTTCAGACTGTCTAGCACTCTGCATTGATTTTAGCGTATATTCTTTATCCTTTTTTCTATATTCTTCAGACTGTCTAGCACTCTGCATAGATTTTAGTGTATATTCTTTATCCTTTTTTCGATATTCTTCAGACTGTCTAGCACTCTGCTTAGATTTTAGTGTATATTCTTTATCCTTTTTTCGATATTCTTCAGACTGTCTAGCCCTCTGCATTGATTTTAGTGTATATTCTTTATCCTTTTTTCGGTATTCTTCAGACTGTCTAGCACTCTGCTTAGATTTTAGTGTATATTCTTTATCCTTTTTTCGGTATTCTTCAGACTGTCTAGCACTCTGCTTAGATTTTAGTGTATATTCTTTATCCTTTTTTCGGTATTCTTCAGACTGTCTAGCACTCTGCATTGATTTTAGTGTATACTCTTTGTCTTTTCCTTTGAAGTTAGAGTCTTGCCTTCGTTTCTCCATATAAACTCTCATATATTCTTTTCTTTCTGTAGCTTTTTTCTTGTTTATTTTTATTTCTTTGTTCCTCATCTTTTGATTTTTAGTCACATTTGTACTATTCTGTGTCTTTTCTTCAAGTTTATGCTTTTGATCCTTAAAGTATTTGCCAATAAGTGTTGCATGATTTTCACTGCTTGAATTAGCAAATAAGTCTTCTCTTGCATGTGAATTCCTCATATGGCTTTCAGACACCTTTCTCTTGTAAGTTACAGTTTTCCAAGCATAGTCACATGGAGAGTCAGTATGGCTGTCTGCATGATTTTCAATATCAAATATTGAATGATGCTCTGGATTAGATAAGTCAAAGTCTATAGTAAGAATTTCAAACTGCGTGGAAATTGAAATCATCATACTTTCAAACAATGCATATAGAAATGCAACTAGATCATCTAAACAATTGAAAGCAGCTAGTAATGATTTTCCATCCGGAACAGATAATCCATTTAAACCATGTGAATGTGAATCAAATATAAAATATTTACAATCTCTCTTGAACACAGAGCAACAAATTGAACCCATCATTAATAAAACACTTGGAGAATTTTGTAGAGAAGTGTACAATGCTTGGTGAAGAGTAGGTAAACTGGTATTGACAAACTGTTCTGTGCAAAGACCTGTCACAATAGCAGATGTTTTCACAACAACTTCTTTGTTTAAAATTGAAACTAATCTTGGAAGTTCATCAAAGCTTAGTAACTTACTCCTGAATTTACCTTCTGCCTTTAATTCACCAATGATCTTATTATACAGACTATCTCCAGCTAAAAGAATGTTGTCTAGATCTGTACTACAAGCAATGTCTGAGTATGCTGCATATATTAATGAACAAAGTGCATTTGCAGTACATTGGCATCCTCTGGACTCATTGCTGAATATTTCTGAACCTTGGTGAAAAGATCCCAGTTCAAATTTGACAGAGTTAAATGGACCATTAGAAGGCTTCCATAGCACTGTTTCAGTTTGTTCCATTAAAGGAAATGCTATATACATAATTTTTTCATCAACTTGTGTAGAGCTTGAAAATACTGTGTTTGTAAATTCTATGGGTGAATGTATTTTGGTATTTTGTCCTAGTTGTTGTCTGTTAGTATTCTCATTTGAACTTTGCAAAACTTCGATATTTTGTTCTGGTTGTTTTCTGTTAATATATTTGTCATTTCTAGTTTGTAATACTGAGTTCATATCTTTGTCATTTCTACTTTGTAAAACTGAAGCATCAGATGTCACGCTGAGGCAGGTCATACCCACATCTGAAGAACTAGATGACCCTGGGCCAGATGATACGCTGGGGCAGGTCATACCCACATCTGACAAAATAATTGACCCTGGCACAGATGTCCCCATCGCTACAAGCGATTGGGGCTTAGATCCTCCACGATCTATGAGGGGGGTCAGGCCCACATCTGAGATAAGTAACCCAGGGCTACTACCATTAGCCCTCACCATGGTCTTTGCCAATGACTTCTTCCATGTCTTCTTGCGTGGCATACCTCAACCTGAAAGATACAAAAGCAGGTGTCTGCTTTAAAAGGAAAAGGTGAAACGGTATTATCTTTAAATAATTCAAAATCTTGCCTATACTTAATGAATTTTTGTAAAACAGACAGATTTTCTTTTCTCGCTTGAGCACAGTAATTTGACAAGGAAATCCCCCCAAAAACAAATGATAATCCTCTAAACTTTTATCATTCTGTATAGTTTTGGCCAAGTATTTTTAATAGGAGACTTCAATGTGAGACTTCAATGTGTGCGCCTGATGCTCCGTCTTTGGTCGGATCCCTCAGAGTCTAACTGTTGGTTTTCTTTTGCTCCAGCAATTCTGTTGTTATATGCTGTTGAGTCCTCAACCTTGTTTCATCTCTGTAGTTTTTTATTTGTATGTTCTCGGAGATGTTACACTGATGAGTTAGGAAGCCTTCATGCAGACTAAACAAAATTAGTGTATACCGCGACAGAGGTAAGGGCAAGGATTATGGCCATGTAAAATCGATTTAAGCCCCCCAGTGGAATTCTTTCCCCTGACCATTCCAAGGCGGTTCTTCTGTGGCGGTTTATTTATGTTGTTGTTTGTTACTTACTGTGTGTATCACTTGTGTCTTTTTATTTTGGATGGCCATTTGGCCATTTTGTGGGAAAGTAAATGTCCTTATGGCCTTCCTTTGTTTAGGTTTCCATTATGGTCTGGTCGTTTCATGTTTGTGTTTCTTTCCCTTTGGTGTCTTTGATGGGTGGAGTAAGTTAATTGTATCAATTCCTGATCTTTGTTTTACTCCTACTTTAAAAGCGAACTAAACTGTGTAAACAACAGCAACAGATGATGGTGAAAGTTGGGGCCCTGAAAAAATGGTTTAAATAAAAATCAAAAATGAGTTCCTTTAAGAGCAATGAAAACATTCATAAGAAGGAAGATGGGTCATACTACGTAGTTTCGGCTAATAAAGCCTCATCAGTGACCCTTTAATGATCCGGCAAAGAAAGCCTGAGGAAACATACTGCAATTTTGCGAATTTCGAATAGGCAGTCGATTCAAACCCTTCCTCACATTCATTATTACTTTACATCCCGAAGTTGTTCTTTTATTGCAGTTTCATTTCATTTATTTTCATTTTTTATATCTTTTAATTTTCTAACACTTATGACTGTGTGTCCAAATTATTAAATTTAGTAAAAGTTACTGAGTTTCCACATGTTTGGGAAAAAAACTACTTTTCCCAAAGCTTACTAAGAATTAGAGAGAATTTAATTATATGATATGTTGGTTAGTGCCTGAAGTTCTGTCTCTGGTCGGGTCCATCGGAGTCTAAATGTTGGTTTTCTTTTGCTCCAGCATTTCAGAGATTCCTTGCTGTCGAATCCTCACCGTTGTTTCATCTCTGTGGTTCTTTGATTTTTGTGTTCACAGCAATGTTGCACTGATGAGTTGGGAGGCATTCATGAGGACTGAACAAATTGTCTAAATTGCTATGGAAGATTGTGACCACGTAAAATCGATTTAAGCCACCAGTGGAATTTGTTTTACTGACTGTTCCAAGATGGTTCTTCTGTCCCGGTTCATTTTTGTTATGGTTTGTCTTTGAGTGTTTGTATCGCTTATATTATTTTGTTTTGGATGGCCAATTGGCCATTTTGTGGGAAAGTAACTGTCCTTTTTGGCTTTCCACTATTGATGTTTCCATTAGGGTCTGGTTGTTTCATGTTTGTGTTTCTTTCCCTTTGGTGTCTCTGATCGGAGCTGTGGCTTAATTGCATCAATTCCTGATCATTACCTTCACTTCTATTTTGTTTGTTTCATTTACCACCCACTCAACACAATCTAGGTTATTTTTTAGCCAGTAAGGTTACCTAACCACACTATCAGGGCACCCTCATACGTAAGATATTCACCAATATAGTGCATACTCTTTGGCCAGAAACTGACAACTACCTTTATTAAATAAGCAAAAGGGAGGTAATGACCTTATAATAGATTTCATGATCGATCTTCCAGCAATGAATGTTCCTAACCCTAGCAGGTATCCAATCTGCGACCTCCTGATCACAAGTTAGACAGGCATCCTACTGAGCTACCAAGGCCAGAAGGGAAAGACCTACTAAATTGGCCTGTACCCTATGATTTTATTGTTTGTTAAGAAGTGTCTTTTTGTCTTTCCCTTTGACTTTAAGGATAAGCTCTGGGTTCTGTTTCAATCAGTTCCTGTTTGAATCAGTTCCTGAAGTATCTTTCAGCATCAGTTTTATTACTTTTCTAGTAGTTCTCCAGACAAGCATTAATTAAAAAAAAGTATAGTTGTTAAAAAAACAGGTATTTACTGTTCTTTGATACTGCAATACCTCTTGATGGCCTCTATCATTTTTGCTTATTACTTCAAAAGTTTTTTGGTTTTTAGAGTATAAGTAACCCAACCTCTGACCTCAAACACAATAGCATCAAACATTATTGGCAAGTCCAAATTATCAGCATGCAATATCAAGGATTTTCATGTTGATAATTGTACTTTGTCTTCATTCTTTTGGGCACTGTATTATACAAACTATTCTTCTATCAAACAAAAGGTGTGATTCACTCTGATTTTGCCAAAACCATTTACCTATTACTTTTTACTATCATTAACAAAATAATCATTCATTTACCTTGAAATACAGTGATGAGCTGTAACTTGTTTTAAGCACCGTTTTCCACTTTTTATACACAACACTAAGTCACAAACACTGTCTATATACAGTCACTAAGTCACAAATACTGTCTATCTATCACTTTGTCAATTATTTAAACGTATATCCAACACAGTAAGAATATTTTCTTTTCAGAAATCTTGTTGATACTACAAAAAAGGAAAGCTGTATTAGACAAATTTACTGTAAAAACAAACCAATTTTTTTTAGAATCTGAAAAAATTACTGTTTCAATAAATTAAGAAACAAGATGTGTTTGTGAAACATGGATGCCCCCGGACAGTGCATGTTAAATATGAAAGCAGTATCACTAAGCAATCGAATGGTATGGCCAGTGTTTAAGTCTTAAAAAAGTAGGTCAAGGTCATGAGGTCAAAAATTATGGGATCGTTGGAAAGGTCTTAAGACATAGAATGCACATGTGAAATATGAAAGCCCTATCACTTACCAATCGAATGTTATGGCCAATGTTAAAGATTTTAAAAAATAGGTCAAATGTCAAGGCCAAGGTAAAAAAATACGGTACTTATGGAAAGATCTTGTGATAAAGAATGCACATGTGAAATATGAAAGACCTATCACTTACCAATCCAAAGTTATGGACTGTGTTAAAGTTTTTAAAAAGTAGATCAAATGTCATGGTCAAGGTCATGAGGTCAAAAATTATGATACCACTGGAAAGGTCTTGGGACAAGGAATACACATGTGAAATATTAAAAGCCCTATGACTTACCAATCGAAAGTTATGGCCAATGTTAAAGTTTTTTTTGAAAGTAGGTCAAATGTCAAGGTCACCAGGTCAAAAATTATGGTAACACTAGAAAGGTCTTGTGACAAGGAATGCACATGTGAAATATGAAAACCTATCACTTACCAATCAAAAGTTATGGCCAATGTTAAAGTTTTTAAAAAGTAGGTGAAACGTCAAGGTCAAGGTCATGAAGTCAAAAATTATGGTACCACTGGAAAGGTCTTGTGACAAGGAATGCACGTGTGAAATACGAGCTATGTAAGCTATATCAATTACCATTCAAACATTATGCCCAATGTTAAAGTTTTTGTGAATGTTAAAAGTTTTTTTTAAAAGAAGTAGATCAAATGACAAGGTCAAGAGGTCAAAAATTATGGTATCACTGGAACGGTCTTGTTACATGGAATAGACATGTGAAATATGAAAGTCCTATTACTAACCAATCAACTTTTATGGCTAATCTTAAAGTTTTTAAAAAGGAGGTCAAAAGATGGTCAGATGTCAAGGTCACGGTCACAAGGTCCAAATTTATGGTATCTCTTGAAAGGTATTGTGACAAGGAATGCACATGTGAAAGAAGAAAGCCCTATAAGTTACCATTCAAAAGTTATGCCCAATGTTCAGGTTTTTGCGGACAGACAAACAGACAGACAGTCCAAAACTATATGCCCCCAGAATCTTTGATTACGGAGGCATAAAAATAAAGTAATTTAAAATACTGATTAGCTGAACATCAGTACACATATTGCAGTTTTAAACTCAAATCTATAAAGGTATTTAAAATTAAATTCATGAAGAATTATCATTATATTTAAATAAAAAGTGGATTTGATTTGTGTATGGCTGATAAAATTGATTAAACTTTCATTCATTCAACAATTAAAAAGGTGACTAAGTATTATAAAATGCTTCCCTACCGGGAGCATAAGTCATGATCAGCAAGGCGGTTTTACTCCAGGAAGAGACCCTCTATGCACAGATGAAGGTATAAGAAAAGGTAAAAGAGTGTTTATTTAATGTATCTTTAAAACCAACTAGATCTATTACTAAAAGTGATCTATCAATAAAAGTGATTAATATCCCACAAAAATGTCTACAGACAAATTGAATTATGCTATATACTTCTGCTCAGTTTTGTTGCAGAGATTATAAAATTTCAATTGCTACAGTTTTAGTTTTTACAATTTCATTCATACAACTAACATTATCCAAATAAGACTGGAATGCCATGCCAAACAACCTTCATCTTTCTTACCTGGTACGTCTGCGATTACCCCTTTTGTGGATAACCATTGTTTATAACTTTTTTCAGATGAACATGGTTTGTTAGTTAATTTTGGGGAGCTGATGGGAGCTGTGGGTTTCCTGATCATTGCCTCCACTTCTATTTTATGGCCAAGCCAACACTATTTAGTTAATTTTTGAGCCAGTTAGTTTGGTTTAAACATTATTTATTTTGATTTGTCAAACATTTACAAGTTCATACATAGACAGAATACAATAGTACATGCAAACAGAATTGGAAAACAAGCATTCAAGCCAGTTAGTTTAACTAACCACACTTTCGAGACAGGCTAATAAGTAAGTGGTTAACCAGTACAGTGCACAGTCTTTCACCAGAAGCTGATAACCGCCCTTCTTGAATCAGCAGAAGGGAATGACCAGAGAAAAGATTTCCTGATTGATAGCCATTTTAGAATGTTGCCAACCTCAGCAGGTATGGAACCCTTAACTTCTTGATCACCAGTCAGGAAAGCATCCAACAGAGCTACCAGTCTGGCTTAGATGAATAAAAATTTTAAGACGAACAATCGTTATATTCTTTAGCTAGAATAAACAATGTCCCGGGTACGACTATAAATGACACCAATATTGCTCTTCACCATGCTGGAAACTATGTATCTTCATGCCTGGAATAAAAAAAAAAATAATAGTGTCAATGTTAATAAAATACTTATTATCATTAACTACACATGTACAACAATGTATTGTTTATTTATATTACCATGCATACATCAAAATGCTCTTTAAAGGCTTGGGAGATTTTCAATGATGGTAAACCATGTAAAAGTCTCTATTAATGATTCAATTTTCTCTAAAGTATTTTTATACATTCTGATGTCTAAAAAAACTGTACCAATTAAGTGCCCCTAGAGGGGAGTCACTTTTACCCCAGTGCTATAGTTTGAACAATCGTAGAAGAGGTGCACTATATGAAACTTCATACTAAATACCAAAGACATGAGCCTTGTGGTTTCAGAGAAGAAGATTTAAAGGTTTTCCCTATGTAAGTTTTTGTAACGGGACCATTTCTGGCACCAAGGCTATCATTTGAACAAACTTGGTAGAGGTCCACTAGATGAAGCTACACACCAAATATTCAAGACCTGGGCCTTGTGGTTTCAGAGGAGAAGATTTTTTAAGATTTTTCCTATATAAGTTAATGTAAAACTAAAGGGTCCTAGGGTGGGGGCATTTTTGGCCACAGGGCTATAATTTGAACAATCTTGATAGAGGTCCACAAGACAAAGCTTCATACCAAATATCAAACACCTGAGCATTCTGGTCTCAGACAAGAAGAATTTTAAAGGTTTTCCCTATGTAAGTCTATGTAAAAACAAAGGGCCCACAGGGCAGGGGCATTTTTGGCCCCAGGGCTATAATTTTAACAATCTTGGTAGAGGTCCACTAGATGAAGCTACACATCAAATATCAAAGACCTGGGCCTTGCGTTTTCAGAGGAGAGGATTTTTTAAGATTCTTCCTATATAAATCAATGTAAAACCAAAGGGTCCCAGGGTGGGGGCATTTTTGGCCCCAGGGCTATAATTTGAACAATCTTGGTAGAGGTCCACAAGACAAAGCTTTCTTACCATACATGTATACCAAACACCTGTGCCTTCTGGTTTCTGAAAAGAAGATTTTTAAAGGTTTTCCCTGTATAAGTCTATGTAAAACTAAAAGGCCCTGGGGCAGAGGCATTTTTGGCCCCAGTGCTACAATTTGAACAATCTTGATAAAGGTCATCAAGACGAAGCTTCATACCAAATATCAAACACCTGAGCCTTCTGGTTTCAGACAAGAAGTTTTTAAATGTTTTCCCTATGTTACTCTATGTAAAACAAGACAAAGCTTCATAGTATATATCAAACACCTGAGCCTTCTGGTTTCAGACAATAAGACTTTCAAAGGTTTTCCCTATGTAAGTCTATGTAAAACTAAAGTGCCCTGGGGCGGGGGCATTTTTGGCCCCAGGGCTATAATTTAAACGATCTTGGTAGAGGTCCACTAAATGAAGCTACGCAACAAATATCAAAGACCTGGGCCTTGCAGTTTCAGAGGAGATTTTTTAAGATTGTTCCTATATAAGTCAATGTAAAAGCAAAGGGCCCCTGGGCGGGGGATTTTTTGGCCCAAGAGCTATAATTTGAACAATCTTGATAGAGGTCCACTAGATAAAGCTTCACACCAAATATCAAAGACCTAGGCCTTGCGGTTTCAGAGAAGAAGATTTTTAAAGATTTTCCCTATATAAGCCAATGTAAAACCAAAGGGCCCCGGGGCGGGGGCATTTTTGGCCCAACACTATAATTTGAACAATCTTGGTAGGGGTCCACTAGATGAAGCTTCATATCAAATATGAAAGACCTGGGCCATGCGGTTTCAGAGAAGAAGATTTTTAAAGATTTTCCCTATATAAGCCCAAACAAAAGGGCCCCAGAGTGGGGGCATTTTTGGCCCCAGCACTATAATTTGAACAATCTTGGTAGGGGTCCACTAGATGAAGCTTCATACCAAATATCAAAGACCTGGGCCTTGTGGTTTCAGAGAAGAAGATTTTTAAAGATTTTCCCTATATAAGCCCATGTAAAACCAAAGGGCCCCGGGGCGGGGGCATCTTTGGCCCCAGCACTATAATTTGAACAATCTTGGTAGGAGTCCACTAGATGAAGCTTCATATCAAATATGAAAGACCTGGGCCATGCGGTTTCAGAGAAGAAGATTTTTAAAGATTTTCCCTATATAAGCCCAAACGAAAGGGCCCCCGAGCGGGGGCATTTTTGGCCCCAGCATTATAATTTTAACAATCTTGGTAGGGGTCCACTAGATGAAGCTTCATACCAAATATCAAAGACCTGGGCCTTGTGGTTTCAGAGAAGAAGATTTTTAAAGATTTTCCCTATATAAGCCCATGTAAAACCAAAGGGCCCCGGGGCGGGGGCATTTTTGGCCCCAGCACTATAATTTGAACAATCTTGGTAGGGGTCCACTAGATGAAGCTTCATACCAAATATGAAAGACCTGGGCCTTGCGGTTTCAGAGAAGAAGATTTTTTAAGTTTTCGGTGAAAAAAATCTATTTTTGGCTCCTGTGACCTAGGTATGCAATGGACCGGAACCATTTGAACAACTTTGAAAGGGGACCACCTAAGGATCATTCCTGTGAAGTTTGGTCAAAATCCGATCAGTGGTTTAGGAGGACATGTCGTTTGAATAAATTGTTTACGCACGGACGGACGCACGGACGCACGCACGCACGGACGCACGCACGACGGACGACGGACAAAAAGTGATCCCAAAAGCTCACCTCGTCACTACGTGACGGTGAGCTAACAAGAGGGCCATGATGGCCCTGGATCGCTCACCGGATCCATAGAGTAACAAGTGGGCCCCATGGAGGGCCATTATTGACCCTAGTGTTATAATGTGCATAATGTTGAGGGAGGTCTAAAAAGGTGAAGCTTCATACCAAATATCAACAAAGGCAATAATTTGAACAATCTTGGCAAAGGTCCACTAGATGAAGCTACACACCAAATATCAAAGACCTGAGCCTTGCGGTTTCAGAGAAGAAGATTTTTTTTAAAGATATTCCCTACATTAGCCTATGTAAAACCATATGGCCCTAGGGCGGGGGCTTTTTGGCCGCAGGGCTATAATTTAAACAATCTTGATAAAGGTCCACTGCATGAAGCTTTACACCAAATATCAAAGACCTGGGCCTTGCTGTTTCAGAGAATAAGTTTTTTAAAGATTATCTCTATATAAGTCTATGTAAAACCAAAGGGTCCCTGCCGGGGGCATTTGTGGCCCGAGGGCTATAACTTGTTCAATCTTGGTAGAGGTCCACTAGATGAAGCTCCATACCAAATATCAAAGACATGGCCTTGCAGTTTCAGAGAAGAAGATTTTTAAAGATTTCCCTAAATAAGTCTATGTAAAACCAAAGGGTCTCGGGGCGGGGTCATTTTTGGCCCCAGGGCTATAATTTGAACAATCTTGATAGAGGTCTACTATATGAAATGTCACACCAAATATCAAAGACCTACAGTACAGTTGCCGCGAAGTCTCGATGGTTCGCGCACACGCATGATGCGTGGAAATGCGTGGAAAGGATTAACTTCCATGCATGAACCACGCAAAATTCGCGCAAAATCCGCGCTTGCATGTCTTGCTTCACGCGTGAACCGATAACCTTCCCGCATATCATGCGTGGACGATTAAAACTTCACATGAAAATTCCACGGAAAATCCGCGCAAAATCCGCGCATGACACGGGAAAACAGCTACTTGTGCAGCAAATTAAGATCGATCTTTATTATTAAGCCGATGCAAGATTTTCACTAGTTGATAGAGTGCAACAAACACCATTATTTTGATGGCTGTTTTTTTTTGTCCTCATCAGACTTATTATATCTGTTGAAAATGTGATTATCCAATTACGCTATATTGATGTACAATTTGATTAAATTGCAATTATAAATAATCACATATCTGTTTATGGTTAACAATGTTCTATAAAAGCCTGGCCAATTATTTACTGAGGACAGCCAATTAAGAAGATCTATTGTGCATCAATATAGATTCTTTGTAAAATATGAATTCGGGCATTGATTTCTAAATGAAATTGTTTTCTTTCATGTTTTCTTTCATCTCAGCTTTTTTCTTCATTTTTTTACACTTTCGTTCATATTCCTCCTCCTCTGTCTTTCACCTGCATCTCCACTGCTATCTCTTCCATCTCTTTTCTCCCTTTCTCAGGGAGATGACACAAAATCATCCACAAACAATCAATCCACAAACAATCAATAATCTCACTTTTATCTTTCAAAGTTTTGTATTCGTGTGTGGTTCTACATGTTTTTATTGAATAGATTTGAAACCGCTCTTATCACGTTATTTATTGCAACAGTTTAGGTCGGAGAATCCTATATGCGCACTGAACATACACCATTTTATTCCTTGAATTTAAATTGAGTAGTTTTCACGTCGCCGTCAAGGATTATTTAGCCATATCGGGACGTTTCCTGTTAATCTTACAGCAAAATTGTCGACGTAAAATTTCCAAAGAGGCAGTGCATGACCAGATCTGCAAAATGCCATTGGCATTGCTATGACCCATGGTTACATCCACCTGAAATGTCCTGAGCTTCCATTTCCCTCTTTTGATTGCCCAGATGCTGTAGGTTTAACTGTGCGAATGCACAGGCGGGTTCAGATCAGACCGAGCGGGTACACAGGCTTGAGGTCTTTACTGCTCGTGTAGGTCTTATTACCATGTGCTGGCTCAAACTACAGTCAGCGAGGCGATTCCATTTTTTGTAGTGTTTTCTTATCGTAGCGATAACTTATAGCATACCTGTAACGCAAACAGTTCAGATCCTAATCTGACAACATTAATACGCTGATCAGATGTGCGGGTGTGCAGGCTGATCTACACTGGTCAGGCTCCGATCTGAGTGTCTTTGCCGGTCGTGCCGAACTTATTGTATTTGGCTGGCGCTGGCTCAAACATATGAGTTTGCTTCTAGTTTAACGGGGCGATTCCATTATTTGCTTCTGTGACATTTCATTGAAAACCACTTGGTCGAATGTATTTTTCGTTCGAATGGTACCTTCCGTTGAACCAATATTTGGTCGAATTTTCGTCAATAAAAAAAAAAAAAAAATGCGTCAAATTAACATTTTGCCGAAGTTTTTCGTCAAAACTGAAAGAAGCTGAAACGAAAGTAATTTACCCCCAAATCACCCTATTGCGCATAATTTTGTTTAAATCACAAGTCCATTGAGGTGTTACGGAACAACCTGGACACAAAGTCTATGTTGGCGTCACCCAGGGTTCTATTCTTGTTCCCCTTCTATGCAAATGTATTTGTTCTTATTAATTGACCACTAATTGTCTTCTCCTTAATGTATTTCAAATAAATATATACATTTAAGAACCCAATATATCAGAACTGCTGGAAAGCATAACGTTCAGGTCATTATATTATGACCGACCTATTGTTTTAAAAACGGGACTCCATGGCCTAGTGGTTAAGAGCGCTGACTCTTGATCATTAGGTCTCTCACCGCTGTGGTTCGAGCCCCGCTCGGGTCACATGTAAGACGCCAAGTTCTGTAACGGACGGTCAGGTGGTTTTTCTCCGGGTACTCCGGTTTTCGCCCACCTCTGATTAAAGATCAGCTCGATATGAGTGAAATAATCTTGAAAGGGCCGTAAAACCAAAACCTAAAAAAAAGGTTTTAAAAATAATCGAGTGAGTCAATAACAACCGGTCGGGATAAGCAGATCATGGTTAAATAAAATCGACCAAGTGTCGCATTTCTAAACAAAAATTTCGACCAATTGTCCAATTTAAAGTTTTTTTTCCAACCAAATGTTGTATTCGAACGAAATCTACATTTGACCAAATGACGTGCACCGCCCGCCATTATTTATAATAATGTCCATCACAATTATACATTTAACGTAACTTGTAGCATGACGCATGCGTGCACAGTACCCGTTTTTTTAAACCGTGCAGCTACTGGTCAGATGCCTACAAAACCGAAAAGCTACTCAGACTGCGCAGACCAGACAGGCTGGCTGATCTACACTGGTTAGACAGCTGACCGTGCAAGTTTTGTTGCACCATCGCAAAATACCCACTTTCTTCTATATAATGACAAAACCCTTGAAAAATTATTTGACCTTTGATCGCAACCCATGGCCGGGGGTGGGGTGGGAGAGATCAAAATTTGGATACATCTGCAGTCCCTATGCAATATGTGTATCGAGTTTGGTCACCATAGGTCAAGGATTAATAAAGTAGTTGCATTCACAAGCAGTTTCTTGAAATTCGACCTTTGACCACCCTCATGACTCCAATGGGTCAGATAAAACTTTGAATACGCCGTCCGAAGCAATATGTATACCAAGTTTGGTCACCATAGGCCACGAAATAAAAAAAAAAGAAGTTGCATTCTGATTGTAACAGACGGAAAGAAGGACGGACAGCCGTGAAGAAAATAATATACCCTTTTTTATGCAAAACCAAAGCGGGTATAATAACAGAGATAAACTCAACCGCACATCCATATTTTAGCCAGTGGGCACACCCAATGAATCCTATACACCCCTTTAACTTTAAAATAATGCGGGATCCTCACCCTCTCTTGCGGGGTAAAAGAAAAAAGAACTGACTATTTTTAGTCTATTTGTAATGCAAAACTCCGGCGTCATGTTCAGCATGGAGGAATCATGTTGCAGAGATCTCTTATTTTAAAACAAACCACTGATCGTACGTTAGCTAGCGCAAGACAAAGTTAACCATAAAACCTATGCTACACACATAGACCCAGATGCACTGTCAAAGGTAAGTGTTTTCGCTCATCTCAGTTTGCTACATGGCTGAATACTGATCAGACTGCATGGATGCGCACTCTGAGCTGCGTCTTCGCTTGCTCAGCGACCTGCATAGATTCAGATCAATATGCACAGCCGAGTTTTCGATAAATCTTTTGCATTATCCCTTTACATTGTAAGGCTCGAGTGATCATCAAAGACACTCGATCAGGCAATTGGATGTGTTTTCATCCGGCGCTGGCTTGTAACCTAAAAAAACGTCCATGGAAGGGGTGCAGCGACTTCCGTTGAATGATAGGCGTAACGCCATCAGACGTCTTACGCATGTGCGTAATGCACATGTTAATAATATTTGCCCTTCGGGAGCAAATTCTTTCCTTTAAGAGTAGCATCCCATCTCGGAGAAAGATGTTGTTACATAGAGTTTCCTTGCTGTGTGTAATATTTTGGTTCTGGCTACGCCACTGGTATTGGCGAGAGACGGTCTGACTGTGAACTTTTCAAGCGCAATCCCAGCGACACATTTGGGCCAGTTATAGTCTTGGATCAGCAATAGTGCTCACTCACTAGGCGGCAATTTTTATCGAGGCTGGTCCATTTCTTCCGTACCTCCTTATGCTGGCTGACTATTAGCCTTAAAGCACCACAAAAGTTTTGAGTCGACTGTCGACCAAAAGTTACGGAGCGCAGAAGCTTTACACTGCTAATGTCCAAATGACTCACTGATTTGTACGAAAGCCAGGTAACGGTTTATTATCGCCGCCCTGTTCTTATCCGATTAAGACCAGAGTGGTGTGTAAAGAGGATTACCTGTAGATTCGATCTGGACTTGAAATGGCAGTGTAGATCCAGGTCAGACGCCATATAAAGGGCCCCTGTTCAAGGTCTACATTGTTTAAAGTACCGGCATTTAAAGGTTAAACGAAACAGTCTTAGCGTCCATCCAGGTTACACTCAGAGACAATCGACCTGCCAGTGCTGTCATTGCTTTGTCGTGATGCTGGTTTCCTTATTTCACCATTAAACATCACTCACCTTATATGTCTTGTTTGTTTGTATCGGCGGCCCCCGCCCGTCGGGGCTTAAAGAAATAGTTGGGCTGCATGATGCTTTTACGCAAACGAGTACTGGTAAACCGCTTAGAGATTCTAAGCCTGCCCAGCAAAGCGGTGCGAGTCTGATCGCCCATGCTTATAAACCCTATTGGTTTCATTGGGCGGCAGGGTTTGAGATGTCATTTCATCTCAATGTCGGATAGATGTCCCACAAAATTGGAAGCAACGCCTCCAAAATTACCTTTACAGTGTTGACGGGGACGTTAAACCTCAAATCAAACAACTAACAGATTGTTTGTATTGGAGTTTAACGGCCCAGTGAACACTATTTTAGGTTATTTTTGAGCCGGTCAGTTTTTCCTTGGCAGGCTTATACGTAAGCGGTTAACCAGTAAAGTGCATATTCTTTCGCCAGAATCTGACAACTGCCCTTCTTGAATCAGCGGAAGGAAGAGAATGACCGTAGAAAAGATTTCATGATCAATCTTCTATCTATCTATCTATCTACTGATACTGCGTCGGTCACACTTGACCATTACCGCAGGTGTATATAACATACACTCCAGGTTTTGCAGGATGAAAGCCTACACAGTAATCATGTAATTATGGTAGGGATCTTTAACCTGCACAGGGGATGGTTGTCCCTGCACAGGGGGCCTCAAGTTAACGTCCCTATTCGGAAGGACGGTGCACTTCACGAAAGAATGTTGCCGACCCCGCAGGTATCGAACCCGCGTCCTGCTGATCACCAGCCAGACGCGCATTCGACTGAACATCCGAGGCCGGCCCACCTATCTATCTTAAGATAGCAGCTCTTGGTAGCTAACGGCATGTTCTTATGTGACAGATAGCTTTTTTCCATGCGCTGTCTCTAATTCCCTTTGTCATGTTAGCACGTGCTGTTTTAAAACACTACGTCATAAGTGAGCACGCGCCGTTGTTGCGTGCGAAAAGGCACTTACAGGAATCACAAACGCAAATGTGATGTCGCTCGTTTGGTAACTGATCTGCGCAGTCTGATCAGAGCCTTTGCTGTTCCTGTGAGCATTCCGATCTCTCTGGGCTATTCAAAGAGCAACAAGTTAAGTCTGGTCCAAACTTGATATCACTTAATTTGATAAGACGTGTAACTATTGAAGACTCTGATCAGCTTGCGCATCCGCGCAGTCTGATCAGAGCCTTGAAGGCTTGTCGTGCGCCGGCTCATATACATGGAAAATGGATAAGAATGCAGTCTTAGTTTCGTCCCACCAACAGGTAAGGTCATACAGAGACGGGTCCTAGGTTTAAAGACTCAACCGAAAGTCTGGAGAAGCCGGGATTTTACCCCACGATCCCTGGTTTATGAGGCGAGAGTAACGAAACAAATACAGCACGGGGTCTTCTCCTCTTGAAAATGTGGCCATTATTACAGTTGAACTTCGATGGCTCGAACCCCTTCGGGACCGTAGAAATTTGTTCGAAACAGCGGTAGTTCGAGCCACTGTTGCATACTTCCAGAAAACATAACGGGGTAATTTTGGACTTCTTTTCGGTGTTCTGTAACATAAATGTATGCTGTGTGTACTCATTAGAATCGCCTCATTGAGGCGATTCTAATGAGTACACACAACATACATTTGCAAGATAAAAGTCGAAAATCTCCTTAACTATCCCGCACTTTTTCTTATGCAGAGGAATTCCCTAGGGACTCAAAAACGGGTTCGACTCAACCATGGTAAACAAGCCATCGGTGTTCGAGCCATCGAAGTTCGACTGTAATTATTCCTCCGTAACTTACAACATGTAAAGGTATTTGTTTGAGGTTTAACGTCCCTGTCAAGATTGTATAGGTCATTTTGGAGACGCTGCTCCAGCTTTGTTGGACTTTTACCCGACATTGAGATGAACTGCACAGTCTGGTCAGAACATTTGCTGTTCCTGTGAGCATTCAGATCTCTGGGCTATTCAAAGAGCAACAAGTGAAGACTGGTCAAAATGGACGAACACGTAATTCGATAAGACGAGTGACCATTGAAGACTCAGATCAGCCTGCGTATCCGCACAGCCTGATCAGAGCCCTTGCTGTTCGCATTAACCTTCTATGTGGGCTATTCGAAGAGCAACAAGCGAAGACTAGTCACGTTATCTAGATGCACAGGCTGATCTGATACTTCTGTTTTGTTTGTTTGATTTGAGGTTTAACTCCACGCCAACACTGATCATTTTGGAGACGTTGCTTCCAACTCTGTGGGACTTTTACCCGACATTGAGATGAAATGACACATCTCAAGCCCTGCCACCCAATGAAATCAATAGGGTTTATAAGCATGGACGGACCAACTCGCACCGCATTGCCTGGGCAGGCTTAGATCCTATAAGCGGTTTACCAGTAGTCGTGTGCGGGTCGGTTTAAGCTCTGCGTAGAAGCAACATGCAGCCCATCTATTTCTTCAAGCCCCGATGTTGAT
The DNA here is from genome assembly GCA_963580285.1 of Lucinisca nassula. Taxonomy (NCBI): domain Eukaryota; kingdom Metazoa; phylum Mollusca; class Bivalvia; order Lucinida; family Lucinidae; genus Lucinisca; species Lucinisca nassula. The sequence continues at coordinate 16,097,625 of OY757015.1, forward strand.
ACTTTGCCAGGGCAAGCTTAGATCCTCTTAAGCGGTTTACAACTACTCGTGTGGGGCGTAGAAGCATCATGTCGCCCATCAATTTCTTCAAGCCCCGATAGGCGGGGGCCGTTATACTGTGTTAGAAGTCCATCTTAAGCCTCCCCTTCTTGGTGGCTAACAGTGTTTTAATGTGACAAATAGCCTTTTCTCATGCGCTGCGAGCCCATGATTCCCACGATATACTGCAGTTCGTCACAAACACAAATGCTATCGCTCGTTTGGTAACTGATATACGTAGTCTGATCAGAGCATTTGCTGTTCCTGTGAGCATTCCGACCTCTGGGCTATTTCAAGAACAACAAGTGAAGACTGGCCAAAATTGATGAACACGTAATTCGATAAGACATGTAACCATTGAAGACTCAGATCAGCCTGCGCATCCGCGCAGTCTGATCAGAGCCTTTGCTGTTCGTATGAATCTCCTATGTGGGCTATTCGAAGAGCGATGACTGGTCATGCTATGTAGTTGCACAGGCTGGTCAGATACTTCTGTAGTAGAAAAATCCTTGTCGTGCGCCAGCTCATATGGAAAATAAGAATGCGGTCTCAGTGTGTGTTTCAGTTTTTCGTCCCACCAACAGGTAAGGTCATACTTGCTTTTCGAAAACACGCTTACTCAAATATAGATTCCTTTTCACCAAAAAATGAAATTTCTACTCAAAACATAGGTTGTGGGCACTCGTTAGAACCGCTTCGGCGAGGCGGTTCTACCGAGTACCCACAACCTATGTTTTTGAGCAGAAATAAGAAAAAACAATGCGTATCACCGTAACCCCAGTTTTACTTTAATAAAAAAATATTAATAATAAATAGATTATTTTATGAATCTTTCAAGGGGAATGGATACACCATCTCGAAAACACGCCTATACAGTTTTAACCCCCGTAAACACAATTTAATATATGTAAAACCGGGGTTTCAGGCGTATATTTTTATAATTTCTGTTAAAAATATATATTATGGGTACTACTCGACGAGGCGTTTCTAAGGAGTACCCACAATCTATGTTTCGAGCCGAAATAAGGAAAACATCAGAACTTTTTATCTGAAGATTTTCTTGGTAAAATTTTCTAATATATTTGAATAGGCGTGCTTTCGCAGTGCCCTCCGTTGTGGAAAATCCTTCAAAGATGTTTCCCCTGTCACTAAAGGAAAGAATTTGCTCCTTAGGAGCACATTCTTTCCTTTAAGAGTAGACTCTTTTTCTGTGGGACATAGTTTATAATAATCGAATGGAAAGTCCCGAATGTTGCCTCCTTAGAAAAATGGCGGAAAATCGGACATGTGTATCCATTTCCCTTAAATGAAATAATGTCTCTTACAGGAAAGAATGTGTGCATTAGGAGCAAATTCTTTCCTTTAAGAGAGTCTCTTTTTCTGTGGGACATAGTTTATAATAATCGAATGGAAAGTCCCGAATGTTGCCTCCCTTAGAAAAATGGCGGAAAATCGGACATGTGTATCCATTTCCCTTAAATGAAATAATATCACGGACTCCGTAGTTTAACTATTTGTATGATCTTTGTTAGCAGTGATGTTTGATAAGTTAATAATAAAAAAAAAAACAACACAAAGTTTATTTGTTTTTTTTTTATCGTCCCTGTTTTTCATCCCCTGCCGCGAAGCGGAGCGGGGATTATAGGAATGGACTTTGTCTGTCCGTCTCTCTGTCTGTAACACTTTCTTGTCCACTCCATATCTCCTGTACCCTTTGGTAGATTTTCATTAAACTTTGGTCAATTATTCGTCTCAGTGAGCCGGTGTGCATAACCCATACACGAGCCATGCCGACCCAAGGTCAAGGTCACAGTTGAAGGTCACGAGTTTGAAACTTGGAATTTTCTGTCTGTTCCATATCTCCTTTACTTTAGATTTTCATTAAACTTCAAATATTCTTCTCAGTGAGCTGTTGTGCAGAACCCATGTCCGTCCGTCCGTCCATAACACTTTCTCGCCCGCTCCATATCTCCTGAACCCTTTGATAGATTTTCATTAAACTTTGGTCAATTATTCGCCTCAGTGAGCTGGTGCGCAGAACCCATAAATAAACCATGCCGACTTAAGGTCAAGGTCACGGTTGAAGGTCACGAGTCTGAAACTTGGAATTTTGTGTCCGTTCCATATCTCCTTTACCCTTGGAAGGGTTTTCATTAAACTTTGGTCAAATAGTCATCTCAGCGAGCTGTTGTGCAGAACCCCATGTCCATCCGTCCGTCTGTAAGTCCCTCCATCTGTCTGTCCGTAACACTTTCTTGTCCGCTCCATATCTCCTGAACCCTTTGATAGATTTTCATTAAACTTTGGTCAATAATTTGTCTCAGTGAGCTGGTGTGCAGAACCCATAAATAAACCATGCCGACTTAAGGTCATGGTCACGGTTGAAGGTCACGAGTTTGAACCTTTGAATTTTGTGTCCGTTCCATATCTCCTTTACACCTGGATTGATTTTATTAAACTTTTGTGAAATATACCCCACAGTGAGATGATGTGCATAACCATAAATAAACCATGCCAACATAAGGTCAAGGTCACAGGTGAAGGTCACAAGGTTGAGCTTGATACAAAATGCGGCGGGGGATTTAGTTGTCCTTCAGACTGCTTTCTTGTGTTTAATTAGTTCAATGCTATGCTTTTCAGTGATATAGATATAGAAATTTTAAGTGAATTCGAAATTGATATTATCACTGTCACAACCAGTGATTTTCACTGCTGGTATATGGACAGCATCGGAACCTCAGTCGGATGCGCATCTGACTGGTAATCAGGATGACGCGGGTTCGATACCTGCCGAGGTCGGCAACATTCTTTCGTGGAGATTGATCATGAAATCTTTTCTACGGTTATTCTCTTCCTGCCGCTGATTCAAGAAGGGCAGTTGTCGGTTTCTGGTGAAAGAAGGTGCACTGTATTGGTGGACCACCTACGTATAAGCATGTCCAATAAAAGTGCGGATAGATAAACTGACCGGATCAAAAAAGAACCTGAAATAGTGTTGACTGGGCCGTTAAACTCCAATACAAACTGACGAACAGACTGCTGGTATAAAATCGAAAACTGACATAGATCTACATTCCCTGTCTGTTAATTTGTTTGAACTGAGGTCCCCGTCAACGCTGTTTAGGAGACGTTGCTTCCAATTTTGTGGGACTTTTACCCGACAAAGAGATAAAATGACATCTCAAGCCCTGCCAACCAATGAATGAATCCAATAGAGTCTGGATGGTTCGACTCCCATCACTTTCCCTGGACAGACTTAGACCTTCTAAGCTGTTTACCACTGCTCACTATCAGCTCTGCGAGGAAGCATCAAGCAGCACAATTTATTTCTAATAACCCCGTCGGTCAGAAGCCAAACGTTACTAATGTGTGTCCGAAATTGGGTCATGCACACTTGCACGCCATTCAGCTTTTGGTGACGTCACTTTTAGCATCAATACAATGTAAATACTGCACGTGGCACCAGGTCAACATAGCAACTGTGGACAATTTTTTAATGAAAATAGATCTACATTTCATGTTCATGTTGTGAAATAAAAATCGATCTTAGACTGAAAAAATTAAATATGATCTACTCCAATGTCGGGCCAATGCTAAAGCGACATTTTGTATGCTTGAGGGACTCAGCGGCTACATTATGATTACACATAGGCTAAAGAAATTTTCATGCAGTTTAAATGAACATTTTGCCGGACATTCAAATTTCGGATGCTTGGAAAAACTGCCTCTGAGAGGCGGTTGTGACGAGTACCCACACTCTATGTTCTTGCGGAAAAAGAGGGTAGCGAACCTGCCAATAAATCCAATTTTTCTTCATATAAAGTGGGGTTCAGACCTGATCACACGTATAAACCCCGCTTTATGAAAAGAAAAGTTGGGTTTATTACCGAGTCAGTCAAGGTGCTGTTTGTTTTGTTTTTTTTTTTGCCTGGGCCGCACACAGGTGTTGCTGTGCTCAGGCTTATATGAGACGCGATGCCGGTAGATGGGTTCCCCGTGGAGGCTTGGATGGGCCTGCGCATTCGCGCAGCCTAGTTATGGGTCTACTGGTATTTGGGAATTCCGAAATGTTTCGATGAGTACGGCATAGACTCTAATTAGGGATGCAGATGCATGGACTCTTCTTGATCTTCTTGGTCTATGCTAGGCGCACGCATGAACCGTGTAAGTATTGCTGTACCTGGGATCGTGTTGGACGTGGAACAAAATGTCGTAATCTATACAATATGCATGGTGGAGAAAGGGAAAGGTTACGGTGGTTTTTACAGCTGGATGATTACAACAATCAAGTTTTTTCCGAATAAGAATGATTTACTGGCGAAAGCTACACTGTACAGTACATGTTCATGTAGTTGATGTTACATACAAGTACGTGGGACTAATGTCTAAATTTTATAGTTCATCTGAGGATTTGGTCTGAATGCTCAGTTACGTCCATGTTTATGGCTATAAACTTCAATATTTTAATAGTAATTTTAACGGGATATGCTATATAAGAACATATGTCGTTTCTGTTTAATATACATGTACATGTAGATGCCGCACGGTCTTAAATTTTACCCACTATTTTCACGCATCCACGCGTGAAGAAAAAATCGATCTTTCAGGACTAAAGATAAACTACCCGGGATGTTTCACGCATCATGCGTGGACACCTTGTTTTAACCGCGGAAACTCCGCGCAACTCGAGATAAAATTCGCGCGTGAAGCCTACGACTTCCACGCAAAATTCGCGCGAAATTCACGCAAAATCCACGCAAAAATTACGTAACAGAAACGCGGAAAATAAAATTTATCCACGCATGATGCGAAAACCATCGAGGCTTCGCGGCAACTGTACTGTAGGCCTTGTGGTTTCTTAGAAGAAAATTTTTAAAGATTTTCCCTATATAAGTCTATGTAAAACCAAAGGGCCCCGTGGTGGGGGAATTTTTGGCCCCAGCACTATAATTTGAACATTCTTGGTAGGGGTCCACTAGATGAAGCTTCATACCAAATAGCAAAGACCTGGGCCTTGCAGTTTCAGAGAAGAAGATTTCTAAAGATTTTCCCTATGTAAGCCCATGTAAAACCAAAGGGCCCCGGGGCGGGGCATTTTTGGCCCCAGCACTATAATTTGAACAATCTTGGTAGGGGTCCACTAGATGAAGCTTCATACCAATTTTATCAAAGACCTGGGCCTTGCTGTTTCAGAGAAGAAGATTTTTAAAGAGTTTCCCTATATAAGCCTATGTAAAATCAAAGGGCCCCGGGGCGGGGGCATTTTTGGCCTCAGTACTATAATTTGAACAATCTTGGTAGGGGTCCACTAGATGAAGCTTCATACCAAATATCAAAGACCGGGGCCTTGCAGTTTCAGAGAAGAAGATTTTTAAAGATTTCCCTATATAAGCTCATGTAAAAACCAAAGGGCCCCGGGGCTGAGGCATTTTTGGCCCCAGCCATATAATTTGAACAATCTCGGTAGGGGCCCAATAGATGAAGCTTCATACCAAATATCAAAGACTTGGGCCTTGCCGTTTCAGAGAAGAAGATTTTTAAAGTTTTCGGTGAAAAAAAACTATTTTTGGCTCCTGTGACCTATATGTGCAACGGACTGGAACCATTTGAACAACTTTGAAAGGGGTCCACCTAAGGATCATTCCTGTGAAGTTTGGTCAAAATCTGATCAGTGGTTTAGGAGGAGATGTCGTTTGAAGAAATTGTTTACGCACGGATGACAGACAAAAAGTGATCCTAATATAAAACACAAGAGGGCCCAGAGGGCCCTGAATCGCTCACCTGAGAATCAGTGTCTCTAGTACATTCTTGGCCCAAGGGCTATACTAGGTGAAGCTTCATACCAAATATCAAAGACCTCGGCCTTGTGGTTTCAGAGATGAAGATTTTTAAATATTTTCCATTTATAAGCCTATGAAAAACCAAAGGGCCCCAGGGATGGGGGCATTTTTGGCCCCAGGGCTATAATTTGAACAATCTTGGTACAGGTCCACTAGATGAAGCTTCACACCAAATATCAAAGATCTGAGCCTTGCGGTTTCAGAGATGAAGATTTTTAAAGATTTTACCTATATAAGCCTTTGTAAACCCTGAGGCCCCCAGGGCGGGGGCATTTCCGGCCCAAGGATCATAATTTGAACAATCTTGGTAGAGGTCCACTAGATAAAGCTTTATACCAAATATCGAAGACCTGGGCCTTTTGGTTTCAGAGAAGAAGATTTTTAAAGATTTTCCCTGTATAAGCCTATGTAAAAACCAAAGGCCCCCGGGGCGGGGGCATTTTTGGCCCTGGGGCTATAATTTGAACAATCTTGGTAGAGGTCCACTAGGTGAAGCTTCACACCAAATATCAAAGACCTCGGCCTTGCGGTTTCAGAGTAGAAGATTTTAAAGATTTTCCCTATATAAGCCTATGTAAAACGAAAGGCCCCCGGGGCGGGTGCATTTTTGGCCCTAGGGCTATAATTCAAACAATCTTGGTAGAGGTCCACTAGGTGAAGCTTCACACCAAATATCAAAGACCTGGGCCTTGTGGTTTCAGAGAAGAAGATTTTTAAAGATTTTACCTATATAAGCCTTTGTAAACCCTGAGGCCCCCAGGGCGGGGGCATTTCCGGCCCAAGGATCATAATTTGAACAATCTTGGTAGAGGTCCACTAGATAAAGCTTTATACCAAATATCGAAGACCTGGGCCTTTTGGTTTCAGAGAAGAAGATTTTTAAAGATTTTCCCTGTATAAGCCTATGTAAAAACCAAAAGCCCCCGGGGCGGGGGCATTTTTGGCCCTGGGGCTATAATTTGAACAATCTTGGTAGAGGTCCACTACGTGAAGCTTCACACCAAATATCAAAGACCTGAGCCTTGTGATGTCAGAGAAGCAGATTTTTAAAGATTTTCCCTATATAAGCCTATGTAAAACGAAAGGCCCCCGGGGCGGGTGCATTTTTGGCCCTAGGGCTATAATTCAAACAATCTTGGTAGAGGTCCACTAGGTGAAGCTTCACACCAAATATCAAAGACCTGGGCCTTGTGGTTTCAGAGAAGAAGATTTTTAAAGATTTTACCTATATAAGCCTTTGTAAACCCTGAGGCCCCCAGGGCGGGGGCATTTCCGGCCCAAGGATCATAATTTGAACAATCTTGGTAGAGGTCCACTAGATAAAGCTTTATACCAAATATCGAAGACCTGGGCCTTTTGGTTTCAGAGAAGAAGATTTTTAAAGATTTTCCCTGTATAAGCCTATGTAAAAACCAAAAGCCCCCGGGGCGGGGGCATTTTTGGCCCTGGGGCTATAATTTGAACAATCTTGGTAGAGGTCCACTACGTGAAGCTTCACACCAAATATCAAAGACCTGAGCCTTGTGATGTCAGAGAAGCAGATTTTTAAAGGTTTTCCCTATATAAGCCTATGTAAAACCAAAGGCCCCCGGGGCGGGGACATTTTTGGCCCTAGGGCTATAATTTGAACAATCTTGGTAGAGGTCCACTAGATGAAGCTTCATACCAAATATCAGAGACCTGGGCCTTTCAGTTTCAGAGAAGAAGATTTTTAAAGATTTTCCCTGTATAAGCCTATGTAAAACCAAAGGCCCTTAGGGCGGGGGCATTTTTGGCCCTAGGGCTATAATTCGAACAATCTTGGTAGAGGTCCACTAGGTGAAGCTTCACACCAAATATCAAAGACCTGGGCCTTGTGGTTTCAGAGAAGAAGATTTTTAAAGATTTTACCTATATAAGCCTTTGTAAACCCTGAGGCCCCCAGGGCGGGGGCATTTCCGGCCCAAGGATCATAATTTGAACAATCTTGGTAGAGGTCCACTAGATAAAGCTTTATACCAAATATCGAAGACCTGGGCCTTTTGGTTTTAGAGAAGAAGATTTTTAAAGATTTTCCCTGTATAAGCCTATGTAAAAACCAAAGGCCCCCGGGCGGGGGCATTTTTGGCCCTGGGGCTATAATTTGAACAATCTTGGTAGAGGTCCACTACGTGAAGCTTCACACCAAATATCAAAGACCTGAGCCTTGTGATGTCAGAGAAGCAGATTTTTAAAGATTTTCCCTATATAAGCCTAAATAAAACCAAAGGCCCCCGGGGCGGGGACATTTTTGGCCCTAGGGCTATAACTTGAACAATCTTGGTAGAGGTCCACTAGATGAAGCTTCATACCAAATATCAGAGACCTGGGCCTTTCGGTTTCAGAGAAGAAGATTTTTAAAGATTTTCCCTGTATAAGCCTATGTAAAACCAAAGGCCCTTAGGGCGGGGGCATTTTTGGCCCTAGGGCTATAATTTGAACAATCTTGGTAGAGGTTCACTAGGTGAAGCTGCACACCAAATATCAAAGAACTGGGCCTTGTGGTTTCAGAGAAGAAGATTTTTAAAGATTTTCCCTATATAAGCCTATGTAAACACAAAGGCCCCCGGGGCGGGGGCATTTCTGGCCCAAGGGCCATAATTTGAACAATCTTGGTAGAGGTCCACTAGATGAAGCTTCATACCAAATATCGAAGACCTGGGCCTTGTGGTTTCAGAGAAGAAGATTTTTAAAGATTTTCCCTGTATAAGCCTATGTAAAACCAAAGGCCCTTAGGGCGGGGGCATTTTTGGCCCTAGGGCTATAATTTGAACAATCTTGGTAGAGGTTCACTAGGTGAAGCTGCACACCAAATATCAAAGAACTGGGCCTTGTGGTTTCAGAGAAGAAGATTTTTAAAGATTTTCCCTATATAAGCCTATGTAAACACAAAGGCCCCCGGGGCGGGGGCATTTCTGGCCCAAGGGCCATAATTTGAACAATCTTGGTAGAGGTCCACTAGATGAAGCTTCATACCAAATATCGAAGACCTGGGCCTTTTGGTTTCAGAGAAGAAGATTTTTAAAGTTTTCATTTCAAAAATCTATTTTTAGCTCCTGTGACCCAGATGTGCAATGGACCGGAACCATTTGAACAACTTTGAAAGGGGACCACCTAAGGATCATTCCTGTGAAGTTTGGTCAAAATCTGATCAGTGGTTTAGGAGGAGATGTCATTTGAAGAAAAAGTTTACGCACACACGCACGCACGCACGCACACACGCACGACGGACGACGGACAAAAAGTGATCCCAAAAGCTCACCTCGTCACTATGTGACAGGTGAGCTAACAAGAGGGCCATGATGGCCCTGGATCGCTCACCTGATCCAAAGAGTAACAAGTGGGCCCTGGAAAGGGCCATTATTGACCCCAGGGCTATAATGTGCATAATGTTGAGGGAGGTCTAAATAGGTGAAGCTTCATACCAAATATCAAAAAAGGCTGTAATTTGAACAATCTTGATGAAGGTCCGCTAGATGAAGCTACACAACAAATATCAAAGACCTGGGCCTTGCTGTTTCAGAGAAGAAGATTTTTTAAAGATATTCCCTACATAAGCCTATGTAAAACCAAATGGCCCCATGGTTGGAGCATTTTTGGCCTCAGGGCTATAATTTAAACAATCTTGACAGAGGTCCACCAGATGAAGCTTCACATCAAATATCAAAGACCTGGGCCTTGCAGTTTCAGAGAAGAAGATTTTTAAAGATTTCCCTTATAAGTCCATGTAAAACCAAAGGGTCTCGGGCGGGAGCATTTTTGGCCCCAGGGCTATAATTTGAACAATCTTGATAGAGGTCCACTATATGAAATTTCTGAACAGATATCAAAGACCTAGGCCTTATGGTTTCACAGAAGAAGATTTTTAAAGATTTTCCCTATACAAGTCTATGAAAACCAAAGGGCCCCCCGAGGCGGGGGCATTTTTGTTCTCAGGGCTATAATTTGAACAACCTTAGTAGAGGTCCACTAGATGAAGCTTCATACCAAATATCAAAGACCTAGGCCTTGTTGTTTCAAAGAGGAAGATTTTTCAAGATTTTCCCTATATAAGTCTACGTAAAACCAAAGGGCCCCGGAGTGGGGGCATTTTTGGCACAAGGGCTATAATTTGAACAATCTTTGTAGGGGTCCATAAGAGGAAGCTTCATACCAAATATCAAAGACCTGGGCCTTGCGGTTTCAGAGAAGAAGATTTTTAAAGATTTTGCCTATATAAGCCAACGTAAAACCAAAGGGCCCTGTGGCGGGGACATTTTTTGTCCCAGACCTATAATTTGAACAATCTTGGTAGGGGACCACTAGATGAAGCTTCATACCAAATATCAAAGTCCTGGGCCTTGTGGTTTCAGAGAAGAAGATTTTTAGGCCCCAGCACTATAATTTGAACAATCTTGGTAGGGGTCCACTAGATAAAGCTTCATACCAAATAGCAAAGACCTGGGCCTTGTGGTTTCAGAGAAGAAGATTTTTAAAGATTTTCCCTATATAAGCCCATGCAAAACCAAAGGGACCCATGGCGGGGGCATTTTTTGTCCCAGCACTATAATTTGAACAATCTTGGTAGGGGTCCACTAGATGAAGCTTCATACCAAATATCAAAGTCCTGGGCCTTGTGGTTTCAGAGAAGAAGATTTTTAAAGATTTTCCCTATATAAGCCCATGTAAAACCAAAGGGCCCCGGGGCGGGGGCATTTTTGGCCCCAGCACTATAATTTGAACAATCTTGGTAGGGGTCTACTAGATGAAGCTTCATACCAAATATCAAAGACCTGGGCCTTGTGGTTTCAGAGAAGAAGATTTTTTAAGTTTTTGGTGAAAAAAATCTATTTTTGGCTCCTGTGACCTAGATGTGCAACGGACCGGAACCATTTGAACAACTTTGAAAGGGGACCCCCAAAGGATCATTCCTGTGAAGTTTGGTCAAAATCCGATCAGTGGTTTAGGAGGAGATGTTGTTTAAAGAAATTGTTTACGCACGGACGCACGCACGCACGCACGGACGCACGCACGACGGACGACGGACAAAAAGTGATCCCAAAAGCTCACCTCGTCACTACGTGACGGTGAGCTAAAAACTTTAACCTGAGGTTACAGGATCACGTACGTACGTACGTACGTACGTACGTACGTACGTACGTACACACACACGTACAGACGGACGTACACATGTACGCACGTACGCATGTACGGAAAACCGAAAAACTATATGCCCCCGGCATCATATGATGCAGGGGCATAAAAAACTAGAAATGTGTCAAAGAGACAATATCTCCGCCCTGGTAGTTCTGACTTTGATAAAAAACTTAAAAGCAAATTACTAACTTTACCTCAGATGTGGATGGTCGGAGAAGAACAGATAGATAAAGGTAACACTATATGCCCTTTACACCATTCTTTGAATGGTGGGGGCATAAAAAGGCAAAATTTAACCCTTAAGATGCCGAGAAAAACTACATCTGAAAATGCCGTCTGCTTATGTCATCTGCTGAATCTTCTTGCAAACTTTTTTGAAATATTTTTTTCATACAGGCAAACAGTTTGGACCTAGATCAGACTGCTCCTAGAGCAGTCTGATCTGGGTCCATGCTGTTTTCAAAAATGAATTTTAAAGCAACCGGCAGACGACAAAGCAGACAACAATTATGGGTTAAGCAAAAGCACTAAAGAGAAATGTTAGTAAAAAGCAAAGCACTGAGTGTGGCTGGGAACCAAAATCTTCATAGAAAATTATTTAACTGAACAGCAAGCAAGCCATAAATTTCTTCAATTTCTTACAAAGAACTCGCATCCAGGCATAAAACCACCCCCCACTCAATTTCATTTCTCTTTCATCCCACTAAAACATGCAGTGATGTAAAAGTCAATACCTCTCTCTCGAGCGATAAAAACAGGAATGAGTGTTCGAGAGCGATTCAATAAGCTTGGAGCTTTCATCGCAATTGAACTAAAATAAATTAGAATAAACTAAAACATGCAGTATCAAGGGACACCTGCCACATGCTACGGTTCTGATCTGAATGCACATCAGTGCAGTCCGACATGAACCTTATCTCACTAATGGGACATCAGGTCGGCCCCCGCCCATAGGCACTTGAAGAAATATATGGGCTCCATGATGCTTCCACGCAGAGCTGAATCCGGTCCGCACACTAGTAATGGTAAACCGCTTAGAGGTGCTAAGCCTGTCCAGGAACCGCGGTGCGAGGCGGACCATCCATGCTAATAAACCCTTTGGTTTCATTGGGCGACAGGGCTTGAGATGTCATTTCATCTCAATGTCGGGTAAAAGTCCCACAAAATTGGAAGCAACGTCTCCAAAATGACCTTTACAGTGTTGACGGGGACGTTAAACCTCAACTCAAACAAAAGGACTGGAAAATTCTTCAAAATTTCACTCGTCCTGCATGACCAAGGGCATGTAGATTTTGGTAAATTTCATACAGACTAGACATTAAATTTTTCTTGTCCATCAAAATTTATACTCGTCATGGCGAGCAGAGGAGTGGAATTTTCTAGTCCTGGACATTCTAATGGCAAAAGCTCTCTGATCAGACAGCATTGATATGCAAGCTGATCTAGGTCTCTTCTAGTTGCACAAGATATAAACAATGTTTTCTCTGGCCATGTTTGTTTGATTTGAGATTTAACGTCCCCATCAACACTGTATAGGCCATTTTGGAGACGTTACTTCCAATTTTGAGGGACTTTTACCCGACATTGAGATGAAATGACATCTCAAGCCCTGTCGTCTATGAAACCAATAAGCATGGACTGACCGATACGCACAGCTTTGACTGGGCAGTCTTAGATCCTTAGACAAGAGCGGTTTACCAGTACTCGTGTGCGGGTCAGATTCAGTTCTGTATGGACAACTAGACATAAAATTCTTCTTGTCGTCCAAAATATTTTTTCGTCATGGCAAGCGGACGAGTGGAATTTTCTGGTCCTTGACATTCTGTGCTCATGCAACAAATGAAAAAAGCTCTCTGATCAGACAGCATTGATATGCAAGCTGATCTAGTCTCTTCTAGTTGCACAAGACACAAACAAGGTTTTCTCTGGCCATGGTTCCTAATCTTTGAATACTTTTGATGTACCATATTTACTCTAAGTATTCTGACACCTCATCTCCTTACCGTATTTATTCTAAAATTTGAACCAAACCATAATGATACTAAGTATTGGGACAGATAGGCCTGAGAAAACAGTGCAGACCCAGATCAGACTGCTCCTTCAGCTGATCAGGGTCTACACTGTTTGCCATTCCACCAACACTTTTTGGACTCCTTGCAAGATCATGAAACACAAATGTGTTAAAATTTAAGGAGAATTACAGCAAGCCTCAAGGTGTCCAAAATTTTTAGTATTTTTACGATACTTGTTCTAAAAGTTGAACAAGTACAACCTATTACCCGATGTTGTGTCTGAAAATAGCTGCATGAGTGGCAAACAGTGCGGACCCTGATGAGACGCAAATGCGGCATCTCATCAGGGTCCACACTGTTTGCTCAGACCTGTCTGTCAGAATAAATACGGTAAATATGAAATGTATCTGATCCTCTTTAGTTAATTCCTATGAAATAGTCACGAGTGTAAGAGCCCCAATTTCCCTTTTGCACAATACGAGTTTTCTCCACAGCAATGACAGTATTTTCAACAAAGGTCATTAAGTCTTCGTCAAAAATGGAATCCAAATGTTTTGAAATGTAGCAAAGAAGTAAACTGGATAAAGCGTGCATGCATGCTGCAAATAAGGGATAAAAGCCAACACCACCACCATTTTTTTTTTCTTTTTATATCTGACCACCATAGTAAATATAAATTTTTGCTACAGTTCTGTCTTGGGTATAGTTTACATGATTCTGAGTTGTGTAGTTTTATGTTGTTTTATTATAATGTGGCAAATTTCTCAAAAACGTAGCGACATACCATAACTGCCATAAAAAGTGTACAGGCTCCAAAAAGCGCACCCAACACTTTTTCAAGAAGTATATTTGACATTGATTGACCCATTTTGTACCGGAAACCCTAAAAGGGGTAATTGGCAAACAGTGCAGGACCAGATCAGATGCCTCAAAACACGGCAACTGATCAGGGCCTACACTGTTTGCAAAAAGGTTCAGGCATTTTTCAAATAAATTTTGAAGAAAACAAAACCTGACACCCCTAAATTTTGAAATGGAATCCTGCCATATATAAGGAGGAAGATTCCATTTGGTACAAGAAGGGTTAAAAATGAAATGTCTTAAGCCACTGTGCCCCTTTTTATGGCATATATGGTAAACCAACAAAACAAAAATACAAGAGAATGATCAACACATGCAGCTGAACTTAACATGCATCTGACCTCCAGTAACAAGGCTATATTTTAACCCTTAACCCATTGTAAACTAGTGAACTCTTCCATTGCTATATGTTGGACAAGTCCGTTTGTCATATAAGGGGTGCCAGGGCTATTTTTCTGTTTTTATTCTATATTTGACAGAAAATTCTGTTAGCAAATAGTGCAGGCCCTGATCAGACGCCGCGTTCTGCGGCGTCTGATCTGGCCTGCACTGTTTGCCAAAGTACCCCTTTAGGGGTTTCCCCGCATACAATGGGTTAAAATATGATAAGAATTAAAAGTCTTTAGCCACTGTGCCCTTTTTATGGCATATATGGTAAACCAACAAAACACAACTATAAGAGAACAATTTACACATGCGTCTGAACTTAACATGCATTTGATCTCCAGTAACAACAAGGCTTTATTTTAACCCTTAACCATTTAAATGCCACCGTCTGCATTTTCGTCTGTTGGTTACTTTTAAAGTTATTGTTGCAAGCAGTGTGGACCCAAATCAGACTGCTCCTTTAGGAGCAGTCTGATGAGGGTCCATACTGTTTGCCTGTATGCAAAAATATTCTTTGGAAAGCTTGCAAGAAGATGCAACAGACAACATAAACAGACAACGTTTCCAGATGCACTTTTTTTTAATTTAAACCGTTCAAATGCCAATCATGACAATTGCCGTCTGCTTTATCCTCTGCTGGTTACTTTTAAAGTCATTGTTGCATGCAGTGTGGATCTAAACTGGACTGAGCAGTCTGATGAGGGTCCACACTTTGCCTGTATGCAAAAATATTCTTTTGAAAGTTTGCAAGAAGATGTAGCAGACGACACAAACAGACATTTTCAAATGCATTTTTTGGGGCATTTAAACCCTTAAAATGCCAAACATGACAACTGTCGTCTGCTTTGTCGTCTGCTGCAAAGTGTGGACCCAGATCAGACTGCTCCTCCAGGAGTAATCTGATCAGAATACACACTGTTTACAAGATGGTGCAGCAGACGACATAAACAAATGTCATTTTCCGATGTTGTTTTGTTGCAAACAGTGTGGACCCAGATTGGACTGTTCCTCTTGGAGCAGCCTGAACAGGGTCCACAATGTTTCTCTGTATGCCAAAAAATATGTTTTAATTGTTTATAAGAAGATGCAGCAGACGGCATAAACAGATGACATTTTCAGATGAATTTTTTTCTTCGTGTCTTAAGGGTTAACTTTTGAGCTCTGCATGCGTAAGTATAACTTGGTTACACCATTAACCCTTCAAATGCCAATCACAATGATTGTCATCTGCAAGAAGATGCAGCAGACGGCATAAACAGACGACATTCAGATGTATTGTTTTGGCATCTTAAGGGTTAAGGGAGTTTAATCAGACCCTCTTCTATGAAGCTTCTCTTTAAAGGTTGAAAGGAAGACTTTGCTCCCACAAAGATGCTTTTCTTGAATAAAGAATTTGTTCGCTCTGTCTGGAAGGCTACTCATTTGGAGCAAATTCTTTTCTTTAAGAAAAACACAGTTTTCTGAATAGGTACAAATATTAGGAATCTGCAAAAGTGGCTCCCTTTAAGAAATGGTATGTATATCTATCAGGACATTCCTTAAACACTCTGCATGCTGGGCATTTTTTTTTCAGCAGACAACATTTTGAATTGTTATTCCTATTTTTTTCAAGGAAACAGGATTTGACATTTCATGCAAATTGTCTCTTATGGAGACAATTTGCATGAGATGTCAAGTCCTGTTTATCGGGGAAAAATAGGGGACAATTTGCATAAAATTTCAAATCCTGTTTTCTGGGAATAAATAAGAAGAAAAATATCAACAATATGTCGTCTGCTGAATTAGCCCAGAGAATGGTAAAAGTTGAATAAACTAAATTTACTGGACATGGTCAAACATTCCAACAGGCAATTAAACAGAAACACATTTAACCTGATTACCTCCCTTTGCTTGTACTAGAACGGAAGTCACCAATTCAGCAAAAGGAGGCAACAATGTTGCTTCCCTTGGCATCACTGGTTACCGGTTATTTCTGACTATAGCTAAAAGAACTTTACTGCAAAACATGGAAGATTTGGCCTGAAACTATACTGCAAAGGGAGATCATTCTATTGAAAATTATTAGTTGAATGGATATATCTCAACGGCTTCATATTTGATCTTTAAAGATAAGCTCCCTCTCATCAGGTTAGCAAGTCGGTGTAATTAACACCCCCTAAACACCACTTTATACAGAGAAAAGTTGGGTTTATGGGGGTATTCAACATCTTTAGTATTTCTTCTCCAAGACATAGGTTGTGGGTACTTGTTAGAACTGCCTCAATGAGGCAGTCCTAACGAGCACCCAGAACCTATATCTTGGAGTAGAAATTGTATCTCTACTCCAAGACATAGGTTGTGGGTACTCATTAGAACTGCCTCAATGAGGCAGTTCTAATGAGCACCCAAAACATTTATCTTGGAGTAGAAATAAGAAAAATATCATCAGAAATATTACCATTATGGAAAAATGAAAGAGAGCTCTATGTCACACGGATGTGTTATCATAATGTTGTCAAAAGTGACACATATTACAGGCCTCATACTGACCATGCTTTTCCATGCCTGAAAGGCCCGATTTTGCAACTTCAACCCTTATCCTGCTGAACCAGACACAACTACATTACCTTTACAAACAGTGTAGATCCTGATCAGATGGCTTCTGAAGAAGCCATCTGATCAGGATCTACACTGTTTGTAATGGAGTTTGTGAAAATATAAAGTATTTTGGCTGACTATTAGTCAGAAATAAGGGTTAAATAGTTTTTTAAACAGACTATATATGCAAAAATCAGAATCTTAAAGCCTGAAATCAAGAAAAAAATCAAGCTCTAAAAGCCTGAAATCCTGCAAATGCCTGAAAAATATGAGGCCTGATATTAGGGTAATCTAACAATGCTTTGAACAAATGAGTCCAGATGTATCCATTCTACTTATAACCAGGCAATGACAAGGAAAAAGGGGTTTTTAAGCAAATTTGCGTAGGGATGACTCAGATCTACCTGTGCACTTAATCTGTAAGCATACAGCCTTCAGAATCTGTGTTTAGAAGCTTAACCATGTAGATGTCGAGAAAAACTGCATCTGAAATGTCGCCTGTTTATGTTGTCTGCTGCATATTCTTGCAAACTTTTTTTCAACGTATTTTTGCATGCAGGCAAACAGTGTGGACCCTGATCAGAGCAAACAGTGTGGACCCTGATCAGACTGCTCCAATAGGAGGGTCCAGACTGATTGCAAAAATCACTTTTAAAGCTACCAGCAGATGACAAAGTTACCAGCAGATGACAAAGCAGATGAAAATTGTTGTGATTGGCATTTTATGAGTAAAGGTCAAAGGACCATCCCTGAGTGCTTAGCAAAGACTGACCAGTGTGCACAGATATGGGTATTCCATGAGTGCACATGCTTAAAAAAACCTTTTTTGCCTGGCATGACCCAAATTATTTGAGATTCAGCATTTATATAAACCTTTCAAGGTTATGACCAATACAATTTATGTTCATTCCTTTTGGAAGCCCCTCCCATCAGGGCTTGAAGAAATAGATGGGCTGCATGATGCTTCCACCCAGAGCTGAAACCAGCCACACACGAGTACCAGTACGAGCCTGCCCAGGCAAAGCGGTACGAGTCGGCCCGTTCATGCTTATAAACCCTAATGGTTACATTGGGCAGTAGGGCTTGAGATGTCATTTCATCTCAATGCCGGGTAAAGTCCAACAAAATTGGAAGCAACATCTCCAAAATGACCAATACAGAGTTGACAGTGACGTTAAACCTCAAATCAAACAAACCAAACAAATCATTCCTCTTGGCAGAATGGTGTAAGGCATGGGCTGAAAAGACATTTTTTCACACTCCTCAACAGAAAACGTAGTAAAGGAAAATATTTTCAGTTATCAGACCAATGTCGGTCCAAAGCCTGACGGCCATAGTGGTAGTAGATTGTAAAAGCCCAAAATTTGTTGGACAAAGAATACAAATGGCAATGGTGAGACCCAATCATCTCATTTTCGCTACCATTAACTTTCTTCAAGATGAACCATAACAAGCCTGTGAAACGAAAAACCATGTAAACCCAACTTTATATGAGGAAAAGTGGGGTCTACAAGGGAATCATTTTTTTTAATTTCAAACTTGCTCAGAAACATGCTCTTCAATGAGGTGGTTCTAACGAGCACCTATAATCTATGGTTGGTGGGGAAATAAGGAAAGTATCTAAAATTTCCATCTGATAGTTCTGCAAACATGAAATATGCCATTATAACACAATGGTGGGTTATGGTAATGTATAGCCAGGTAAACACTGAAGTGTTTGTTTGTTTGTTTGATTTTATGTTTAACCCTTATCTTGCTGAATATTCATTTAAGCCACACCCTATTCTGTCTATCAACCAATCAAATTACTTGATGTAATTTATTGCTACAGATTCATAAACTGAATGCCAAACAGTATAGTTCCTGATCAGATGGCTTCTTCAGAAGCCATCTGATCTGGATCTACACTGTTTGCAAAGATAGGGGTTGTCGTGAACAGCAAGATAAGGGTTAACTTTGTTTGTTTGTTTGAGTTGATGTTTAACGTCCCTGTCAAAACTATATAGGTCATTTTGGAGACGTTGCTTCCAATTTTGTGGGACTTTTACCCGACACTGAGATAAGAAGACATCTCGAGCCCTGTTGCTGGATGAAACCAATAGGTTTTATAAGCATGGACGGTCAAACTCGCACTGCTTTGCCTGGGCAGGCTTAGATCCTCCAAGCTGTTTACCAGTACTGTTGTGCAGCCGGATTGAGCTCTGCGTGGAAGCATCATGCAGCCCATTTATTTCTTCAAGCCCCGATGGCCAGGGGCAACTGAAGTGTTTGACAATATTTCTGGACTAAGCAAGGCTTGAACTGGCAGCCTTCCGCATCAAAGATGTTTGCTCTAGCCACTTGGTCATAGAGCCTCCTTACTGAGCAAACAATCAAACCATTTTGGGGGGGGGGGGGGGCTTGGTTTTGGTTTTACGGCCCTTTCAAGATTATTTCTCACTTATTTCGAGCCGATCCTAAATCAGAAGTGGGCAAAAACCGGAGTACCCAGAGAAAAACCACCTGTCCTCCCATTGCAGATCTTGTCGTCTCACATGTAACCCGAGCCAGGCACTAACCTACAGCGATGAAAGACCCAATGATGATTTTGTTTTTTTTTTCTTTTTGGTTTGGGTTTTACGGCCCTTTCAAGATTATTTTACTCATATCGAGCCGATCGTTAATCAGAGGTTGGCAAAAACCGGAGTACCCAGAGAAAAACCACCTGTCCTCCCATTACAGATCTTGTCGTCTCACATGTGACCCGAGCCAGGCACTAACCTACAGCTGTCAAAGACCCAATGATGAATAGTCAGAGTTCTTACCCATTAGGCCATGGAAGCCCGTTTTGAGGAGGTAATAAAAAGTTCAGGGGCCAGCAGTGATTTTTTTACAAATTTTCAACTATGCGTCCTGGGACTCGCTCAACCAAAAAACTATGCGTCCCAAATCTGAAAGTATGAGTCCCAATATTTGGAGGAAAAAAAAAGGAAGTACAAAAAAGATAGGTTCAGTATAAAATGCCATTATTCATAGTTAAAAATAATGCGGTCTAGTATCTATTATTTGCAATGAACAGAATCAATCATCAACTTGTGTTGTTTACTAGCCCAAAGAAATCCTGCTAAAGTTGTTGTTTTTTAGTCTATTTTCCATATTGTTTTCTACTTTCGTTTTCGAGAAATGCGCACCGCAACATGTGCGTGAAATTTACTTCATGCACAATGGACATAATATTCCGAACCATTATCGACAAACGTTTCCTCCCCTGATTGGGACACCAGCTATCTAGGTTCATGGGCTGACAAATCCATTGCCCGGCCGCCCGGTACAAGTCCAAAATCGCGCTGGGCAGGTGCACCTTTACCCTAGGACGCCCGGTCTGGCAAGTGCAAAAAAAAAATCGTCTACAGCTCCCTACAGCTGTCAGTATTTTGAGTCCTTAAATACAGTAAAACAAGAGTAAGTAAATCACATTAATTGTGCTGCACTGTCCTGCTTTGTCGACAATTCAGAGACGAACCGTCTGTGTATTTATAACAGTTCAATTATGACACTATTGATAATCCCTGTCATATAATTGCCAAGTAAACATGATTGCCCTGCGGTGCGTGTCTTTCATTTCTGGCGATAAGCCAACTTGAACTAGGTGTAAAAATATGGTCAAGTTATGTCTCTAATTTGCGTTTATTCCCTTATCATAAAATTTAATCAACAATCAATGTGAAAATGATTTTCTCGCACCTCAGACAACTAGCTACATCTAACGGTAGTTGTATGCATTATAAAAACGGATCGTGAATGGTTATGTTTTGGGCCAAATAGCAGACGCTCGTCTTGGCGGGAAAAGTCGAACGCTGTTGTTGGAGCTGCTGGGGATAATTCGGGGGCTGTGCAAAGCGCTGTTTTCTATCCACCTCCATTCACAACCGTTTAGCTATCGAGAAAATATTTTTGTACCGGTTCCAAACATTTTTTTAAGAACGGGATACACCCCATTAAAATAAAACAATGGCATTAAACATGTGCGGGGTTGCTGGCATCGGATGACGTCATTTGACACATTTACCGATCACATGCAGAAAAATGGTAGAGTTGGTTTGTGGGCGGCGATTTGGATGGCGGAAAACTTTGATGTTCGCATTGAACTTGCTTGTGTGAAAGTTTGGGCTCATTTCGGATGGAGGGGATTCTCTTCTTGTGGTTGGATCATTAAATTGTACCTGTATCGATTTTTCGGTGACTCGTTGGGCAGTTGAAGGTTCGGTAAAAAAGCGGTATTTTATCACTTCCGCCGATATTTACAGCAGCGAAAACGAAAGTTGGATTTTTCGCCCATGAAATATTTGCGTCCGACGGACGCACATATTTTATGATCGTGCGTCCTCAGTCCTATTTGTGCGTCCTGGACGCGGGACGCAGGGGTAAAAAAATCACTGGGCCAGTTGTTCAAAGCATCGTTAACTTAACGAGCTCGTTAGCGGTCATATTGTTAACTCTTCTAGCAAGTACGTTATCATAAATTTTGGTATTTTTGCTGGAAAAATGTGAGCAGCTTTTGCGTCAGCAAAAGCTGCTCACATTTTTTCAGCGAAAATTTCAGCATATTTGCCATATTTAATGATCAAAGTTTTAACGATACGTTAACTAACGATGTCGTTAGTTTTGAACAACTGGGTCCAGTTGTTCCCTTTTAAATCTAAAGCCTATTATTTTCCGAGTAAACAGAAAATCATACTGCTTTGGAGGAGATAAAAAAATTTGGTTTAACTTTCGAAATTTCAAGCCCAGCCTAGACAAATCACTAAACTATTGTAAAACTTCTAAAATGCTGCACCTCAATAGTTCTTATCTTGCTGAATATTCATTTAAGCCACACCCGTTTCTGTCTCTCAGCCAATCAAATGACTTGATGTAATTCATTGCTACAAATTCATAAACTAAATGCCAAACAGTGTAGATCCTGATCAGATGGCTTCTTCAGAAGCCATCTGATCTGGATCTACACTGTTTGCAAAGATAGGGGTTGTCGTGAACAGCAAGATAAGGGTTAATATCTAAAAATTTCAACAACTTCATTCCACATGCATTTCACCAACAAATCCTTTTTAACATGCACGTTTTTGGGGATTTATTTTTCATGCAGCTTTTTTCATGCATTTATTTTAGAGAACAATTAACAGCGTAGACCCTGATCAGGAGCAGTCTGATCAGGGTCTACACTGTTTGCATTTGCTATTGTGTCGGTACACTACTTATAAAGAGTTTTATTAAAATCCAGACTCCCAACTTCTATCTATATTTTGCTCATCAGTTCAAAAGGCAACCTGAAATGTTTTGTTCATTTGTTTGAATTGAGGTTTAATGTCCCCATCACAACCATTTAGGCCATTTTAGAGAGGCTACTTCCAATTTTTACCCAGCACTGAGATGAAATGACATCTCAAGCCCTGCTGCCCAATGGAAACAACAGGGTTTATTTGCAAGGACGGTCCGACTCGCACAACTCTGCCTGGGCAGGCTTAGTCCTTCTAAACGGTTTACCAGTACTCATGTGAGTTTATTTTCAGATCTGCATGGAAGCATCATGCAGCCCTATCTATTTCTCCGAGCCCCAATGGCCAGGGGGCAATTTTGGGGATCTCAAGGTAAGAGAGAGCAATGAGGGTGATCAACCTTGTCCTACTGAATAAAATAATTTTGTAACACCCATTTCTGACTATCAACTAATCAGATGAATCGATATAATGTATCCATTTAAATTCACAAACTGAATGACAAACAGGGTAGGCCGGCCTCGGTAGCTCAGTCTGATGCGCGTCTGACTGATGATCAGGAGGACACGGGTTAGATACCTACCAGGGTCGGCAACATTCTTTTGTGGAGATTGATCCGGAAATCATTTCTACGGTCATTCTCTCCTTTCCGCTGATTCAAGGGCAGTTGTCAGTTTCTGGCAAAAGAATGTGCACTATTCTGGTTAACCGTTTACGTATAAGCCAGACCAGGAAAAGTGTGGATAAGTAAACTCACCGGCTCAAAACTGACCTAAATAGTGTTGACTAGGCTGTTAAACCACAATACAAACAAACAGGGTAGATCCTGATCAGATGGCTTCTTCAGAAGCCATCTGATCTGGATCTACACTGTTTGCAAAGGTAGGGGTTATCATGTTCAGCCAAACAAAGGCTGAAGGGAAAAAAATCATATTTCACTTCAGAAAACTATGTTGTGGCTCATATATATTGGTTATAACAAAATACTGAAACGACCTACCTATTATTAACTCCGACACAGTTATAGATGTAGGGACAATGATGATCGAATATTTTCACACATCTGTTGCATATTTTACAATGTTTTGACCGCACCGGCTTCACTGTTCGACACGTATGACAAAGGCGACTTAAAGGATTATCTCCCTGTTTCCATTCATCAAAATGCGCTACCTGAAAAAGAGTTGAAGAATGCATTTTCTTACATGCTTTTCAATGATATATACAGAGGATCTTACATGAGTGTTCATGTATTATTGAATTTATTAAACGTGTTGAGGGAAAGGGATAAATTGCGAGGCTTTGCCGAGCATTTTATCCCTTTTCTCCAACGAGTTTAATAAATTCAATAACACATGAGCACGAATGCAAGAATCTATTTATCATATGACATTTACAACGCATTTTATTCCAGTATAACGAAAACTTAAATATTCCGCCAATAGTAAACGCGACGTCGTACATGTAGCGTTATGGGGCTTATCAAACTAATTTGCATATTTAATCCACTAGTGGATTAACTAATTTATTACATGGCGTTGTAACAATCTCAGACGTGGCGTCATATGATAAAGAGATTTCTCAATGAAATCGAAAACGATATTGTCACTGTTTCAATCAGTGACTGATATTAATTTTATTTTTCACTGTTTGGGACTACTTTTTTCTCAAAATCTAATTCTGTGGTAAGTTTTTCCATTGAAAGATGATTGAAAATTAATTAACTGTATTAGAATTGACGCTAAGGCCGTTCACACATCACGAGGATGTTAATGACGTCATTTTCGACGCTGACATCACATATTTTGTCACGCGACGTTAGATCTGTCCCCACCTTCTTTGGGAAACTAATCTCTCAATTATTTCAGTAACCATTCATAAAAATGCCATCCCAGGTTATTTCTCAGGTGCAAGTTTTGCACCCAATATTATACCCAGTAAATACGTTGGACACCTCTAAATTGATGCTAAACAACCAGGAACAAAGTTAGTTTTCTCTGAGGGTGAGTGATGCGATTAGTGAAGCTAAATATTGCCATTTTGAAGCATGTAAGAAACAGAAAATTTGATTTTTCAGTGTAAGATCAAATTTTATTTCACTTATGAACACCAAAACAGTTATTTTCACTCGTGGCTATGCCACCCGTGAAAATACTGGTTTTGGTGTTCATTGGGTGAAATAAAATTCAATCTTACACTGAAAAAATCAAATATCTTTTATTTCTTTTTATTACATTCAATAGAGGTGATGATTGGTTGAGGAAAAGGTGTCAGAATTCTTGTGCACTGGGGCATCCAACTGACACAGAGGACCCATGTTCCCCATTATTGTGCCGTTATAAAGAATTTGCCGTCATTGAGAATCCCAGTTAGGAGTATGATAGGTAGTAACAGGCCTTTTCCCCCATCATAACTCCAAGAAACAAAAGTTATAGACATTTGTTAGAATCGCCTCCTTGAGGCGATTCTAACAAATATCTATAACATTTGTTTCATCGAGTATTAGATTACAAGAATCTTTTATGACTGGACTCAATTTGCACATTTCCAGCCCCAGGGAAGCCCACGCCACTCAAAATCTAGGCTAAGCCTTTAGCTAAGAAGTCATTCCATTGAAATTGCCGTTATAAAGAGGTTTGCCATTATAACGAATGTCGGTATAAAGAGGGTTGACTGTATTGGCTTCCAGTTCGGAAAGAGTTGCTGTCCTTGCAGCAGATAAGGGAAGAGGGGAAAGCTGTTTTGTTTGTTTGAATTGAGATTTTACATCCTCATCAACACTATTTAGGCCATTTTGAAGATGTTGCTGCCAATTTTGTGGGACTTTTACCCGACATTGGGATGAAATGACATCCCAAGCCCTGCTGCCCAATAAAACCAATGGAGTTTTTATGCAATGGACGGTCTGACTCGCACCACTTTGCCTGGGCAAGCTTTTTCCTTCTAAGCAGTTTACCAGTACTCATGTGCCGTCGATTGCAGCTGTGTGGAAGCATCATGCAGCCCGATCTATTTCTCCAAGCCCCCAATGGGTGGGGGCTTGGGAAAAGCTGTTATTTCTTCTGTTTTTTTTTCACTTTCATTTATTTTCCTCTTTATCCCTTCCATTCTTTTTCATCTCTTCTCCTATCTCTTCTCCCTTTCTCTGGGAAACCACTCAAAATGACCCATAAGAGTTGACGTGTCATTAAACCCCCAACACAATCACTCAATAGTCAAAAGGGTCATGGGCATGGGTGCTATCATTGTATCAAATATGAACCAAATCCATAATTTGGTTTGAAAAATATGAGCTCTTAACCCATTTAGTACCAGAAACCCCAAAACGGGTACCCTGGCAAACAGTGCAGGCCCAGATCAGACGCCGCAGAATGCGGCATCTGATCACGGCCTACAATGTTTGCAAAAAGTTCAGTCATTTTCCAAATAAATTTTGATGAAAACACAACCTGACACCCCTAAATTTTGAAATGGACTCCTGCTATATATAAGGAGGAAGATTCCATTTGGTACAACAAGAGCTGTCGCATGACAGCATAGCTCGCCTGTTTCGCGCCTTCAAGATATAAGGTGAAACTATTGAACCATGAAATATAGATCACACTGGCCTACATATATTTTAATGTCAATCATCAGGTCACATGGAACATATATTCCAGATATTACATTTCAGAATCAAATTGTGTCTGAATTATAAGGCTAATCATTGAACCTTGAAAATAGGTCAAACTGACCTAGATATATTTCTATGTCAATCATCTGGTCACATGGAACTGAATATTCAGATATGAAGTTTCTCCAACCAATAGTATTCAAGATATAAGTCAAAATCATTGGACCATGTAAAAAGGGCACACTGACCTAGATATATTTTGAGGTCAATCATCTGGTTGCATTGAAGTAAAATCCCAGGTATAACATTTGTTATCAAAATATTATTCAAGATAATAGGCAAAATCACTGAGCCATGAAATATAGGTCACACTGACCTAGATATATTTTGAGGTCAATCAGCAAGTCACAAGGAACTAATAATCAAGGTATGACATTTCTTTATCAAATAATATTCAAGATAATAGGCAAAATCAGTGAACCATGAAATATAGGTCATACTGACCTAGATATCTTTTGAGGTCAATCATGGGGTCCCATGGAACTAATAACCAGGTATGACATTTTTTCCATCAAATAGTATTCAAGATAATAGGCAAAATCACTGAACCATGAAATATAGGTCACAGTGACTTAGATATATTTGGGGGTCAATTTTCGGGTCACATGGATCTAATAATCCAGGTATGACATTTCTGCTTTCAATAGTATTCAAAATAATAGGCAAAGTCACCGAACCATGAAATATAGGTTACAGTGACCTAGATATATTCTGAGGTCAATCATAGGATCACATGGCACTAATATCCAAGGTATGACAGTTCTCCAACAAATAGTCTTCAAGATATAAGGAAAAATCACTGAACCATGAAATATAGGTCACAGTGACCTAGTTATATTTTGAGGTCAATCATGGGGTCACATGGTACTAATATCCCAGGTATGACATTTCTCTAACAAATAATCTTCAAGATATAAGGCAAAATCACTGGACCGTGAAATATAGGTCACAGTGACCTAGATATATTTCGAGGTCAATCATGGGGTCACATGGTACTAATATCCCAGGTATGACATTTCTCCAACAAATAGTCTTCAAGATATAAGGCAAAATCACTGGACCATGAAATGTAGGTCACCATGACCTTCACCCTTTTACACTTGAACCAATGTCACATGGTTGACTGATATATAACCAATTGTGTTTATAACTTGTTTGCATATTAGAAACATATATAACAAATTACAAATGTGTCCTAGATTTTGACCCCTAGCCCCACCCCATCCGTCCTCCAAGGCATGAACCCAGGGGTGTGTTGTCTTGGAATCTCAGAAGACACGCCCGGTTATCCAACTTGTAAAATATGAATCCTTTGTGATGAGTGTCTGTTGAGATATAAGCAATTCCAAAACTTTAACACAGTTTTACAGAAGTGTTCTAGATTTTAACCCCTAGCCCCTCCCCGGGCATGAACCCAGGGGTCTGTTGTCTTTGAACATCAGAAGACCCTCCCAGGTACTTAAGTTCCAAATATGAGTGCCCTGTGATGAGTGACTGCTGAGATATAAGCATTTGAAAAACTTTAACGCAGTGTGACGGGAACGCACACGCGCACAAATGAGGTGACAACAATAGCTCTCCATGTACTTCGTACAGGCCAGCTAAAAAGGGTTAAAACCTGATGTCTATAATGTCTACTCTATGTCCATATAAGGGAAGAGGGGGAAAGCTGTTATTTCTTCTGTTTCTTCACTTTCATTTATTTTCCTCTTTATCCCCTGTCCCTTCTCTTTCATCCCCACTGCTATCTCTTCTCCCTTTCTCTGGGAAACAACTCAAAATGACCCATAAGGGTTGATGTGTCATTAAACCCAAACACAATCAATGAAAAGTCAAAAGAGGCGTGGGCAGTGTAGTTGCTGAATAAAACCTTGGGTCTATATCTGTCATAAAATCAAATATGAACCAAATCCATCATATGAGCCCCGCCAAGCGAATTTGTGTCATCGAGCATTCCATAATGACAAATTTAACTGCGCATGCCCAGCCATTCAGAGGGGCCAGGGATATGGCTTTCTGTCTGAAGGTTCCTCTTGGTTCACTGCTTGTATGAGCGAGCAGCGAAGATTCTGGCGAGACTGTGCGGATGCGCAGGCTCGCCTGAACCTTCGCTGCTCGCATAGGCGATAAGTACCAAAATCGCTTGACGGGGCCCATATGGTTTTGAAAATATGAGCTCTAAAAACTTGAACGTGATATTATTTGATAAAGAGGTTTATGAGTACATGTATGTGAAATGTGAAAGCTCACTACTTAGAGAATTCACTATACAGAGTGCTGCGGCAATGATAACGTCTAAGTTTGGCAACCTGGGCACAGCTGTTCAAAGCATCTTTAGCTTAACAAACTTGTTAGTGATCAAACTGTTAACTGTACTGTCAAGTCCAATATCTAATATAATGGTATTTCTGCTGAAAAAAATGTGAGTAGCTTTTGCATTTGCAAAAGCTACTCACATTTTTCAGCAAATATAATAGATTTTTTTGCAATATTCAATGAGCTGTTTTAACAATTCGTTAACTAATGACTAACGACATTGTTAGTTTTGAACAAATGGACCCCAGAAGTTGTGCAAAGGCCACAGTTCAAGGGGCACGTGTGTGTTTGAGTTTTAGGTCCCACCAACAGCTAAGGTCATACGGAGACAGAACCTCAGTTTAAAGACTCATCTGAAAGTCTGGAGAAGCCAGGGATCGAACCAACGACCCCTGTTTTATGAGGTGAGTATCATACCCACTACGCCACAGAGGCTGCTGCCACAGTTCAAGTAAAGAAGAAATAAGAAGACGATTTTCTTCATTCTTTGTTTGTTTGTGTCGAGGTTTTACTTCTTCAACAACACTATTAATCCTTATCCTGCTGCATAAATGAATTTAGCCACACCCATTTACATTTCAAACAATCATATTACTTGATGTAATTTATTCATTCAAATTCGTGAAGTTAATGACAAACAGTGTAGATCCTGATCAGATGGCTTCTTTAGAAGCCATCTGATCTGGATCTACACTGTTTGCAAAGGTAGGGGTTGTCATGAACAGCAGGATAAGGGCTCAGGTCATTTTAGAGACACTGCTTCCGATTGATTTTGTTGGACTTTTTTCCAACATTGAAATGACATCTCAAGCCCTACCACCCAAAGAAACTGCTAGTTTAAGGAATGGTCCAATGAGCACCACTTTTCCTGGACAGGAATAGAAATTTTTAGCAGTTTAGCAGTACTCATAGTTCAGTCAGTTTCAGCTCTGTATGGAAGCACCATGCTATGCAACCCAGTCTATTTCTCCATGCACTGATTTCCTTATTTCGAGCTCAACAGAAACAAGTCTCGTTGGTACTTGTTAGAATCACCTTGAAGAGGGCGCTTAGCTCAACACCTCAGTTGGATGTGCACCTGACTGGTGTTCGAATTACTCATCATAGTAACAGCTATGCATAGTGTGTACAGAAAGTTGAGAGCATCCGGTCATCATGCTAATAATACCCCATTATAGTCTACCTGTTTTATTGCCATGTCGTATTCCGGCATATTTCTTGGCAGGAACCCGGGATCTCCAATGTCAATAGAGGTCAACTCTTAAAGGAAAGAATTTGCTCCTGAGGAGCAAATGCTTTCCTTTAAGAGTTGATCCCTATTGACATGAGAAACAAAAATACTTTTGCAGTAGTTGCCTCCCCTGAAGATTCTCCAAAATGGAGGTACAAAAAATTACTACGAAGAATATCTTCGATACTCATCATAATACAAGCTATGCATAATGTGTACAGAAAGTCGAGAGCATCAGGTCATCATGCTAATAATAGATACCTGATTATAGTCTACCTGTTTTATTGCCATGTCGTATTCCGGCATATTTCTCGGTAGGACCCTGGGATCTCCAATGTCAATAGAGATCAACTCTTAAAGGAAAGAATTTGCTCCTGAGGAGCAAATTCTTTCCTTTACGAGTTGATCCCTATTGACATGGGAGACAAAAATACTTTTGCAGTAGTTGCCTCCCCTGAAGATTCTCCTTAATGGAAGTACAAAAAGTATTACAAAGACTATCCTCATTATTCCGAATAATACGAGCTATGCATAATGTGTAGAGAAAGTTGAGAGCATCAGGTCATCATGCAAAGAATAGATACCTGATTATAGTCTACCTGTTTTATTGCCATGTCGTATTCCGGTATATTTCTCGGCAGGAACCCGGGATCCACCGTACTAGCGTGGAACAGACAGAACCACATACACACATTCATGAACAGGAAGAATATATGTAACAGTTGAAGGTCGTACCAGGTGTATGGGAGGCACTGAAATTCAAATTTAAAAGAATATTTATTAACCGTTATCCCACTAAGGTTGGGCGGTCAAAACCAGGGGTAGTTTTAACCGGTGATTTTAACCTGTTAAAACTGCCCCGGTCAATATGCCCAGACTGGTCAATACTGGTTGATTGAAATATTGAATGGTCAATTGCATATTTTTAGTGTTGAAATGCCATGATCATGACAACCCCTACTTTGGCAAACAGTGTAGATCCAGATCAGATGGCTTCTGATCAGGATCTACACTGTTTGACATTCAGTTTGTGAATTTCCCTTACTATATGTTGGACAAGTCCATTTGTCATATTAGGGGTGTCAGGCATATTTTTTCGTGTTTTTTTTTTCTATTTTTGACAGAAAATTCTGTCAGCAAATAGTGCATGCCCTGATCAGACGCTGCTTTCTGGGCCTGCACTGTCTGGTTTTCCCGCATGAAATGGGTTAAGGATTGAATTTTATTTCTTTGGGACCAGTTGTTAAAAACTAACAATGCTTTTAGTTACATGTATTTAGGGAAGAAATGTACTGAATATTGTCATTTGGGGAGGTAAATTGGCGGTTTTACAATCAGAAATTTTGTTTTACCGTGACCTGCTAGCTGTAACGGAATTTGCGACAGTAAACCAACAATTTACCTCCGCAAATGACAATTTTGTATACAGTTATTCCCTTTCTAATGCATTTTTCAGTTGTTTTGTTAAATACTGATCTATTTTGCTTAAAGCTGCAAGTGCTGTGAGCGGAGTAAATCCAAATGCTACTCAATGAAAAGCGATATTACATTCTGACAGTATATCGCAGGCTATACTGTCACAAATTTATGACGTTATCCAATCAAATGTTGCATTAAGAGTGCATTAGAATGTAAAATAATTTGTATTGTTATAACTGATCATTTGGCAAATATGCATATACAGTCGAACTTCAATGGCTCAAACACCTTTGGGACCTCGAAAATCTGTTGGAGTCAGGGGTAGTTCGAGCCACAGAGGCTTACTGCCAGGAGGCATAACAAGGTACTTTTTGACATATTTTCAGTGCCATGTAATGAAAATGTATCCTATGTGTACTCATAAGAATCGCCTCATCGAGGCGACTCTAATGAGTACACACAGCATACATTTACAAGATAAAAGACGAAAGTCTCCTAAATTATCTCGCACCATTTCTTATGTAGAGGACTTCCCTAGGGGCTCAAGAACGGGTTCGACTCAGCCATGGTAAACAAGCCATCGGTGTTCGAGCCATCGAAGGTCTACTGTATTTATGCTGAAAATGGTAGCTTTTGCATAGATGGTACACAAAGTGAATAAGCCTGTTTTAGGTTTACAGGTATACAGAGTCATTCATTCCTTGAGAAATATCAAACAAACAAGTTTACTTGCTATTCTGCTAGCGGAAAACCTATCCCCTGTCTCTCAGGAGGGGTTTTAGAAATTTAAAGATTTATGTTCAATTTTCTATATAATCTACATGTTTTGTTTCAATATGTCATGGTAATTCAGCAAACACATTCTTCTGTGAATTCCAAAAATAGTGTTATAATGAGGTTGCATAATTTGAAAAGAGGTTAAAACTGGCATTTAAAGAAAATGTAACTTATTTACAATTTTACATATGTATTTGGACAGTTTGCTCAGAGCAAATAGTGTTAACCCAGATGACAGGCTGCAGAATGATTTATCTAATCATGGTCTACAGGGTCATCCAGCCAATTAACCCACATCATGGGGTACATCATGGGAACACCCCCCTAAACCCCTTTCTACATAGAGAAAACTGGGGTTTATGGGGTATACATATTTATACCCGCTTTTTCGAAAAAACAATCGGGTACATTGTTTTTCGTACCACAGTTCACTCTGGCGTCAGTCCGTCCGTCTGGTGTCTGTCCGCCCGCCATGTTTCATGTAAATGGATCTCCTCTGCAACCACTGAAGTTACACTTTGGAAACTTTGCATGTGGATAGTACATGGCATGTAGATGGCAGTGGGCAACTTTTTTGTGACCTTGACCTCCACATGACCCCAAGGTCAAAGGTCAAAAATTATGATTTGCCATATCTCCTTGGAATATAGACAAAGGTCAAAAAGTATGATTTTGCCATATCTTCTCAACTATTAGAGTTACACTTCTGAAACTGGTTATTGGATGGCCAGTGGAATATAGA
This sequence comes from Lucinisca nassula, assembly GCA_963580285.1. NCBI lineage: Eukaryota > Metazoa > Mollusca > Bivalvia > Lucinida > Lucinidae > Lucinisca > Lucinisca nassula. The sequence goes on from OY757015.1 coordinate 16,129,908, forward strand.
ATAAATTTAGATACTTTTGGTGTGACCTTGACTGCAACATGACCCCAAGGTCAAAGGTCAAAAATTATGATTTGCCATATCTCCTTAACTATTGGAGTTACACTTCTGAAACTTTGCTTATTGGATGGTCCTTGGAATATAGAATATAGTGGGCTACTTTTGGTGTGACCTCTACCCCAAGGTCAAAGGTCAAAAAGTATGAATTTGCCATATCTTCTAGACTATTGGAGTTACACTTCTGAAACTTGGTTATTGGATGACTGTTGGAATATAGAATAAATTGGGATACTTTAGGTGGACCTCAACATAACCCCAAGGTCAAAGGTCAACAAGATGTGTTTGTGAAACACCGATGCCCCCGGACAGCGCCTGTGCAATATGAAAGCCCCATCACTAAAGTATGTCATGGTTGAGGCCACAAGGTCACGAGGTAAAAAATTATGGTACCACTGGAAAGGTCTTGTGAGAAAGAATACACATGTGAAATATGAAAGCTCTATCACTTACCAATCAAAAGTTATGGACTATATTAAAGTTTTTAAAAAGTAGGTCAAACATCAAGGTCAAATTCACAAGGTCAAAAATTATGGTACCACTAGAAAGGTCTTGTGACAAGGAATGCACATGTGAAATATGAAAGCCCTACCATTTACCAATCAAAAGTTATGGCCAATGTTAAAGTTTTTAAAAAGTAGGTCAAACATCAAGGTCAAGGTCATGAGGTCAAAAATTATGGTACCATTAGAAAGGTCTTGTGACAAGGAATGCACGTGAAATATGAAAGCTCTACCATTTACCAATCAAACGTTACGGCCAATGTTAACGTTTTTAAAAAGTAGGTCAAATGCCAAGGTCAAGGTCATGAGGTCAAAAATTGTAGTACCAATAGAAAGGTCTTGTGACAAGGAATGCACATGTGAAATATGAAAGCTCTATCACTTACCAATCAAAAGTTATGGCCAATGTTAAAGTTTTTAAAAAAGTAGGTCATATGCCAAGGTCAAGGTCATGAGGTCAAAAATTATAGTACCAATAGAAAGGTCTTGTGACAAGGAATGCACATGTGAAATATGAAAGCTCTATCACTTACCAATCAAAAGTTATGGCCAATGTTAAAGTTTTTAAAAATGAGGCCAAAAGTAGGTCAAATGTCAAGGTCCAAGGTCACGAGGTCAAAGGTCAAAATTTATGGTACCTCTTGAAAGGTCTTGTGACAAGGAATGCACATGTGAAGTATGAAAGCTGTACCACTTACCATTCAAAAGTTATGCCCAATGTTAAAGTTTTTGCAGACGGACAAACGGACAAACAGACAAACAGACGGACAGAAAGTAGGTCAAATGTCAAGGTCCAAGGTCACGAGGTCAAAATTTATGGTACCTCTTGAAAGGTCTTGTGACAAGGAATGCACATGTGAAGTATGAAAGCTGTACCACTTACCATTCAAAAGTTATGCCCAATGTTATGTTAAAGTTTTTGCAGACGGACAAACAGACAAACAGACGGACAGACCAAAAACTATATGCCCCCCAGAATCTTAGATTCCGGGGGCATAAAAAGTATGACTTTGCCATATCTTCTAAACTATAAGTGTTACACTTCTGAAACTTTGCTTATCAGTTAGAATGTTCTTTGCAACTTTTTTTTTAACTTACCTGTAGTTTTGGCTAGCTAATACATAGTCATTAGTGTTAATAATAGAAAAAGCGGGTATTTGCGATGGTATACCATCGACTGCAGATCTAGTTTTTCTTATTTCTACCCTCAATTTCATCTCAATGTCGGGTAAAAGTCCCACAAAATAACCAAAACCTCAAATCAAACAAAACCATGACATAGGTTGTGGGTACTCGTTAGAACTGCATCAATGAGGCAGTTTTAAAGAGCACCCACAACCTATGTTTGCAGTATAAATAAGAAAAAATATCACAAGTTTTCAGAAAAGTGGCCATTTTGGAGATGTGAAAAAATGCACTATATCACATGGGTGTCTTATCGTATTGAGATTATTGTCACTGTTCAAATTATAGAACAAGTATGTCAAGGAGTTGAGATGTCTGAATATTTAGGGTCATTAAGGTATCTTCGTCTCTTACCTTAAAAACGTACATAGGATATCCCCAACACAACAAATTAACAAAGAAGAATAACAAAGGCCCTTTACTGTTGCCTGGTGGACCAAATACTATTGACCTGAAAATGACAGAAAAGAGAGTATGACTTAACCCTTATCTTGCTGAATATTCATTTAAGCCATATCCATTTCTGTCTATCAACCAATCAAATGACTTGATGTAATTTATTGCTACAAATTCATAAACTAAATGCCAAACAGTCTAGATCCTGATCAGATGGCTTCTGAAGAAGCCATCTGATCTGGATCTACACTGTTTGCAAAGACAGGGGTTGCCATGAACAGCAGGATAAGAGTTAAGTCCTGGGGCCAGTTGTTCAAAGCATCGTTAGCTTAACAAGCTCGTTAGTGGTCATATTGTTAACTGTTCTAGCAAGTTTAATATTTAAAATTTTGGTATTTTTGCTGAAAAAAATGTGAGTAGCTTTTGCATACGCTGCTCACATTTTTTCAGCAAAAATATTACCATTTTTGCCATATTAAATGATCAAAGTTTTAACGATTCCTTAATGACGTCGTTAGTTTTGAACAACTGGCCCCAGTTGTTCAACTTAACAAGCTCATTAGTTGTCAAATTGATAACTGTTCTAGCAACTACAATATCTAAAACTTTGTTATTTTTGGTGAAAAAATGTGAGTTACATTTTTTTCAGCAAAATTATTAGTTTATCTGCCTTATTAAATGATCAAAGTTTCAACAATTTGTTAACCATTAAGACGTTGAGAAAATGTCGTCTGCTTATGTCATCTGCTGAATCTTCTTGCAAACATGATAAAAATATTTCTGCAAAAAGGCAAACATTATGGACCCAGAACAGATTGCTCCTAGAGGAGCAGTCTGATCTGGGTCCAGACTTTGCAAAAATGACTTTTAAAGAAACCGGCAGATGACAAAACAAGCGACAATAGTTGTGATTGGCATCTTGTTGGTTAACTAACGAAGTTGTTTGTTTTGAACAACTGGCCCCTGGAACACGAATGGCTCCTTTACTTTGTCTAATTCAAACTCTCTCTAAGAGTTCCTAGGGTAATTTTCCGACATCTACAGATATCAATATACAGTAAAATTTGAATAAATCAAAACACAGATAATTTTGTTTACTAGGGCTGGCTAATCGGAGCTGAAAAGATCATCGATTATGAATCATGTCATTGCGATCGATAATCGATTAGTAATCGCTAAGGTTTTTGTCATAATTTTATCTGTCTGAGCATGACTCTTACCATATGTTGCCCATTACCATATGTATATGTACAGACAGGCCTGAACAAACAGTGTAGACCCAGATGAGACGCCGCAGAATGCGGCGTCTCATCAGGGTCTGCACTGTTTGCCACTCATCCAGCTATTTTAGGCATAACTTTGGGTGGTAAAGTGTACCTATTAAGTAATCGATTTAAAGCAAATCAGATATGATAAACATTTTTGTGGAATTGATTGATCGATTAATCGATTATACGATTAATCGTGTCAGCCTTATACAATACCCAGTAAAATTTGAATAACTCAAACACAGATATCTTGTTTACCATGGCTAATTCCAATTTGCACTATTGTCTCTCGAATTTTCTTCCCACACAGCCTCCCTGCTGTAGTGGTTTAACTGTTAGCCTCACAAACCAGGTGTCCTGGTTCGATTCCAGGCTTCTCTGGACCTTCGGATGTGTTTTGAAACCGAGGTCCTGTCTCTTTATGACCAAAGTCGTTTGTTGGGCGTTAATCTAAAGCAAATGTTAAGGTTAATTGGTGAGTTATTCTGTCTTGCATAAGAATGGTGTGTGTATTCATTAGAATTACCTCACTGAGGTGATTCTAATGAATACATACACTATTCCTTTGTTTGTTTGAATTGAGTTTTGTGTCACTATCAATACTATTTAGGTAATTTTGGAGATGTTGCTTCTAATTACTTTTACGATGAAATGGCATCTCAAGCCCAATGAAACCAACAAAAACATATAAGCATGGACGGTCCAACTTGACTTTTACCCTACACTGAGATGAAATGACATCTCAAGCCCTGATGCCAGAACAAGCCAAAAGGGTTTATACGGTATGTAGCGACGGTCTGACTCGCACCATAAAGCCGTTTACCAATACTTGTGTGGTCCGTTTCAGCTCTGCGTGAATGCATCATGCAGCCCAATCTACTTCTCCAAGCCCTGATGGGTGGGGGACCACAATATTCCTACGTTTGATCGAAAATGAAAAATATATCCTTAGATATACATTCCCAGTGCATTTAACCCATTTAGTACCAGAAACCCCAAAACTGGTACCTTGGCAAACAGTGCAGGCCCAGATCAGACGCCGCAGAACGCGGCGTCTGATCAGGGCCTACACTGTTTGCTAAAAGCTCACTCAATTTCCAAATAAATTTTGATGAAATCACAACCTGACACCCCTACATTTTGAAATGGACTCTTGCTATATATAAGGAGGAAGATACCTTTTGGTACTAAAAGGGTTAAAGAAAACCCCTTTAGTTAACTACTGGGAAGCAATGTTGTTCATACTTCCAATGAACACATCGACTCACACGACGTCAGTGATGTGGAAATAAACAACGGTTCTTTTCAAAATGATTGGACGACGGTGACGTTATGGCGTCAATGCCGCTGTTCCACTGTTCCAAGGAAAACTGCGTGCAAATATTGTTTTCTTCTTTCACTTTAGCCCTTAAATAAGATTTTTTTGTCATATGATGGATGGATAATATAATGTAAATATAAGTAATTTATTTAACGTTCATCAAAGTATGAACAACATCGGGTAACGAGCAAAGTTCAGTGAACTTTGCTCGTTACCCGATGTTGTTCATACTTCGATGAACATTATATACATTACATTTCTTCGGTTATACATTATATTGCTTATTTCTGTTCCAAGACAAAGGTTGTGGATACTCGTTAGAACCACTCCACTGAGGCGGTTCTAACCAGCACCCAAAACCTATGTTTGGTGTATAAATAAGAAAAAATATTAAAATTTTCATAGGAAAAGTAGCCGCCTTTGAGATATGAAAAAATGCACTATGTTACACAGCTTTAATTGTGCACCAGAGAAACCCTGCTAAATGACCAGGCTAAATATTCAATTACATGTATATACCTACCAGAAATCTATATTTGGCAACAAACTACTTCTACTTTTCAACTCTGACTTGATATAGTCTACAACTGTTATATGTTTTCTACCAGTGGCTAACATCAAAGGAGTCTTGCCATTTTTATCTGGTGCTCCGAGATCAAGACCCTCCTGTAAAATAAATTCATACAGTTACACCTTATATTAACTGCATTGTAACACCTTGGCCTGATAAAGATGTTTTCTACCAGTAGCTAACATCAAAGGAGTCTTGCCATTTTTATCTGGTGCTCCGAGATCAAGTCCCTCCGGTAAAATAAATTCATACATTTAAACTCTGATGGCTTGATCACTGATGGCTTGTTTATCATGACTGATTCGAACTCATTCTAATCTATAGAGAATACCAGGTGAGTGTCTTTTGATATCAAGTTTATCAGGCAAGGCTTCGAGAACACTTGTAGAATCAAATGATACGAATCTGGTATTCTATTTATCAGTTTATCCCCTTGTACACTCTAAAATTAGCAATTTGCGATCAGTTATTGGTGGTCCTCAGTGGGTCCCAGCATTCTGGCGGTCGATGTATTTAGTATCAGCTGACCATATTTTTCCTTTGATACTTTTTTTTTCATGAATTTTTTCCATCTTTCTCAGTAGCAATAACATTTTTGTCATTTTTTTCAGTGGTCCGGTTCATTCATAAAAGTGCAATGTCATGTTGACATGATAAAGGTCACTTGACCTGAGATAGCATATCTTTATCAGATCAATGCGTTGCAATGCAATATATATAGGGAGTAACTGATAAAATGAGTCCCTGGGAAGTGCTTCATACATCAAGTTAGGTATAATTAAGGAAGATTTTTCTTTTTTGAAAAGTTTTCTGTTTGTTTGAATTGTGGATTAACATCCCCTTCAACACAGTTTAGGTCATTTTGGAGATGTTGCTTCTAATTGTGTGAGACTTTTACCTGACGTGGAGATGAAAAGACATCTCAAGCCCTGCCACCAAATGAAACCAGAAGGGTTTATATGCATGGACGGTCCTACTCATCATTTTGCCTGGGCAGGCTTAGACCTTCTAGGCAGTTAACCAGTACTCATGTGTGGTCTGCTTCAGCCCATGTACCCCAGCCACAGTGGGCAGGGGCCTTTGTGAAGAATGTTTTATATACAGCAGCAGTCTATTTCTAAAAATTTAGGGATGTCAGGTTGTGTTTTCTTCAAAATTTGTTTGGAAAATGGTTTTACTTTTTGCAAACAGTGCAGGCCCGATCATCGCCGAGTTCTGCAGCATCTGATCTAGGCCTGCACTGTCTGCCGATTACCCGTTTTGGTGTTTCTGGCACAAAATGGGTTAAGAGGCCTACAATGACATTGGCTGTTACTCATAGCAACAGATAAGGTAAGGATGACATGATTAATCGTATATAGAGGATCTTACATGAGTGTTCATGTATTATTGAATTTATTAAACGAGTTGAGGAAAAGGGATAAAATGCGAGGCTTGCCGAGCATTTTATCCCTTTTCCTCAACGAGTTTAATAAATTCAATAATACATGATTGAATTTATTAAACGAGTTGAGGAAAAGGGATAAAATGCGAGGCTTGCCGAGCATTTTATCCCTTTTCCTCAACGAGTTTAATAAATTCAATAATACATGAGCACGAATGCAAGATTCTGTTTATCATATAGCATTTAAAGCGCATTTTATTCAAGATTGTGTACAAAAATGTCAATTTTCCGCCATTAGTAAACGCGACATCGTTAAGGACGTTGTACATGTAACGTTACGGAACGTATCTATCTAATTTGCATATTTAATCCACTAGTGGATTATCGAAAATAATACATGGCGTTATTACACTCTCAGACGCGATGTCATATGATAAAATCGATTAATCGATCGATAAATTCCACAAAAATGATTATCATTTCTGATTTGCTTTTAATCGATTACTTGATAGGTACAATTTACTACCCAAAGTTATGCCTAAAATAGCTGGATGAGTGGCAAACAGTGCAGACCCTGATGAGACGCCGCATTATGCGGCGTCTCATCTGGGTCTACACTGTTTGCTCAGGCCTGTCTGTTCAAATATGCATATGGTAAAGTGCAACATATGGTATGAGTCATGCCCAGACAGAAAGCCAGACAGGTAAAATAATGACAAAAACCTTAGCGATTACTAATCGATTATCGATCTCAATGGCAGGACTGATAATCGATTATCTTTTCAGCTCTGATTAGCCAGCCCTACAGATAAGGTAAGTATTTTGTGATAACTGAAGGATAATTTTCCTTATTTCGCTATATAAACCTGTGTTGTGGGTTATGAGGTTCTTACAAATACACGCAACATAGGTTTTTATGGAGAATTGACAAAAACTATCATTTAATTATAACACAAGAATTCCGCAGAAGGCGGCGTCGCACCTGCTGGGGGCAAAAGTCATAGAAGCCACAATCAGAATGTTGTTATTAATTAAGTAAATTTCATAGCAGTTGATAGTTGATGTAAAATGTGTCAAAGTCACTGGACCAAAAATATAGGCCATGGTCACCAGGTCAAGGTACGTGCCAAATCAGTACAATGAGAAGTACTATGCAAAGTTTGGTGGCTGTAGGCCATTTATTTTAGGACATATTGAACATTGACGTAAAAGTCGCAGGAGTGCATAATATAAGTAAAGGTCACCAGGTCAAGGTACCCATAGAGAGTAAATGTAGGAGAAGCACTATGCAAGCTTCTTTGGTTGTAGGCCTTATAGTTAAGAAGATTTGGAATGTCAACCTAAAATGTGTTAAAGTCAATGGAGTGCAAAAAATAGGTCAAGGTCACCAAGTCAAGGTACCTGCATAGTCAGTACATCTAGGAGAACCACTATGCAAGATTTGGTGGTTGCAGGCCTTTTATTTGAGAAGATCTGGAACAGTGACGCAAATTGTGTCAAAGTCAATGGAGCGTAAAATATAGGTCAAGGTCACCAGGTCAAGGTACCTGCAGAATCAGTACATCCAGGAGCAGCATTATGCAAGCTTTGATGGTTGTAGGCCTTTTATTTGCAGAGATCTGGAACTTCGACATAAATATTTGTCAAAGTCGCTGGAGCGTAAACTACAGGTCAAGGTCACCGGGTCAAGGTACCTGCAGAGTCAGTACACCTAGGAGAAGCACTATGCAAGATTAGATGGCTGTGGGCCTTTTATTTGAGGAGATCTGGAACTTCGACGTAAAATATTACAAAGTCAGTGGAGCGTAAAATATAGGTCAAGGTCACCATGTCAAGGTACCTGCAGAGTCAATTCATCTAGGAGAAACACTATTCAAGATTTTCTTGGTGTAGGCCTTTTATTTGAGAAGATCTGGAACATTGACGTAATTTGTGTCAAACTCACTGAAGCGTAAAATATAGGTCAAGGTCACCAGGTCAAGGTGCTTGCCTAGTCAGGAGCTCAGGGTGATGTTTCATGAAAGGTTTGATGGTTGTTTAGTCTTATAGTTGATTACAATACAAACTTCGACGTAAATGTCGAACTTCAACTTAATGGTAAAAGTCACTGGAGCGCAAACTATAGGTCAAATTCACCAGGTCAAGGTGCTTACAAAGTGAGAAGGTCTATGAGATGTTTCATGTAAGGTTTGATGGTAGATGAGGTTTGTAAAATAAAAACTTTGACGGAAATGTCGAACTTTGACGTAAATGTCGAACTTCGACGTAATGGTCAAAGTCACTGGAGCGCAAAATATAGGTCAAAGTCACCAGGTCAAGGTGCTTACAAAGTGAGAAGGTCTATGAGATGTTTCATGTAAGGTTTGATGGTAGCTGAGGTCTGTGAATAAAAACTTTGACGTAAATGTCAAACTTCGACGTAAATGTCGAACTTCGACGTAATGTTCAAAGTCAATGGAGCGCAAAATATAGGTCAAAATCACCAGGTCAAGGTGCTTACAAAGTGAGAAGGTCTATGAGTTGTTTCTTGTAAGGTTTGATGGTAGCTGAGGTTTGTAGTTGACTTAAATAAAAACTTCGACATAAATGTCGAAGTTATGTCGAACTTCGACATAAAGATCAAAGTCACTGGAGCGAAAAATATAGGTCAAAGTCACTAGGTCAATGTGCCTACAAAGTCAGAAGGTCTGAGAGATGTTTCATATAAGGTTTGATGGTAGATTAGGTTTGTAGTTGACTTTAATAAAAACTTTGACTGATGTCGAATTTCGACATAAATGTGACGGACAGACGCACGGACGAACGGATGCACGGACGAACGGACGCACGGACGGACAAACGGACGGACGGAAAAGTTGACGCCTATGTTGCACCCTGCTACAAGCAGGTGCAACAAAAATATTTGTGAAATTTTTCCAGAGAACAACTTCAAATTGGTTTTATTTATTTATTAATTAATTTATTTATTTATTAACATTATTACCACAAAATATTTGGTAACTCCCAGGAAACAAGCTGGAGGGTACCAAAGATACAATCTCCTAAAATGGTCTAACTCCTCCCTTTTTAGCTGAAGAAGTCAAACTGTACAGCACACTTGTATAAAAGCAAACTTGAGGTTTGGCCTCACTGAGGCACTTCTAATGAGTACCCACAACGTGTGTGTGAGGCGCTTCTAATGAGTACCCACAACATATGTATCTCTATAGAAATTACTTTTCGAATGAAATAAGCACCTTATCTGGAGCTTTGATACTGATATCAAAACAAGAGGGCCATGATGGCCCTGGATCGCTCACCTGATCCATAGAGTAACAAGTGGGCCCCGGGGAGGGCCATTATTGACCCCAGGGCTATAATGTAAATAATGTTGAGGGAGGTCTAAAAACGTGAAGCTTCATACCAAATATCAAAAAAGGCTATAATTTGAACAATCTTGGCAAAGGTCCACTAGATGAAGCTACACCAAATATCAAAGACCTGGGCCTTGCAGTTTCAGAGAAGAAGACTTTTTAAAGATATTCCCTACATACGCCTATGTAAAACCAAATGGCCCTGGGGCGGGGGCATTTTTGGCATCAGGGCTATAATTTAACAATCTTGATAAAGGTCCACGAGATGAAGCTTCACACCAAATATCAAAGACCTGGGCCTTGCTGTTTCAGAGAAGAAGATTTTCAAAAATTATCTCTATATAAGTCTATGTAAAACCAAAGGGCCTCGGGGCGGGGGCATTTGTGGCCCGAGGGCTAGATGAAGATCCATACCAAATATCAAAGACATGGGCCTTGCAGTTTCAGAGAAGAAGATTTTTAAAGATTTCCCTATATAAGTCTATCTTAAACCAAAAGGGTCTCGGGGCGGGGGCATTTTTGACCCCAGGGCTATAATTTGAACAATCTTGATAGAGGTCCACAAGATGAAATTTCACACCAATATCAAAGACCTAGGCCTTGTGGTTTCAGAGAAGAAGATTTTTAAAGATTTTCCCTATATAAGCCCATGTAAATCCAAAGGGCCCTGTAGTGGGGGCATTTTTGGCCCCAGCACTATAATTTGAACAATCTTGGATGGGTCCACTAGATGAAGCTTCATACCAAATATCAAAGACCTGGGCCTTGCAGTTTCAGAGAAGAAGATTTTTCAAGATTTTCCCTATAGAAGTCTATGTAAAACCAAAGGGCCCCAGAGCGGGGGCTTTTTGGCCCCAGTGATATAATTTGAACAAGCTTGGTAGGGGTCCACAAGATGAAGCTTCATACCAAATATCAAAGACCTGGGCCTTGCGGTTTCAGAGAAGAAGATTTTTAAAGTTTTTCCCTATATAAGCCAATGTAAAACCAAAGGGCCCCGTGGCGGGGGCATTTTTTGTCCCAGCACTATAATTTGAACAATCTTGGTAGGGGTCCACTAGATGAAGCTTCACACCAAATATCAAAGTCCTGGGCCTTGTGGTTTCAGAGAAGAAGATTTTTAAAGATTTTCCCTATATAAGCCTATGTAAAACCAAAGGGCCCCAGGGTGGGGGCATTTTTGGCCCCAGCACTATAATTTGAACAATCTTGGTAGGGGTCCAGTAGATGAAGCTTCATACCAAATATCAAAGACATGGGCCTTGTGGTTTCAGAGAAGAAGATTTTTACAGATTTTCCCTATATAAGCCAATGTAAAACCAAAGGGCCCCGTGGCGGGGGCATTTTTTGTCCCAGCACCATAATTTGAACAATCTTGGTAGGGGTCCACTAGATGAAGCTTCATACCAAATATCAAAGTCCTGGGCCTTGTGGTTTCAGAGAAGAAGATTTTTAATGATTTTCCCTATATAAGCCTATGTAAAACCAAAGGGCCCCGGGGTGGGGGCATTTTTGGCCCCAGCACTATAATTTGAACAATCTTGGTAGGGGTCCACTAGATGAAGCTTCATACCAAATATCAAAGACCTGGGCCTTGTGGTTTCAGAGAAGAAGATTTTTAAAGATTTTCCCCATATAAGCCAATGTAAAACCAAAGGGCCCCGTGGCGGGGGCATTTTTTGTCCCAGCACGATAATTTGAACAATCTTGGTAGGGGTCCACTAGATGAAGCTTCATACCAAATATCAAAGTCCTGGGCCTTGTGGTTTCAGAGAAGAAGATTTTTAAAGATTTTCCCTATATAAGCCTATGTAAAACCAAAGGGCCCCGTGGCGGGGGCATTTTTGGCCCCAGCACTATAATTTGAACAATCTTGGTAGGGGTCCACTAGATGAAGCTTCATACCAAATATCAAAGACCTGGGCCTTGTGATTTCAGAGAAGAAGATTTTTAAAGATTTTCCCTATATAAGCCAATGTAAAACCAAATTGCCCCGTGGCGGGGGCATTTTTTGTCCCAGCACTATAATTTGAACAATCTTGGTAGGGGTCCACTATATGCTTCATACCAAATATCAAAGTCCTGGGCCTTGTGGTTTCAGAGAAGAAGATTTTTAAAGATTTTCCATATATAAGCCTATGTAAAACCAAAGGGCCCCGGGGCGGGGGCATTTTTGGCCCCAGCACTATAATTTGAACAATCTTGGTAGGGGTCCACTAGATGTAGCTTCATACCAAATATCAAAGACCTGGGCCTTGTGGTTTCAGAGAAGAAACTTTTTAAAGATTTTCCCCATATAAGCCAATGTAAAACCAAAGGGCCCCGTGGCGGGGCATTTTTTGTCCCAGCACTATAATTTGAACAATCTTGGTAGGGGTCCACTAGATGAAGCTTCACACTAAATATCAAAGTCCTGGGCCTTGTGGTTTCAGAGAAGAAGATTTTTAAAGATTTTCCCTATATAAGCCTATGTAAAACCAAAGGGCCCGGGGCGGGGGCATTTTTGGCCCCAGCACTATAATTTGAACAATCTTGGTAGGGGTCCACTAGATGAAGCTTCATACCAAATATCAAAGTCCTGGGCCTTGTGGTTTCAGAGAAGAAGATTTTTAAAGATTTTCCCTATATAAGCCTATGTAAAACCAAAGGGCTCCGGGGCGGGGGCATTTTTGGCCCCAGCACTATAATTTGAACAATCTTGGTAGGGGTCCACTAGATGAAGCTTCATACCAAATATCAAAGACCTGGGCCTTGTGGTTTCAGAGAAGAAGATTTTTTAAATTTTTGGTGAAAAAAATCTATTTTTGGCTACTGTGACCTAGATGTGCAACGGACCGGAACCATTTGAACAACTTTGAAAGGGGACCACCTAAGGATCATTCCTGTGAAGTTTGGTCAAAATCCGATCAGTGGTTTAGGAGGAGATGTCTTTTAAAGAAATTGTTTACGCACGGACGGACGCACGCACGGACGGACGCACGACGGACAAAAAGTGATCCCAAAAGCTCACCTCGTCACTACATGACGGTGAGCTAACAAGAGCACCGCATGCGGGTGCCAACGCTCGGCTGCAGTTTCTTTTTAGTTAAACAAAATTTCTACGACGAAAAAGGGGCATAGCTGTGCCAAAAATATTTTGAGGGTTACCTCACCTATTGGTTGGTATGAGATCCCCTTTTCATAATGAACAACTAGTCCCAGTTTCAAGTAAATATGTTCAGTAATGACAGAGATAATACAAAATGTCCAAGTTTTTGCAAAAATTCTAAGTCGAAAAAGGAGCATAACTGTGCCAAAAATATTTTGAGGGTTACCTCACCTACTGGTATGAGTTCCCTTTTGATAATGAACAACTAGTCCGAGTTTCAAGTAAATATGTTCAGTAATGACAGAGATATTACAAAATGTCCAAGTTTTTGCACGACAACGTTGACTACGCCAGAGCTATGACAATACCTTGTCGTTTTCTTCGAAAACAGCCGAGCTAACAACAACTTTGAGAGAAATTAACCCACTGTATACTGGTGGACTCTTCCATTGCTATATGTTGGACAAGTCCATTTGACATATACAGGGTGTCAGGCCTATTTTTTATTTTAATTTAATTTTTGATGTAAAATTTTTTTTTTAGCAAATAGTGTAGGCCCTGATCAGATGCTGCACTCTGCGGCATCTAAGGCTGACACGATTAATCGTATAATTGATTAATCGATCGATAAATTCCACAAAAATGATTATCATTTCTGATTTTCTTTAAATCGATTACTTGATAGGTACAATTTACTACCCAAAGTTATGTCTAAAATAGCTGGAAGAGTGGCAAACAGTGCAGTCCCTGATGAAACGCCGCATTCTGCGGCGTCTCATCTGGGTCTACACTGTTTGCTCAGGCCTGTCTGTTCAAATATACATATAGTAAAATGCAACATATGGTAAGTGTCATGCTCAGACAGAAAGCCAGACCGGTAGAATAATGTCAAAAACCTCAGCGATTACTAATCGATTATCAATCGCAATGATATGATTGATAATCGATTATCTTTTCACCTCCAATTAGCCAGTCCTAGCGGCATCTGATCTGGGCCTGCACTGTTTGCCAAGGTACCCCTTTAGGGGTTTCCCACATGCAATGGGTTAATAAACATGCCAATAAAGACATTAATTTCATGCATTTCTGTTCTAACCTCCAATTTTTGGCTACTGTGTTAAATCTGTCTGTTTAATACTGGGATTTGCTATATTAAAGGTGCATTATTGAGTTATCTGGAAAAAATGCTTCCAATAAAATACATATAGCTGGTATTTTTCTTTAAAACAATACAAATGAATGCATTTTATGCAAAAATGCGAACAATTATGATGACAGGTAAACGAGTTTGAGAGGGATTCCCTAACTAGGTTTCGCACACTAGTTAGATCTATTTTTAGTTCGTGACAAAAATAGAATCCCCATATATGACGTTATGCGACGTTCATTTTTGGCCTTGTTTGCTTAGGCCATGCCTGAATCGGAAGAAATATGACGCTGAATACCATGCCATAAGTAACGACACTCAGAGACGGTACTGTCGCCATGTATGTGTAAAGTGACAGATTTATTTTTAGAACAGAAATTTCGAACACATGTTCAACGCTATGGGTAAACAGGAATGAAAACGACTGTTTTCACAAAGTTCTGAAGCTGTATTTGGCTCCAAAAGTGTACACATGACAAAGGAGTATGCATTGAAGATAAAAACCAGAAAAAAAATTTTGAGACCCGGTAGCTCAATAATGCACCTTTAAGTCATCAAAGTTTTAACGAGAAGATTAACTAACAGCATCATCCATTAATATTAAAAAACTGCCCGCCTCGATAGCTCAGTCAGATGCGCGCATGACTGGTGATCAAGAGGACGCGGGTTTGATACCTGCTGGGGTCAGCAACCTTCTTTCGTGGAGATTGATCTTTTCTAAAACTCTTTGAAATCTTTTCTAGGTCATTATCTCCCTGCTGCTGATTCGAGCAGGGCAGTTGTCAGTTTCTGGCGAAGGAATGTGCACTGTACTGGTTAACCTCTTACATATAAGCCTGCCCAGGAAAAGTGTGGATAGGTAAACTGACTGGCTCAAAAATTACCTAAAATATAGTATTTCAAAACACGGTGAGACTTGACTGCACTTTTAATTTTGGACTAGTCTGTGTTTTAGGTAAGTCGCCATCAGTTGGGATTTACATTGGGAAACCTGATTCCCCTGAAACATGGAACAGTCTTGCCAGGCTTGAATGTTGAACTCTCAAAGGTCGTTGATAAACTATAGTATAGACAGAGTCGTTAAACTCCAATACAAACAAACAAAATCATCCATTGGTAATGAAAATCTGACATTACAAAAATTTTCACGGAGTTACCTGTTCGCATAATTCCCTGACCGAGGTGAGATCCCCATTAATACAGGCCAAGTGAAGCGGAGTCTGTCCGAAGTTGTCCCTCTGTTTGGGGTTAAAGCCAGAGTATATCAACAATCTCATTAATTCTGATTTTCCTGAAAATGAAACAAAAATGATCTTTGGAACATAACTACCAACATAAACCTCAGGCTCTTTATAACACTGTTTGTTAACCCTTTTTGTACCTAATGGAATCTTCCTCCTTATATATAACAGGAGTCCACTTCGAAATTTAGGGGTGTCAGGTTGTGTTTTCATCAAAATTCATTTGGAAAATGAAAAACAGTGGAGGCCCTGATCAGACGCCGCGTTCTGCGGCGTCTGATCTGGGCCTGCACTGTTTGCCAGGATACCCGTTTTGGGGTTTCTGGTACAAAATGGGTTTTAAAAAACATGTTTTTGGACCAAAATGGTTTAATGATGAATCTCAGAAGTAAAGAAAAATGACTACAAAAGGTCTTCTCTTCTATATAATCTGTACATTATACATTTATGTTTGGCAAACATGGTTGCAACAAGTGTGTTATAAAGTTCAAGTTGTAATGTAAAAGTAAAACTAGATGTACATTGTTTTGATTGTTTATGCACAGTCTAGCATCACTGGGGCGTCAAACTGATATTGGCTTAAAGTTTGACAAGACCTGCTGTCCTTGCAACAGGTAAGGGTAGAGGGGGAATGTTGTTATTTCTTCTGCTTCTACACTTCCATTCATTTTCCTCTTTCTCCTCTATCCCTCTTAGAAGCCTCTGTGCTGTGTGTGTGTGTGTAAATTCCGGTTTAACGTCGCTTTCAACTATTTTTCAGTCATATCACGACGGTGTCTGGTTGCGACAGGGAGCTCAGTGCTCACTTTTATAGTGCTGCTTCACTGAAGTATCATGTCCAAGACACATTATATGATACCATACCCAGTCACATTATCCTGGGTCGACCAGTCCTAGCTCTCCCCCGTAAATCTGAGTGCCAAACGAGGAGCAGCTAGTACCATTCTTAACGACTTTGGTATGTTGGTGCCCGGGATCGAACCCCTGACCTCCCATTCCCCAGAGCGGACACTCTACTGAGCTATCGGGGCCGGTACCTCTGTGCTGTAGTGGTTAAGCTACTCGCCTTGTAAACCAGGGTTTGCAGCATCGACCCCCGGCTTTTCCAGACATTCGGATGAGCCTTTAAAAGGAGGTCCCGTCTCCGTATGACCTTAGCTGTTGGTGAGACGTAAAACTTAAACATTCACTCACTCCTCTATCCCTCACTTTCATCTGCTCTACTATCTCCTCTACCTCTTTTCTCCCTTTCTCTGGAAGATGACAGAAAATGACCCACAAGGGTTGATGTGTTGTTAAACACAAAACAATCAATCAGTCAATCAATGTTTAGGCAGGCACATGTACATTAAAATGTTGTATGTTATTTCTAGGATCAATGCAAATTCTTACCTGTAAGAGGATGTTGATTATATTAACCCTTGTCCTGCTAAACCGGGATATGGCTTATCTTTCAAACAATGGAGATCCAGATCAGATGGTTTCTGAAGAAGCCATCTGATCTGGATCTTCATTGTTTGCCAATCAGTTGATAAATTTGTCACAATAATTTGCAGCAAGTAATCTGATTGGTTGATAATCGTTAGTGGGTGTGGCATATTCAACAGTTCTCGTTAACTCCAAATTTTGAGTAATTTACTCCAAACTGTTTCATTTCTGACTCCAACTTTTTGGAAAGTCCGGATAGAAAAGTATGGTAAAACTCCAACTTTTTCTGGAGGACAGCATTTTTACTCAAATTTTCAAAATCCTAGTGAGAACACTGTTTAACCCTTATCTTGCTGTTCACAACAACCCTATCTTTGCAAACAGTGAAGATCCTGATCAGATGGCTTCTGAAGAAGCCATCTGATCAGGATCTACACTGTTTGGCATTTAGTTTATGAATTTGTAGCAATGAATTAAATCAAGTAATTCGATTGGTTGATAGACAGAAATGGGTGTGGCTTAAATGAATATTCAGCAAGGGTTAAATTTTCAGCAGGACAAGGGTTAAAACTTGCTTAAGTTTTATTTATTTTTTTTATTTATTTTGGCATAAGCTACATGTATGTACCACATGCTACATGTACATACCTTTAAAAGCTGCCCAATGTAATGCATTGTCCCCGTCTTTGTCCACCATTTGTAACATTGCCCCCTTTCCCATGAGATACCCTGCCAACATTGTCTGTCCGTACTGGGCAGCGACAATTAGTGGCGTGCAGCCTTTATTGTCTGTCACATCAAGATTCACTCCTGCCTGAACTAGTATATCTACAATTGCAATGTGTCCGTTCACACATGCCCAATGAACGGGCCTTGCTCCCAAGTCATTGTTGCTAGCCTCATTGACTGGGGCTTTGTTTTCTAACAAATAACGTAAAATTGTGGTATGTCCCCCTAGACAGGCCCAGTGAGCAGGGGTGTGTCCTTTGTCATCTCTCATCGACAGCACCTCTGGACCTATCTGTTCCACAACTGTCTGAACTGGAACCAGCATCCTACAACAATAAAAGGAGCAGCATGTAAATGGGAAACACCGAAAAAATCCTAAATATTCAGATAGCTGGAGGACTTGCTGTAAATCTCCTAAAAGAGTTAAACAAGAGGGCCCAGAGGGCCCTGAATCGCTCACCTGAAAATTAGTGTCTCCAGTACATTCTAGGCCCAAGGGCTATAATTTGAACAAACTTGGTAATGGTCCACTACAGTCCTGGGTCAAAGTGTCTGAAAATCGGTTCTGAGAACCTGTAATTAAACTTAGGAGCCATTGCAAAATAATTAGCTATAACTACCTGTCAAACAGCATGCTACAGAATCTGGCATGAGGGCAATGTAATTAATAACCTTGTGACCTGGTGCAAGCCACCCTAACATTACACATTATCAGACTCATTTTATGTGTGTTCCACGGCATATGAAGATTAGATACAAAGAATGGTTAACCATAATGTTTAACTGTATGTAATGTAATCAGTGTTACAATACACTTTTCAAAATGTGTAAAAAAGAAGTGAAGACTTTAGAAGCTCTGAACTGTGTCTCCAAAGGAGGTATGTTATATCGTATGACCGTCCATGCTTATAAACCCTATTGGTTTCATTAGGCGGCAGGGCTTGAGATGTCATTTCCTCTCAATGTCGGATAAAAGTCCCACAAAATTGGAAGCAATGTCTCCAAAATGCCTTATACAGTGTTGACGGGGACGTTAAACCTCAAATCAAACTAAACAAAAGCCACCTTATACAGTCCAACTTCAATGGCTCTAACACCTTTGGGACCTCGAAAATCTGTTCGAGACAGGGGTAGTTCGAGCCACTGAGGGAACTGTCAGGAGGCTTAACGAGATACTTTTAGACATCTTTTCGGTGTTCTATAATGAAAATGTATGCTGTGTGTTCTCATTTGAATCGCCTCATCGAGGCAATTCTAATGAGTACACACAGCATACATTTGCAAGATAAAAGGCAAAAATATCCTTAATTATCCCCCACTATTTCTTATGTAGAGGATTTCGCTAGGGGCTCAAGAACAGGTTCGACACATCCATGGTACACGAGCCATCAGTGTTCTAGCCATCGAAGTTCTACTGTATATAGCAGGAGTCCATTTAGAAATTTAGGGGTGTCAGATTGTGTTTTCTTCAAAAACTATTCAGAAAATAGCTGAACTTTTTGCAAACAGTGTAGGCCCTGATCACTACACGCTGCATTCTGCGGCGTCTGATCTGGGCCTGCACTGTTTGCAATGGATACTCGTTATCAAATACTTACATTGTTTTAGTTTGGAAGAGAATATAAGAATCCTATATGGGCATGAGGGATGGATTGAAAAATCCGTCCCAAGGGTCACTGTCCGGCATCACGAGGCTTGCTCGGCAAGCCTCGTGATGCCGGACAGTGATCCCGAGGGACGGATTTTTCTATTGACCCCTCACACCCATATAGGATTCTTTTTCTTGCACACCTTCCATTTCTTAGGTCGGATTGTAATGCTACAGTCACTTCGGTTACCGACGTCCGCCATATTGTGATGACACCACAGGAATGTTTAGTGACGTCACGTAACGTGCATGACGTCACGACGGCGCATACGAGGTCGTATTCAACCAGTACATTTATCAAACACGCGGAAATATTCGATACTGGGTCGGAACACCAGGGTCAGAACATAAATTTCTATCCCAGGGTAAAATCACGGATTTCCTTGTCTGGTGTGCAAGAAATTCTGATCTAACCCTGTTGTTCTTACCCAAAATCGAATATTCTTCCAAGTTTGAAAAATGTAATAGCTGAATTTGACTTCATGATGCACCGTCGTTTATGGGGCACCCTTTTACTAGTTATTCCCTATTTATAGATATCCCTAATTATTTATGAATATCCATAATTCGAATTATTGATATCCATAATTCAAACTATGGATATCCATAAATTGATCTGAATTATGGATATCCATCAATCGAGTTCAGGATATCCATTATTCGCTTTATGGATATCTTTAATTAGAATTATGGATATCCATAGATCAGTCAAAGTGGGGAAATCCATAACTCGAATTATAGATATATCCATAAATCGAATAATGGATATGGATCAATAATTCGATTTATGGATGTCCATAATTCAGATCAATTTATGGATATCCATAATTCGAATTATAGATACCTTTAATTACAATAATGCATATACATAATTTGGTTCATTTATGGATATCCATATATCGATTTATGGATATCCATAATTCGTCTTTGCAAATAAATACAATAAATAATGACTGAAACCAAAAGCTTTTGCGGTGAATTATGGATATCCCGGCATAATTCGAATTTATATGGCTATCCATAATCCAGCCTGATTTATAGATATCCATAATTCGATTTATAGATATCCATAATTCTAATTATGAATATCCATAAATCAGCTGAATAATAGATATCCATATTGATATGCATAATTGGAATTAGTGATATCCACAATTTGAATTATGGATATCCATAAATCGAATCATGGATATCTATAAATATGGATTAAATAGTAAGTCGTTAAGGTTGACGTCACAGCATGTCACGTGCCGTCGCTAAACATATACCTGTATGATCAGGGCTACTGTGTTTGCTTAGAATACTTGAATTTAAGGGTTAAACGAACAGTTCAATTCTCAGTTCTTGACTATTTTTCCAACGTACACTCCACATGGCCCCCGCCGATAGGGGCTTGAAGAAGTATATGGGCTGCATGATGCTTCCACGCAGAGCTGAATCCGGCCCGCCCACTAGTACTGGTTAACCACTGGTTAACCGTTTAGAGGATCTAAGCCTGTCCAGGAACCGCGGTGCGAGGCGGACCGTCCATGCTAATAAACCCTATTGGTTTCATTGGGTGACAGGGCTTGAGATGTCATTTCATCTCAATGTCGGGTAAACGTCCCACTAAATTGGAAGCAACGTCTCCATAGTGACCTTTACAGTGTTGACGGGGACGTTAATCATCAAATCAAACAGACAAACAAATATCAGCTTTACTACACAAAAGTGGGACTCAACGGGTCAAAATTATATAGGCATACTTGCTGATGACCATTAAAACCTCATGATCAATATCGATATTTTTCTTTGACTGTTCTGCACCCCGACCCCCACCCCCAACACACTAATTAAACCCATTTTGTACCAAATGGAATCTTCTTCTCTATATATAGCAGGATTCCATTTCAAAATTTGGGGATGACACTTTTTATTGTCGCGCCTGCTATTAGCATGGCGCGATATAGGCGCCCGGTTTTCCGTTCGTTTGTTCGTCGAGGCGTCAACATTTGCGACCACCCTAGAGTTCACCCTAATGGTCAAGTTTATTTCTCAAGAACTATAAGAGCTTCTTCAATGATATTTGGTACAAACTTGAATCTGTGGATGACAACTTCAATGCAAGCATCCATATTTGAACTTGACCTAATTTTCATGGTTCACTGACTTTGTAAAATATTGCCACCACCCTAGCGTTCACCCTACTGGTCAAGTTATATTCTCAAGAACCATAAGAGCTTCATTAATGATACTTAGAGCAAACTTATATCTTGGGATGGCAACTTAAATGCAAGCATCCATATTTGACCTTGACTTACATATCATGGTTCACTGACTATGTAAAATATTGCCACCACCCAGCGTTCACCCTTATGGTTAAGTTCATTTCTCAAGAATTATTTGAACTTCATTAATGATACTTAGTACAAGCCTTTTATGCAAGCATCTATGTTTGATCTTGGCCTAGATGTCATGGGTCGGTGACTTTGCGCCCCTACAGGCGCGACATAGCCTTTGGTGGAATTCTTGTTATCTTTAAATTTTATTTGGAACGGAAATGGCAGAACTTTTTGCAAACAGTGACGGTCCTGTTCTGTGGCATATGAATTGGACCTGCACTGTTTGTCAGTATCCAGTTGGGGACTGGTACAAAAGGGGTTAAACGGGACAGCAATATTCAATCATTCTGTTGAATATACAAAATATAATGTCAGGACGACAAAAAAAAGACCCATGCAGATTTGTTTGTTTAATTTGAGGTTTAACATCCCCGTCAACACTGTAAAGGTCATTTTGGAGACGTTGCTTCCAATTTTGTGGGACTTTTACCCGACGTTGAGATGAAATGACATCTCAAGCTCTGTCGCCCAATGAAACCAATAGGGTTTATTAGACCTGTGCAGTTAGCTCAAAGTCTGAATAATGATTACCTGTCTGCAGAAAAGTACTTGGGATGAAAAGTACACAGGAAATACTGACCAGACTGTGAGGATGCTCATTGCTGTGCTTTATGCTCTTACTTGAGTGATCAAAGTTTAACCATTATCCTGAGGAATAAATGAATTTAGCCACATCATTGACTGACTACCAGCCAATAAAATTACTTGATATAATGAATTTGTTCAATTCACAAATTGCCTGACAGTGTGGATCCTGATCAGATGGCATCCAAGCCATCCGATCTGGAGCTACAGTGTTTGCAAAGATAAGGGCTGTCATGTTCAGCAGGATAAGAGTTGAGGCTGATTTGGTGAGAATAAGGGTAGCCCATTATTAACCAAAAAATTGGAACAAGTTATACATTCATTCATGACCCACTGAAATACTCAACTGCTGTGTGATGAACATGCTACCTGTTGTTGGTCATTACACAGAACCTGGTTTCTTCTGTAAAATAACAACCGTTAAATCAATCATTAATCTGATAAGGGCTGCATTTATTAATTGCCCTTGAAACTCATTATCACTGATCATCACACCATGGGGCCAAACTTGATTTCAGAGGCTAGCCAGACACTTAGACCCAGGACTGACTAGATAAAGCTTCATACCAAATATCAAAGACCTGGGCCTTATGGTTTCAGACAAGAAGATTTTTACAAGGTTTGCCCTATAAAAGCCTATGAAAAACCAAAGGGTCCCGGGATGGGGGCATTTTTGGACCCAGGGCTATAATTTGAACAATCTTAAAAGAGGTCCACTAGATGAAGCTTCACACCAATATGCCTTGCGGATTCAGAGAAGATTTTTAAAGATTTTCCATGTATAAGCCTATATAAATGTGTGTGTGTCTGTGTGTGTGTGTGAATTCGGGTTTAACATCGCTTAAGCCTGTGTAAAACCAAAGGCCCCAGGGGTGGGGGCATTTTTGGCCCCAGGGCTATAATTTGAACAATCTTGGTATAGGTCCACTAGTTGAAGCTTCATATCAAATAGCATAGACCAGGGCCTTGTGGTATCAGAGAAGAAGAATTTTAAATATTTCCCCTAATTAAGCCTATGAAAAACCAAAGGGTTCCGGGGTGACAGCATTTTTGGTCCTAGAGCTATATTTTGAACAATCTTGATAGAGGTCCAAAAGATGAAGCTTCACACCAAATATATAAGACCTTGGCCTTACCGTTTCTGAGAAGAAGATTTTTTAAAGATTTTCCCTATATAAGCCTATGTAAAACAGAAGGCCCAGTGGGCGGGGGCATTTTTAGACCCAGGGCTATAATTTGAACAATCTTGGTAGAGGTCCACTAGGTGAAGCTTCATACCAAATATCAAAGACCTGATCCTTGTGGTTTCAGAGAAGAAGATTTTTAAAGATTTTCCCTATATAAGCCTATGTAAAACCAAAGGAGGTTTTCGCCCACCTCTGATTAACGATCGGCTCGATATGAGTGAAATAATCTTGAAAGGGCCTTAAAACCCAAACCAAAAAAAAAAAAAAAAAAAAAAAACCAAAGGGCCCCCGGGGCAGTGTCATTTTTGGCCCCAAGGCTATAATTTGAACAATCTTAGTAAAGGTCCACCAGGTAAAGCTTCACACCAAATATTAAAGACCTGGGCCTTTTGATTTCAGAGAAGAAGTTTTTTAAATGATTTACCCTATATAAGCCTTTTTAAAATCATAGGTCCCCGGGGCTGGGGCATTTTGGCCCCCAAAGCTATAATTTGAACAATCTTGGTAGAGGTCCACTAGATAAAGCTTCACACCAAATATCAAAGATCTGGGCCTTGCGGTTTCTGAGAAGAAGATTTTTAAAGATTTTCCCTGTATAAGCCTATGTAAAACCAAAGGCCCCCGGGGAGGGGTCATTTTTGGCCCCAAGGCTATAATTTGAACAAACTTAGTAGAAGTCCACCAGGTAAACCTTCACACCAAATATTAAAGATGTGGGCCTTGTGGTTTCAGAGAAGAAGATTTTTTAATGATTTTCCCTATATAAGCCTATGTAAAACCATAGGCCCCGGGGCAGGGGCATTTTGGCCCCCAGGGCTATAATTTGAACAATCTTGGTAGAGGTCCACTAGATGGAGCTTCACACCAAATATCAAAGTCTTGGGCCTTGCGGTTTCAGAGAAGAACATTTTTTAAAGATTTTCCCTGTATAAGCCTATGTAAAACCAAAGGCCCCAGGGGCGGGGGCATTTTTGGCCCCAAGGCTATAATTTGAACAATCTTGGTAAAGGTCCACAAGGTAAAGCTTCACACCAAATATTAAAGACCTATGCATTCTGGTTTCAGAGAAGAAGATTTTTAATGATTTTCCCTATATAAGCCTATGTAAAACCAAAGGCCCCCGGGGCGGGGGCATTTTGGCCCCCAGGGCTATAATTTGAACAATCTTGGTAGAGGTCCACTAGATGAAGCTTCATACCAAATATTGAAGACCTGGGCCTTGCGGTTTCAGAGAAGAAGATTTTTAAAGTTTTCGTTTAAAAAATCTATATTTAGCTCCTGTGACCTAGATGTGCAATGGACCGGAACCATTTGAACAACTTTGAAAGGGGACCACCTAAGGATCATTTCTGTGAAGTTTGGTCAAAATCCGGTCAGTGGTTTAGGAGGAGATGTCATTTGAAGAAAAAGTTTACGCACACACGCACGCACGCACACACGACGGACGACGGACAAAAAGTGATCACAAAAGCTCACCTCGTCACTACGTGACAGGTGAGCTAAAAAGAGGATACAAAATGGCAAATGGTGTAGACCCTGATCAGGCTGCTCTTTCAGGAGCAGCCTGATCCCAGGTCTACACCATTTGCTTAACCCTTGTCCTGCTGAATATTTATATATGCCACACCCACTACCGATTATCAACCAATCAGATTACTTGATGCAAATTATTGCAACAAATTCACAATCTGAAAGGGAAACAATGTAGATCCTGAGCCATCTGATCTGGATCTACATTGTTTCAAAGATAAGGCATATCCGTGATTAGCAGGACAAGGGTTAACTTAGAAGAATCATTAAGATATTTTTGTTTATGTATATGAACAGTACACTGTGACTCGCTAGGCTCAAGGTTTTATTCATCAACTTCCCTGCCCATGACCCTTTTGACTATTGATTGATTGTGTTGAGGTTTAATGACATGTCAACTCGTATGGGTCATTTTGAGTTGTCTCCAATAGAAAACCAGCCCCAATAGCTCAGTTGGTAGAGTGTCTGCTCTGGGGAACAGGAGGTCACAGGTTCGATCCCGGGCCGCGACATACCAAAGTCGTTAAAAATGGTACGAGCTGCTCCTCGCTTGGCGCCCCCGCCCATAGGGGCTTGAGGAATTATATGGGCTGCATGATGCTTCCACGCAGAGCTGAATCCGGCCCTCACACTAGTACTGGTAAAACACTTAGAGGATCTAAGCCTGTCCAGGAACCCCGGTGCGAGGCGGACCGTCCATGCTAATAAACCCTATTGGTTTCATTGGGCGACAGGGCTTGAGATGTCATTTCATCTCAATGTCGGGTAAAAGTCCCACAAAATTGGAAGCAACGTCTCCAAAATGACCTTTACAGTGTTGACGGGGACGTTAAACCTCAATTCAAACAAACAAATCCTCGCTTGGCACTCAGATTTATGGGGTAGAGCTAGGGCTGGTCAACCCAGTGTCAGGATAATGTGACTTGGTGTGGTATCATGTAATGTGTCTGGGACATGGTACTTCAGTCAGGCAGCACTATAAAACTGAGCATTAAGCTCCCTGTCAAAACCAGACACTGTCGTGATATAACTGAAAAATTGTTGAAAGCGACGTTTAACCAGAATTCACACAATGTGACTCGCTACACATTTTTTTAACCCGACAAACCCAACAGTCTAGTTCTTCTGGTCTGCCATGTGTCGGTGCATGAGGCTGTGCTACATCCCGCTGCTGGTCATTGTATCCACCGCAATAATCTTATTTACCCATCAGACTACATGGACAATCAATTTTACACCTGCTGTAACACCGCTGAAACTCCGTGATTACCCTGCAACCCCTCAAATCTGCACATATTCGAGGTGTTTGTTTGTTTCAGATATAAATCTTTTCACCATGCCCTCTGCTACATGGGGTTGACTGGTTTAAAAAAAATGCAGCATATTTTTTAGGGATGGGTATTGTCAGAATTTTCGTATCACGATATATTGCGATACTGTTACTGCGTATCACGATACGTATCACGATATATTATGTAGCAATCTGAAACACACTGGTAATTGGAAAACCACAATATATATGGAAAAGAGAAGGGAGTTTTCATGGGTAAATATCATTTAACCTACTTACAAAACAAAGGTACTTAAAAGAATTGTCCCAATGTTATGAGGGGAAATAAAGATACTATCTGAAAGTGCTATTAAATGTTGTATTAGATTGATGGCCTCAGTCACTTTATTTGTGACTGTCATCTTTTGCAACCTGAAATGTTGCTAGATATCCGTAGTTGGCCAAGGTAAAGTTTGTTCTGGTTTTCACTCTATTACACAATCTTGTAAATGCTGGGCAGCTTACACTAAAGCGACGTATACAACAACAACAGCCGCGTGATTCACCGAAATCCTAGCTCGGCCTACCGTAAATATTCGGCTATAAGACGAGGATTTTTCCCTCCAAAATGACCCCGTATTATAGCCGAGGTCATGGACTGCAGGCTTTTTTCAGGCAATGTCCGGCGAAGACCAGCGATACAGAAAAAGCCGATCAGTGATTTTTGAATTGATATAAATCGCCGCCCACAAACCACCGCTACTATTTTTCTGCATGCGATCGGTAAATTACGTCATCCGACGCTAGCACCCCCATACGTGTTTAACTCTTTAGGTACTAGTGTATATGCAGTAGTTAAGTACTACACAATTTCTGCTAGGTAGTTACTGCAGTGAGTTTATAGGCTGAGTCCCAGAGGTATTTTTAGCACTGCTGAGAAAATCTAATAATCAGCTAATCTCACCATGCACATTGTTTACTTTATTAATTTGGTGATGATAAATTAAATTTGATCTTATCTTTGTTGATTCTGATCCACTAAAATCAGATTCATTCCCATCAGAGTCACTACCTTTAGCCATGTTTCACCTCATATGACCTTGTGGAAATTCCAGAAACAAAGGCTTTTAAAAATAGAAAATACACAACCTACACATCTATTTTTAGTGCTGATTCTTGTAATATGTTAATGAAGTACAGCATTTCTAAAACTTAATTTCATTGGTTTGATGGAATCTGTCCAAAATATTGTCCAATGAAGACAAGTGTTACAGTGACTTTTTTGACTGCTATAGACGTCTCTAAGGAATACAGGCCAGTTGCAGGCAGCGTGTGTATTCGTCAGTAAGGAATCCAGGTAGATTTCCAATAACTGGTATATCAGTCAGTAAGGTACAGCAGAGGTATAAGATAACGTTTATACACGTCTCTGGTGCTCAAAGAGTTAATGTCATTGTGTGTATCTCTTTCATAAAAAATGTTTGGAACAGGTAAAAAACCTTTTCTCGATAGCTAAACGGTTGTGAATAGAGGTGGATAGAAAACCAGCGCTTTGCACAGCTCCCGAATTATCCCCAGAAGCGCCGTGTCAATAAACAACAGCGTTCGACTTTTCCCGTCCAGCGTCTGCTATTTGGCGCCAAAACATAACCATTCATGAGATCATAGAAAAGTCCGTTTTTATTATGCAAATATCTACCGTTAGATATAGCTAATTGTCTGAGGAGCGATTAAATCATTTTCACATTGATTGTGGATTAAATTTTGTGATTGGAGGATAAACGCCAATTAGAATCATAACGACCATATTTTCACACCTTATCGACACGCACCGCAGGGTGGCAATTTTATGACAGAGATTAACAAACAAAGGTCAGGTGGTTTTTCTCCGGGTACTCCGGTTTTCGCCCACCTATGATTAACGATCGGCTCGATATGAGTGAAATAATCTTGAAAGGGCCGTAAAACCCAAACAAAAAAAAAAAAAAAAAAAACACACACAAAAAAAAAAAATTGTCATACTTGAACCGTAATAAATACACAGATGGTTTGTCTCTGAATTGACAGTGCAGTAATTATTGCGATTTTCTTACTGGTCTAGTTTAACCGTATTTAAGGAATCAAAAAGACTGACAGACTGAGCTGTATTTACCGATCAGTTATGAAAGAAAATATGAAAAATGGATAAAAAAGAAGATATCAAAAATATCGGTATTGGCGGACCATATTGTGATATGATTTTTTTCTGAACTGTATCACGATATACCGATAATATCGCACATCACTAATATTTTATTTTTGTCAGTGTTTTGAAAAACATGAAATTATTTTTGTCAGTGCTTTTGCGTTTTGAACAATGTGAAATTATTTTTGTCAGTGTTTTTGCGTACCATATTCGGGTGTGTACTACCCGCATTTGCATACTACCCGCACCCCCTTTTTTGCCAAAATCTGGGGGAAAACTGTTATACTGTTGTATTACCCGCATGGAACATTTGCAGAAATTTTGGTGGATGCTTTAGTGAGAAAAAGTAAGAATTTGGCCAGTTTTTGTAGCACACAACGGAACGTGCGATCGTCTTCAAAAGGCGGGAAAATGCACGTGCATGCGAGTATCACCAAAAAGCATGTATTTTGATTAAAATGTTGAAAAAACTTAACCTGTTCACCAGTGTTATTTATTTATTAACCCACATATGCCTGCGGCCCTTTTTTGGGACATCGGCAAACAGTGCAGTCCCAGATCAGACGCCTCAGAAAGACGCCGCAGACGTTTCTTTTTTGGGACATCGGCAAACAGTGCAGTCCCAGATCAGACACCTCAGAAATACGCCGCAGATGTCTGATTTGGATTTACACTGTTTATTGATTTATAACGGTTCAATTATGACACTATTGTTAATCCCTGTCATATAATTGCCACCCTGCGGTGCGTGTCGATAAGGTTTGAAAATATGGTCAAGTAATGTCTCTAATTTGCGTTTATTCCCCAATCATAAAATTTAATCCGCAATTAGTGTGAAAATTATTTAATTGCTCCTAAGACGAGTTGCTACGACTATTCTGCTATCTCGTGAATGGTTATGTTTTGGCGCCAAATAGCAGACGCTTGGCGAGAAAAGTTGAACTCTTTGTGTTAACACAACTGTATTCTGTTGTTGGTTATTGAAACGGAGCTTACGGAAAGCGCTGTTTTGCTAGCGAGAATACTTTTACCGTTTCCAAACATTTTTTATGAGACAGATATGCCCCATTAAGCAAAAACAATAGACACGTGTGTGGTTGCTGGGGTACGATGACGTCATTTACCGATCGCGTGCAGAAAAAAAACTAGCGGTGATTTGTGGGCGGCAGTTTGGATGCCGGAAAACTTTGATGTTCGCATTGAACTTGCTTGTTTATTTTGTTTAAAATCAGAGTTTTAGGAATAATACTCACAAAATCGGGCTTGCTAGTAATAGAGATTGTTATATTACTCATGTGTAAGTAAAATTGAGTGGACAATTAAACGTTATTTATGTCGAGAATCGTAAAAGGATAGAGCATAACATGAGATGCATCGTATTTTCAGCTGTAAAAAGTAAAAATAAAATGGTCCAAAAATAATTCGGGCGGATTACCCGCACCCAGAACTTGGGCCTGTAATTTGAGGGAAAAAAACTGCGGGTAATACATGCCCGAATACGGTATTGAAACACATGAAATTATTTTTGTCAGTGTTTTTGTGTTTTGAACAACAAGAAATTATTTTTGTCAGTGTTTTGCGTTTTGAACATTGTCAGCGTTTTTGCGTATTGAAAAACATTGAATTATTTTTGTCAGTTTTTTGCGTATTGAAAAACATGAAATTATTTTTGTCAGTGTTTTTGTGTTTTGAACAACATGAAATTATTTTTGTCAGTGTTTTTGTGTATTGAAAAACATGAAATTATTTTTGGCAAGTGTTTTTGCGTATTGAAAAACATGAAATTATTTTTGTCAGTGTTTTAGCATTTTGAAAAACATGAAATTACCTTTGTCAGTGTTTTAGCGTTTTTAACAACATGAAATTATTTTTGTCAGTGTTTTTGCCTTTTGAACAACATGAAATTATTTTTGTCAGTGTTTTTGCATTTTGAACAGTTTCATATGCCAATATATTTGGTACATCTTTTGGACAAGTAAAATGATAATAAGAATCCCCCTGCCCAGCCCAAATGAGGACTTGTCATGGGTAACAGAGCAATGAATTTGTCATGGTCTGTTAAAACAGCAGATTTTAAAGACCCACGATTACGACATGCATTTTTACTTCTGGGTCACGCAATTATTACAGGACATACACAGATGTCTTTGTTTTTTGTTTGACTTGTTTTTGGCAGACGCACAGCATTTACAGACTTTAATATGCCCAGAACATCCTTTAATGAAAGCGCTTTTATAGGAATGGGTACATCAATACTTGGCCCATGAATAATTGAATGACTGTTTTTGCACATAAACTATATGGAATATTCATGATAAAAAATAATTAAGCTTGGTGGGAAAAAGCTAGGCACCGTCGGGTAACAGGAACCACACATATATTTTGTTTAGGCCTAATGTAAAATACATGCTTTCTGGTGATACTCACACGCATGTGCATTTTTCCCGCCTTTTGAAGACGATCGAGCGGTCTGTTGTGTTTTATAACAAGAGGGTCATGATGGTCCTGGATCGCTTACCTGATCCATAGAGTAACAAGTGGGCCCCGGGGAGGGCCATTATTGACCCCCAGGGTTATAATGTGCATAATGTTGAGGGAGGTCTAAAAAGGTGAAGCTTCATACCAAATATCAAAGACATGGACATTGCAGTTTCAGAGAAGAAGATTTTTAAAGATTTCCCTATACAAGTCTTGTTAAACCAAAGGGTCTCAGGGTGGGGGCATTTTTGGCCGGAGGGCTATAATTTGAACAATCTTGATAGAGGTCCACTAGATGAAATTTCACACCAAATATCAAAGACCTAGGCCTAGTGGTTTCACAGAAGAAAATTTTCAAGATTTTCCCAAAATAAGTCTACATAAAACCAAAGGGCCCCGGAGCGGGGGCATTTTTTGCCCCAGGGCTATAATTTGAACAATCTTTGTAGAGGTACAAAAGATGAAGCTTCACACCAAATATCAAAGACCTGGGCCTTGCGGTTTCAGAGAAGATTTTTAAAGATTTTCCTTATATAAGCCTATGTAAAACCAAATGGCCCCAGGGCGGGGGCATTTTTGGCCACAGCACTATAATTTGAACAATTTTGGTAGGGGTCCA
This sequence comes from Lucinisca nassula, assembly GCA_963580285.1. Lineage (NCBI taxonomy): Eukaryota > Metazoa > Mollusca > Bivalvia > Lucinida > Lucinidae > Lucinisca > Lucinisca nassula. The sequence goes on from OY757015.1 coordinate 16,161,459, forward strand.
CTAAATGAAGCTTCATACCAAATAGCAAAGACCTGGGCATTGCGGTTTTAGAGAAGAAGATTTTTCAAGATTTTCCCTATATAAGCCCATGTAAAAATGAAGGGCCCCGGGCGTGGGCATTTTTGGCTTCAGCACTAAATTTGAATGATCTTGGTAGGGGTCCAATAGATGAAGCTTCATACCAAATAGCAAAGACTTGGGCCCTGGGGTTTCAGAGAAGAATATTTTCCCTATATAATCCTATGTAAAACCAAAGGGCCCTGGGGCAGGGGCATTTTGGGCCACAGCACTATAATTTGAACAATCTTGGTAGGGCTCCACTAGATGAAGATTCATACCAAATAGCAAAGACCTGCACCTTGCAGTTTCAGAGCAGAAGATTTTTAAAGATTTTCCCTATATAAGCCCATGTAAAACCAAAGGGCCCCAAAGTGGGGGCATTTTTTGCCCCAGCACTATAATTTGAACAATCTTGGTAGGGGTCCACTAGGTGAAGCTTCATACCAAATAGCAAAGACCTGGGCTTTGGGGTTTCAGAGAAGAAGATTTTCCATCGAGATGCAGGTGCGTGTGATTAAATCAAGCACATGGCTGATTAACATTAAACTGATTGATTTGTTTCCGGATACTTGTATACACAGTTGGATTATCGGTAATTTGATTGTTGAAAAAAATGTCGAAGGCATAATTAAAGGATGCGATAATCAAGTGTATAATTCTTTTTCTTTTTTTTTCCTCCTCCATTACTGCCGCATTACGAGCAGGATTTCCTTGGGGGTAACCAGTACTTTTTTATGTCTTTATTACGATTAAAGAAAATTATGAGTCCAGTTTGTCGCACGTTCGTATATTGTTTATGGAGTTACGATTAGGCCTAATTGAAGAAATTAATTATCAGAAACCATGGAATATAAGCATTAAGTAAAGTGTTGAACTGCCTGCTAATAGTGGTTCTGAACAGACACCTGTGGCATCTGATCTGGGCCTGCACTGTTGGTGCTTTTTTTTTTGGGGGGGGGGGGGGGGGGGGGGAATATTAGTGACAAACTGGATTTCAAATAAAAACAACAGAAGTTTTTAATGAAAGTCAAAATTTTCGAGTCATGTTCTTTTTTCCATGCTATTTCTTCAAATCCTGGTTATTTTGAAGAAACAAAATGGACTTGACTGGAAATTTTGGCTAGTGTTACGTCTAATCATTATGCAAAATATTGTAAGAATCCAAAAGTTTCAGATGCCATTTTATGTACTAGGATGTAGTGAATGACCTGAACAGACTTGTCCTGTTGGAGCAGCCTGATCACAGCCTGCACTTCTGTTAACTGCTCACACTCAACTTAAACCATTATCCTGATGAATAAATTAATTTAGCTGCAGTCCACTCTTAACTTTCAAAACCTAATGTAATTTATCCATTCAAATTCACAATCTGAGTGACAGTGTAAATCCTGATTAGCTGGAAGCCATCTGATCTGGATCTCCACTGCAAGAAAATAGTTTGTCATGTTAAGCAGGATAAGCGTTCAAGCCCCAAATTCTTTTGGAGTCTTACAGTCACACTCTACAGCCGTTTGCATTTAGCCATAATTGACACGTTTTTTTTAGGTAAAACTCCAACTTTTCAAAATCTGACTCCAACTTTTTCTATGGATGGATTCTTAAACTCCTGTTTTCAAAATCCTAGTGAGAACTCTGGACGTAATGGCCAAGTATCACCAACTCAGTGTATGAAGATTAATAGATACAGATAAGAGGTCTATGTTTATTTTGATACCAATTTTATCTACTTCCCACCACTATAAAGGTACGAACACCATTCAGAATTGTTACTGGTGACACATAAAAGATAAAGCTTTATTTAACCTCGCATATCCTAAACAAATAACATAAGCTCTGTAGAGCTTTTATTGCGACAAAGTATCATGTAGTGAATATCTACCTGCCTTCATTTATCTTCCTAGGACTACCCCTGACAATGCGAGCGTCAGCCAAGGGAGCCTTTGGTATGATGCAGCCAGGGATCAAACCTGTGAACTCTCATTAGTGAAGCGGACGCTCTACCACTGAGCTATCAGGGCCACATCAAATGACATTCATCCCCTTTTCTCGTATCTCCGTTCACCCTCGTCTTTGATTAATATGAAAAGGAATCATTTTTACAGTTATCACACACCAAAATTTGTTGTTAATAACGAACATTTAAACCTGTTTTGAAGAAATTCAGTTTTGACTTACTATTTAATTCCCAAAAATCGAAATTTGTCACAAAATGCTTAATATTTTAGGGGTCCCCAAAACTAATTTCTAACCAGTGACAAGCATGTGACTGAAAAGGATAAGTGTCAACAAATTAGAATAGTGCACAGTCTAAATAAAATACTCATCATGTATAATATTCATAGAATGAATCTGATTACTTATGATAATCAAATAAATTTGGGTGAACGGAGTTATGAGAACATGCCCCCCAAAACACCCTGCATTTCTAGACGGCTGTAGAATAAACAGAATTGATGTTTATTTTCTTACATCTTGAGATTCTCATAGGCATTTAGTCAAATGTTTAAAAAATACCTGCAGAAAATTATTTTTGAAACAAAAAAATTGAAAGCAGGATTGCTCAACCTTAGGTGAACGGAGTTATGGGTTTCCAGGCTAAAATCTACAAATTAAACTTATTCCGAAAGGCGCTTCTTGCAAATCAGGGAAGATTGTAATCTATAGCCAGGATAGGGAAAGTAAGTTTGCCCATGCTCAATGATATGTTAACAATTTCATGTGTCAAAACATTGGACCTGACTATATTTGAGCACACCTGAATTTCTAAGACATGTTGATGGCAACAGCATAAATAGCAACATGTTGCAACCAGATAACCTCAGATAAAGTGGAATGAAATATGTTTGCTAAAATTTAAAATAAGAAATTTACATTCTTAAATTATTCTTAAGGATATTCTGCGACCAACATGGCTGAAATAGCACAATATGCACTTGAAAAAAGAAATTATGAATTTGAGCATTAAGCAAAGGTCTCAGAATTTTTTTTCTTATTATTGTAAAAAATAACAGGGCAAAGTTTACTCAAGACAAAACCACTTAAATATCTGAATTACTATAACGAGAGAAATGTAAAATTAATATTGCAATAAATGCTCGTTTGTTTTAGACTTAGAACCAAATTGTTTATGAATAAATAAAAAATATATTACCACTTGTGTATGAGTAATTGCACAGGGAAGGTGCACCGGGACATATTTTTTCATAAAACAGCTCCAAAAGCGATTAATTAATTTTCGTTCACGTGGTGTGTAGAAAATTTCGAAACAAAATTCATCATGGCCGAACACCTGGGGCTGTGTTTACACGCAAGTTCACACGTTCGTATTGACGTAACCATGACGGGATCGCCAAGGTACTTGATGTAATCTGAAACCCCAAACATACACCTTTAAAACCGCACCTTTCGATTTTCACATAGAAGCTATCAAATACTAACATTTCAACAATACATTTGTTGTGTTACTCTGTGTAAAGTTTTTCGGCAAGGAGCCGAACAACACCCTGGCTAAAACATAAGATTAATACGCCACGGCACTTTTTTATCAGCGAAAGATCGAGTTATTTTTCGTCATATTTACATTATTGTAATGAATTTATGTACGTTATGAAATCTTCTTTTAGGATTCCAGGGGATGTCACCGACAAAGAAAGATTATACACATTTATTCAATAAATACTTTTGAAACTACTTTTCATCCGCGATTGGTCTGAAGGGAGACCACTGTTATAGAAATGCTGGTTTCCGGATGGAGCCGAGTACTTTAATTTTTAAACAAGTTTGGCTTTTACAAGAATTTTGTCATCGCTCAAAACGAGATAAATGTATCGAGGAAAAGTGGTTCAGTGTAGCCTACATTTACTTTGGCAGCATTTTCAGGCTAAATTTATGTCCAGACCAGCTCAGTCCTGCTCACGCACACTTATAAACGGCACAGACCGGTCGTTAGGGAAGAGTGATGTTGTAAACGCCCAAAGACGTAGTCAAAGAATCTTGAACCAGATATGAAGCCGGTAACCAGATTGATGTCACAAACTGTCAATTTTTCATGGAGGAAAATAATGGTCGCAGCGACAAGTTTCAATTGTTTTTATAAATATTTCTCTTTAAACCACAACCATTTTTCATATCTTTCGCCTTTACATATTAAGTAAGTTATTTTACACCCCCTGATCAATATAGTGCATATCGATCCGTCAGTATTTTATGAGAATCCTCGTGCAAGTCGTTGGTTACAAATGTAAACATTAGACACGTGTGAGAAGTATACTCCACCACCTAGTTTTACGAAATAGTGGCACAGCATTAAACACGACTGTATTGCATTTTTTAGATATAAATGATATGTTTGACAAAATTGTATAAAGTAAATGGAGATTTTAGGCGAAAGAAAATTTAATAACAACTTTAAAATCACAGTAGCTAGTGTTAAAGATTGGTCTTAATTTGTTCCCTTTCTTTTTTTCTACCTGTAAACATTACACAGGTGTGTTCAGTCAGCCACAAAAATAAACTTACCTGCATATTTATCCCAATGAATGCAAGATTATCTCTCCATACACAGAAAGGACTTCTTTTATTGTGTCAAGAAATGTGTAAAATAAAAAGACAAGATTTTTTTCCTGAACACAAAACATGCCTTGGTTGAAAACACTCTATTTGATTTTAGTGCAGCTAATCAAAATTTAGATTCCTGGTGCACCTTAAGGAAACATGTAACTACTCAGTGATTTCTTTTTGTCATTGGTACTTGTGGGAATTTTCCAGTTTTGATACACAAAGTTTGGCATTTTTCAGGTGAGTGAAGAAAAAACTCTGAACAATATTTTACTTTTCTAACAGGTATTTAAATAACTTTAAGAAATCAATTTTATGTTCCAATTATATTAGTTGGCTAAAACAAAAGGGTTGCATTCAATTTCTTGCATATTCAGGGCCACTGTCATTTTTGCTCATTTGTCCAGGCGGCCATGTTGAATGTCCTTAATTCTGAAAGGTAAAAGTAACGGATTAACATGTCAGGTTCAAACACGACATCAAATCATGACAACATGCCGTGACGCCGAACGTAATTTTTTTTCTGCAATAACGTACCCGGACTTGATTGTGTCGAATATGGGATGCGATTTATGCCCATTTGACCCGACATCACTGCCTTTTTGGGCATCTGAGCCTGGCTCGACCAATTGTAACTGAGAAATATGCTGTTGACTTCCCCACTGCGACATTTTTCCAATGGCGACACTCTGGAACAAGCGGTGTAAAAGCCATCAACCAACTGGCTGTACGATATTCGTGCCAATCTTGAGTCCTCGCTCGGGCTCGACTATAGTCTTTCAAAACGCAGTGAGAAACCCAAAGAGGATGGTAACCTTCTCCTTGTACAGAAAAGGCTGACCACAAAGGTGTTGAGGCAACTTTGCAGGAAGGAAAATGCCCAGCAGTATATCAACGACAAGCAGGAGATCCTGGATGCTAAGGTTCAGGATACAGCATTGTTTCACAAATTGGTCAACAAGCATCGTGGTAACCTTGGAATGTGTCTGAACGAGCTACACGTTGGAGAATCCATATGTCGTACAGAGGGTGAGATTCTTCAGGGCTGGCAGCAGCATTTTGGGGACCTGGCCAAGCAGTCTTCTAACCCATGTTTCGACGAAGAATATAAAAATACTGTCGACCTCGAACTTAGTGAGATTATCGATATATGTGGGTCATCAAGGTGCAGTTATAGCCCAGTAACTCTGGGTGAAGTGGAAGAAGCCCTGTGTTCTTTGAATAAGGGAAAGGCAGCAGATATTTTCGGGTTAACGACCGAACATCTCACTTATGCTTCTAGTGATTTGCGTCAAGTTTTGACTACCTTACTCAATGGGATATTTCGTGTGGGTGACCTCCCAACCTCGCTCAAACTTGGCCTGCTTACTCCAATTTTCAAAAAGAAAGGATCTAATCTTGATGCTAAAAACTACAGGGGAATAACAATCCTGCCTATATTATCCAAGGTGCTAGAGTGTATTCTTCGCGAAAGAATCAGCCCATTCATCGAGGGGAGCCAAAATCCCATGCAGCGAGGGTTTACAAAGAACTCCTCACCTATGAACTGTTCGTTAATACTCGAAGAGTATATTCGAGAAAATAAAGACCTCAAGCGAGACACTTTTGTGGCCTTTTTGGACGCGAAGGCGGCATTTGATGTAGTTAATCATGCTAGTTTGATGAGGAAACTTTTTCATATCGGAGTTGAGGGGGTAACATGGAATCTTATATACAGTCTACACAAGGAAGCCCAAACAGTAATACGTTGGTGTGGTCAGATGTCAGAACCATTCGAGATACAGCAAGGTGTACGTCAGGGAGGTGTGCTTAGTACTGACCTATATAAGGTTTATGTGAACCCATGCCTGGATAGAGTGACGAACCTGTTGATTGGGGGTATGATAGGTGAAATAAGCTGTTCTGCTCCTACATGCGCAGATGATATGACATTCGTCAGCGACAGTAAGGAAGAACTTCAGATTCTGGTGAACGAGGCAAGTGATTACAGTAGAATGGAGCGTTACCTGTTACAGCCAGTCAAGAGTGTCGTTATGCCTGTACCAGGGAGATCAAGGAAACCAGTAGACGTACAGGACTTCGTGTGGACTATCAATGGCGAGCCTATGCCAGTCGTTCTGGAGGCAACGCATATGGGTATCAAGAGATCATCTGTGTCCAATGAGTCAACAGTGAATGAAAATATCAAGAAAGCTAGGAAGACCTTGTACAGTCTGATGGGCTCAGGCCTGCATGGATATAACGGTCTCGATCCAGACACAGGAGTGCATATTTACCACATTTATGTTTTGCCCACATTGATCTATGGGCTTGAAGTTGTACTTCCTGAACAGAAATATATTGAAGTTCTGGAAAGATCAAATAAGAAGTTTCTAAAGCATATTTTGGGTATTTCTGACACAACTGCTGATCCGGCGGTGTATGTACTGACTGGTACTATCCCTGTTGAAGGAGTTATACATAAGCGTGCCCTGACACTATTCGGGAATATTTGCCGATTGGATAAGACATCTACAGAAAGGCAGCTTGCAGAGAGACAGCTGGTTGTGAAAGATTTGGGGAGTCATAGCTGGTACATCGCCGTTAAGAAAATTCTGGTGAGGTACAGTCTTCCAGAACCTCTTGAACTTTTAAATAATCCACCAACAAAATTTGCATGGAAACGCATGGTCACTAAGCAGATTAACAATTACTGGGTCGAGTTTGTCAAACATCGAGCAACATTCTACACTAGCCTGCAGCATCTGGTCGTAGAAAACTATGCTTGTGGGAAGACTCATCACCTGTTGAGATCCTGTAGAAATGCCAGGGAGATTCACCGTGTTCACACAAAACTCAAGCTGGCTACGGGTACTTACATACTCCAGACAAATAGAGCTTCATTCAACCAGAACATGGTAGACCCAACCTGCATGCTGTGCTACAGTGCTGAAGAAACCCTACAACACTTCCTGCTGGACTGTCCAACACTTGAGGCGGTTAGAAATCCTATCATAGACTCATTAGTAGAAGCTTGTAGTGGCTTGTGTAACCCTGCTTGTGATAATGATACTCTGCTAAAGCTGATCATAGACTGTAGTATGCTAATAGATATTAACACCCATAATCAAGAACTGTCAAATATTGAGTTCCAAACCAGAAGGTTGTGTTTCACCTTGAACTGTGAAAGATATAAGAGACTGTCGTTAATCCCTCGGCGTAACAGAACCGTTAAAACAAAGAAGTCATTCCGTGGCACATCCCAGCAGGGTACCTAACAAATTTTATATGAGTTGTCAGCAGATGGGGAATTTTAAGCCAGAACTTTTATTGTGAATGGAAGAAGAACTGAACTTTTACTTTTAACCAAAATGTACATAAAGATTAAGCTGTAAATAGGGTGATGGATTGTGCATCATTTTAACTGTGACTTTTAAAGTTAAAATTACGTTCTACTCTAAGAAGAGGTGTCCCAAGCCTGGGAGAATTTATGAAACAACAACAACATGACTGCATTTTTAAGTTTGGACTAGTCCGTGTTTTAGGTAGGTCGCCTTCGGTTGATATTTTACATTGGGAGATATAGCTTTACTGAGATTCGTACTGCATCATACTAACCACCTGACCACGATTTCTACATAATGGCATTATCAAAAAACTTATTTATAATTTTAAAATCCTGTGAAAAAAGAAACCCGAAACCTGCTTACCCTAAAACATGGAATAATCTTGCCACGCTTGAACCTTGAACTCTCAAAGGTCGTTGATAAACTATAGTACGAATGCATGATTCATGTTTTTTTTTTTTTTTTTTTTTTTTTTTGTTTGATTTGAGTTTAATGTCCCGCACTGTATAGGTAATTTTGGAGACGTCGCTTCCAGTGTTGGGAAACTTTTACCCGACATTGAGATGAAATGACATCTCAAGCCCTGTCGTCCAATGAAACCACTATAGAGTTTATAAGCATGGCCGTACCAACTTTGCCTGGGCAGATTTAAAGATAAGGAAGCTTCATTTAACGTCGCATAACAAATATCATAAGCTCTGTAGAGCTTTTATTGCGACAAACAAAGTATCATTTAACAAATACTTACCTGCCTTCACTTATCTTCCTAGGACTACCCCTGATAATGCGAGCGTCAGCCAAGGGAGCGCCGAGTACCATTATTCACGCCTTTGGTATGGCGTGGCCGGGGATCGAACCCGCGCTCTCCCATTCCGCTTTGGACGCTCTACCACTGAGCTAGGCGATTACCAGTACTCCTGTGCGGTCGGTTTCAGCTCTGCGTGGAAGCATCATCCTGCCCATCTGTTTCTTCAAGCCCCGATGGGCGGAGGCCGGGATGATTCCAGTAAGAAAACATGTACACTCCATATTTTCCAGTTCTGTGGTGTATTCCTTGCTTCCAAAGGATAACCCTTTCTAGAACTGTAAGAAGATTTTCTACTGAAAACTAATCAATATGATTCTTATTCATTAAGTATTCTATTACTTAAATGGAAGTAAAAGGATAAGTATGGGATAAGAGGATCCACACATAGTTTAATTAGCTCATGGCTCTCGGGGCGCACACAAAAAGCTGTACTTCATGGCCAAGCGTCCGATCCAGTCCCTGTTTTATCCGGGGTCCCACAAGGCTCGGTACTTGGACCGGCTTTATTTTTTTTATTTATAAATGATCTCCCCGATATTATCAGGTAATGCTTGGGATGTTGAATCAAATCCTGGTCCAAACTCCCGAAATGACAGTTCACACTTCCCTTGTGGACTCTGTCAAAAAAGTGTTGGTTGGGAAGACCGGGGAATTTGTTGCGACACCTGCAATGTCTGGTATCGCATAGGATGTCAAGGCATGTCATCAACTATGTATAGTTTTTACAACAGATCATTGAATAAAAATGTTGCATGGGAGTGTATGAAATGTGGAATGCCAAACTTTTCCATATCTCTGTTTGACACCTCATCTTCTATAGACACCTACAACCACCTTGAACCTTTATCTACCCTATCCGAGCCTGATAGTCCGATACCAGACAACATCGGCCCACCCACGGCAGCTTCATCGCCCATTGTGCAGCAGTCAAAAGAAGCTAAACGAAAGACCAAAAAGGCGGTCCTTAACCATCCCCTCAGAATATTGATCATGAATTGTCGGTCAATAAAGAATAAAAGGGCTGAACTTCATACAATTATCGACTCGGCGAAACCAGATATCATTTTGGGCAATGAGTCTTGGTAAACCCCAGAAATTAAAAACTCGGAAATTTTCCCTGAATCCTTTGAGGCCATCCGGAAAGACAGAGTTGGGGATGCACTTCGAGGTGTCTTCGTGGCTTTCAAGCGAGACCTACTCTGTACAGAAACTCCGGAGTAGGACACCAACTGTGAACTAGTTTGGTGTAAATTGAACATCATTGGATGTAGGACTTTGTACCTTGGATCTTTTTATCGCCCACCAGATCAGATTGACCCAGAATATCTTGAGGCTTTTAATTCATCTTTGTCTAGGATAATGTCAAATGCAAATGCCCATATTTTGGTTGGCGGAGACTTTAATTGTGGTGACATTGAATGGAGCAGCATGCAGGTGCCCCATGGGGTGCCTAAAAGGCAGACACAGCAACAGCTTTTGAACATAATTAAAGAACACTGCCTGGCCCAAGTTGTTAACATACCCACCCGACAAGAAAAGACCCTTGATTTATTGCTTACAAATTCTCCACTCCCAGTAAGTCGAGTTAAGGGGATGCCCCCGATTGGCAAAGCTGATCATGACATAGTCCTTGTTGAGTATGACATAAAAGCTAAACGAATCAGACAAGTCCCGCGAAAAGTTTTTCTCTACAAACGTGCGGATATGGATGGTCTGCGAGACCATATGGCGCGATTTAAGGATTCGTTCCTTTCCTCTGACCTCTCGCACATGTCAGTTAATGACTTGTGGGTCAGTTTTAAGTCCGAATTAACCACGGCAATGGAAAGGTTTATACCAACGAAAATGACCAAAACAAAATATAGGGCACCATGGATCGATAACATGATCAAGCATCTCATCAGAAGACGGAATAGAATGTATTTTCGTGCTCGCAAGTCTAGCAGCCCTGACGTTAAGAACCATTACAAACGGTTCAGAGCACATGTGCAAAAGGTTATAAGAGATGCATATTGGAAGCATGTTTCCAGCATCTTTACCTTTGAAGATGACAATATAGATCCCAATAGTCCCCAAAAGAATGGTAAAGTTAAAAAGTTTTGGTCATTCGTAAAGTCCCTGAAAAAGGATGCGTTTGGGATCACTTCGCTAAGGGAAAATGGAATTCTAAAAACAGATGCGCGCGACAAGGCTAATATTTGCAATAAACAGTTTCAATCAGCATTTACGCGTGAAACTGATGGTGAGCTACCATCTAAAGGTGCAAGTCCGTTCCCCTCTATGGGGGACATAACAGTTGACCCCAATGGGGTCGCTAAACTGTTAGGTAAGCTCAAGATACATAAGGCATCTGGGCCCGATGACCTGAATGCCAGGGTACTTAAGGAATGTAGTGCTGAAATATCTCCTGTGTTGGCCTTTATCTTCAATCAATCACTTGCCCAGGGCACTGTACCAGATGACTGGCGACAAGCAAATGTAACCCCGGTCTATAAAAAAGGGGAAAAATATGATGCAGCAAATTATAGACCAGTGTCGCTAACATGCATCTGTTGCAAAACCCTGGAGCATATATTAGTAAGCAACATCAACAAGCACTCAGCCTTTGAGAGCATTCTTGCTGACTGTCAACATGGTTTCCGGAGTCAAAGGTCTTGCGAAACGCAGCTTGTTCAATTTTACCATGACATTGTGAGCAATCTGGATGGGGCCATAAACCGTGGCCACAAACAGACTGACTTGATCATCATGGACTTTGCTAAGGCCTTTGACAAGGTACCTCACAGAAGGCTATTACATAAACTGGAGTACTATGGGATAAGAGGATCCACGCATAGGCGGATTAGCTCATGGCTCTCTGGGCGCTCACAACAAGTTGTACTTGATGGCCAAGCGTCTGATCCAGTCCCTGTTTTATCTGGAGTCCCCCAAGGTTCGGTCCTTGGACCGGTCCTTTTCTTGGTTTTTATTAATGATCTCCCCGATAATATCAGGTCATCGGTCCGTTTGTTTGCTGATGATTGTGTCCTGTATAGGAACATATATTCTCCTTCTGACTGCCTTATTTTACAAGATGACCTGGATCAACTTGCACAGTGGGAGGCCGATTGGCAAATGAAGTTCAATGTGGCCAAATGTCACTCAATGAGAGTGTCACGACACCCTCCGGACAAGCAAATTAAGTTTGACTATACCCTTCACCAGCAAGTTTTGGAGCATGTTCAATCCGCCAAATATCTTGGTATCACCATCACTGATGATCTTGATTGGGGTCAACATATCTCAGAGATTACATCTAAAGCAACTAGGACTTTGGGATTCCTTAGACGGAACTTGGCTTTTGCACCTAGGCAGACAAAGGATGTTGCATATAAAACATTGGTTCGCCCTCAACTTGAATATGCATCACCCATTTGACATCCCTATGTTAAAACTCAGACTCAGCAGGTGGAGAAGGTGCAGAGCACAGCTGCTCGATGGACCTGTAGGCGATGGCGAAATAGAAGTAGCGTCGGTGACATGCTTAATGAGCTAGAGTGGCCCCCGTCCCTGGAGGCCCGTCGTGAGCAGTCCTCTTTAACCTTCTTCTACAAGATACACTCTAATTCAATGTCTATTGATAAAGATAGGTACTTGACCCCTGTAACACTGTCGACCCAAACAAGGGCATCAAAAGTAAACGACTCACAATATCGTAGATACCAGTCCTATAGTGATGCCCTGAAGAACTCATTCTTTCCTAGAAATATTCCCCAATGGAATAGTCTTCCCTCCTCTGCGGTGAATGCCAAGTCCGCAGAAGAGTTCAAAGCCCGCACAGTGTAAGATTGGGACTCAGAGGTATGCGTTTTAGGATACCTCTGTTATGCAGATTGTAAATAGTTTTAAGGACGCATCCAGTGCCTCTCTTTTTTTTCAGCTAAATTCTAAATTTAGCCACCCAATCAACTGAGGTAATGGCCAGATATGACCGACTCAGTATAAGAAGATAGATAGATCAGGTCATCTGTCCGGTTTTTTTTTCTTCTTTTTTTCTTTCTATTTCTGCTACTCGCTCACATATGAGCATTGCAAGCAGGATTTCCTTGGTGGTAGCCAGTACTTTTTAAGCAATGTGGATGAAGTGCCTTGCTCAATGGCACAACACTTTGGTCAGAATGAGGATCGAACCCGCAACCTCTCGATCACAAATCCAATGCGCCACCACTTCACCAAAGCGCTCTGATGATTGTGTACTGTATAGGAATATATACTCTCCTTCTGACTGTCTTATTTTACAAGATTACCTGGACCGACTAGCACAGTGGGAGGCCGATTGGCAGATGAAGTTCAATGTGGCCAAATGTCATTCGATGAGGGTGTCACGACATCTTCTTGACAATCAGATTAATTTTGATTATTCACTACGACACCAAACATTAGAGATGGTTCAATCCGCCATTGGGGTCATCATATTTCAGAGATTACATCAAAAGCAACTAGGGTTTTTTCAGACGTATTAAATTTGGCTTTTGCACGCATGCAGACAAAGGATTTTGCATATAAAACATTGGTTCGCCATCAACTTGAATATGCATCACCCATTTGGCATCCCCATGCTAAAACTCAGATTCAGCAGGTTGAGAAGGTTCATAGGAAAGTAGCTCGGTGGACATGCCGGCGATGGCGAAAAGAGAGTAAAGTCGGTGACATGCTTAGCGAGTTAGAGTGGCCGTCCCTTGAGGCACGTCGTGAGCAGTCCTCTTTAACATTCTTCTATAAGATACACTCTGGTAAAGTGTCTCTGGATAAAGATAAATACTTGACCCCTATGACAGCTTCAACTCAAACAAGGACATCAAAAGTAAATAACACACAATATCCTAGGTACCTGGACTATAGTGATGCCCTAAAGCATTCTTTTTTCCCAGAACTATTCCTCAGTGGAATAGTCTTCCCTCGTCTGCTGTAGATGTCAAGTCCGCAGAGGAGTTCAAAGCCCGTACAGTGTAGATTGGGACTCAGAGCTGTGCGTTTTAGTACACCTCTGTTAGTCAGATTGTAAATAGTTTTAAGGACTCATCCACTGTCCTCTCTTCTATATCTAGCGACCCACCCAATTGAGGTAAAGGCCCGTCTATGCTTATAAACCCTATGGTTTCATTGGGCGACAGGGCTTGAGATGTCATTTCATCTCAATGTCGGGTAAAAGTCCCACAAAATTGAAAGCAACGTCTCCAAGATGACCTTTACAGTGTTGACGGGGACGTTAAACCTCAAATCAAACAAAATCTCCTTTGTCGATTAGCATGCTATTGATTGGCCGCGCAAGCAAACAAATTATATGCAAACATAATAATTATATCATCATTAAAACTGTGGACTGAAAATGCTATGGGCTGATTTTGTTATGGATCGATTTGAATGTTATGGGCCAAATCGTCCAGGGACCACGGATACATGTATAAGCGACAGCGTGGCGTTCAATCACGTCAGTACACGATGAATATTTATGACGGATGGGTGCGTGGACAATATAACGCCGAGAAGTTTTCCGGTCATTTGGGACGAGTTCTGGCCAAGATGCAACTGGAGTGTCTCTGCTGAATGACAGCAAAGCAAACATTCTCAAAGAAAAGTTGTGTCTGTTTTCATAAAAGAAAATAAAAACTCCCTCCCAGATAAAGGCTTAATATACAAAGTAGATGCCTTCGCAGTTTATTTGGCAGTGCAGGACCCGATTACGAAAACACGACTATACAAATACATTGTAACCTTTATCGCCGAAAAAATGAACATTTTATACTGAAAAATTTTGATATTTTGCTTATTTCTGCTCAAAATATAGATTGTTGGTACTCGTTAGAAACGCCTCATTGAGGCGGTTCTAACGAGTAACCACAATCCACATTCTAGAGCAGAAATAAGATAAATAAAGTTTTTACTCCTGTAAACCCCAGTTTTACTATATAATAGTGGGGTTCGAGGGGGTCAAGATTATATAGGCGTGTTTTCGTGATGCCGATGACTTAAAAAAGCTTCAGAATTATCTGAATATGCTTCAGTAGTGGGAGGAAAAGTGGGACATGGAGTTTAAACCATCCAGGTGCCAGGTCTTGCATATAACCAGATCTCGTCACCCTATCAGGCATAATTATACCATGCATGGACAGACCCTTGACTCGGTCAAGAAGGCCCGGCATTTGGGTGTCGACACATCCTCGGATCTGAGCTTCAGCCACCATATCAACAGAATCACTTTAAACGCCCCAAAAAATCTTGGTTTCCATAAAAGGAACACAAGAACTACTCATTCTGGAAAACGTGAGGCGGCTTATAAAACAATCGCTCGGCCCCGGCTTCGTCAGTATTCCCCCCCCCCCCACCACCACCACCACCACTTGGACACCTTACACATAAAAGATATACACAAAGTTTTCAGAACTTATTTATCTTCACTGCAGCTGGCGCTGTGCCGTGTGGCGGCCGTAAAAAGTCTCCCCGTACATCCATCATAGTGCAGATTATATTTTCTGGTCCTTTGGGATCATTGAGTTCATTAAGAATCATTTTGAAAATAGAGTTCTGCTTAAAGCCGGTGCTAGGGGCCGTGGCCGGTGTTGCACATTTCAGTACTGCTCATGAACAGACTCAATAAAACCGAGTCTGCTATTTTCGTTTGTTTGGTGTATTCCTTGCTTCCAAAGGATCTAACTATTCAAAATTTATTTAGATGGTGCAGAGAATATCGATCCGTTGGATACGTCACTCTTACTCGTATTACGACCGTGTGACTGCTATGCAGTCAAATTTATGTCTCAGGACACTGGAGCAGAGGAGGGCCGATGCGAGTGTCATCATTCTATACAAGATAGTCCATGGCATTGTAGCCATGCCACTTCCAGTGTACTTCGATCAACTTACCAGGCAGGCACCATATAGTCACCTCTTCGCCTTCCGCCAGATACACACTATTAGGGGATAACTGTATTGAAAATTGTCATTTGGGGAGGTAAATCGGAGGTTTTACGGTCGGAAATTTTGTTTTACGGCGACGCGTCAGCGGAGCAGTTAAGCGTAATTTGCGACCGTTAAACCGACGATTTACCTCCCCAAATGACAATTTTCAATACAGTTATCCCCATTCTAATGCCCTTATTTGTGTGTTTTGTTAAAAATTGCACTACTTTGTACAGAGCAGCAAGCACTGAGAGCTGCGTAACACCAAATGCGAGCCAATGACAAGCGACGTTACGTAATGAAGTCGGGTTTCCGACAGTATATCGCAGAATATACAATCGCAAATTTTTGACGATATCCAGTCAGACGTCGCGTTGCATACACATGAGCATTAGAATTGCTATTTATTATAAATATTCATTCTTTCCCTTGTCCATAGCTTATTGAAACAGTTTACCAACCGAGGTTGTCCTGCTGCCTACACTTGACCAGTACAGTTCGGTCCCTGGACCACCGTCTGCCATAATACAACACCAAATCTGTTTTTACCGCAATGACTTCAGCACCGAATTTCGTAAAATCATTCTTCGATATAAAAAGATTGGGTACAGCAAAAATGTTATACGACAGACTGCATGCATGGTAGTTTATCCAATCAAGGTTGACAACTTTGCTTCCCACTTTAATTGCACGCCGGTGGGTCAGGCCTCAGATTCTATGACGGTTCCAACGTAAAGGCTTATGTTGGTTGGTACCTGATTCTCTGTCTCTGGTCGGGCCCATTGGAGTCCTACTGTTGGTTTTCTTTTGCTCCAGCATTTCCGTTGTTTCTTGCTGTCGAGTCCTCACCGTTGTTTCATCTCTGTGTTTGTTTGATTTTTGTGTTCACGGAGGTTGCACTGATGAGTTAGGAGGCCTTCATGCGGACTGAACAAATTATTTGCCTTAATCGCGACGGAAGAAAGGGCGAGGATTGTGGTCACGTAAAATCGATTTAAGCCCCCAGTGGAATTCGTTTCCGCCGACCGTTCCAAGGCGGTTCTTTTGTCGCGGTTTATTTTTGTTATGGTTTGTCTTTGGGTGTTTGTGTCGCTTATGTTATTTTACGAGGACTGTTCAAATATGAATGCAAATAGAACGTTTTCTCATGCACTAATGCAAAAATCACCTGGAAATAAATATCACAGCGTAGAAAAACATTTTACCTATACATTGATACCAAATCTGTTAAAATCTTTGCACTTTAGCTATGTATATCGTTCGATAAACACTGTCTACTCTTGTATACTAATACAAAACATGGTTGGAAGAAGGTCAGAGTACGCCGTTGAAATACGGTCCTATATTAAGAATCGTTGTATTCTTGGTATACAGTGCAAAGACATTTTTGATGAAATATGTTCGGTTTTATGGGCATAATGATATATCTTTTCCGACAGTTTTTCGTTGGTGTAAGAAATTCAGCTGTGGGCTAGGCTCAACAGAAGATGCACCACATGATCGTCGGCCGAAAAGAGCAACATCTGCCAAGATGGTTGCTAGAGTGAAAAAAATAGTTGCTACCGATGCACGATACACCACTAGGCAAATAGCTAGTATGGTTGGCATCTCATTAGGAGCAGCTCATACAATTCTGAAACGGGATTTGAAAATGAGAAAGATCTGTTATAGATGGATTCCCCATCTGTTGACAGATGAGCAGAAAAAGACACGCGTTCAGTGCGCCAAGAAGTTGCTTAAAAAGTTTCAAAATTTCAATGCACGGTCTTTCGCTAATGTCGTCACATGTTTTTTGAGCCAAAACGAAAGATTCAGAACAAAATATGGGCAACAAAGTATTGCAAAAGACCATGCATTGCAAAGCGGACCATGAGCGTCAAGAAGGTAATGTATGCCATATTCTTTTCAAATCAGGGCCCTGCTATTCAGGTTGCTGTGCCTAAATCTGTAAATGCGAAGTTTTACAAGAATAAAGTTCTTCGAAAATTGAAGAAATATTTCAAAGAACGAAGACCCGCAACTGGTTTGGCCAATGTCAGATAGCTACATGACAATGCGTCATCACACAAGGCGTTCATTGTGCAAGACTATCTGAAGCAGGAAAATGTTGTTGAACTCCCTCAACCCCCGTATTCCCCTGACCTTGACCCGTGTGACTTTTTTTTTGTTCCCGCGGCTGAAAAAATACCTTTCTGGTCGAAAATCTGTACAGCGCAAACACCTCGGTTCTGCAATATTCCAGTGCCTTCATAGTATACCTCGAAAAGACTACCAAAATGCATTCAATGATTGGATCAGAAGACTGAAAGTTTGTATATCTGTTAAAGGGGAATACTTTGAGGGGACAAAATAAATTTTTCTTCGAAATCTATCACGGAATCATTTTTATGTGCTTAGTTGCATTCATATTTGAACAGTCCTCGTATTTTGGATAGCCTTTTGGCCATTTTGTGGGAAAGTAACTGCCCTTTTGGCTTTCCACTGTTAGTGTTTTCGTTGGTGTCTGTTGCTTCGTGTTTGTGTTTCTTTCCCTTTGGTGTCTCTGATGGGAGCTGTGGGTTAATTGTATCGATTCCTGATCATTGCCTCTACTTCTTATTTTTAATCTGATTTTAAATTCTGCACTTGATCTTTTAACACTATCGCCTTTTATTTTTTATTTTCTGTCTTTGCATTTGGACTTTAAGTCACAACCGACCTGCACATAATCCACTCGATGGGGTACTGCAGTATGGATAGATAGATAGATAGAGAGAGAGAGAGAGAGAGAGAGAGAGAGAGAGAGAGAGAGAGAGAGAGAGAGAGAGAGAGAGAGAGAGAGAGAGAGAGATAGATAGATAGATAGATAGATAGATAGATAGATAGATAGATAGATAGATAGATAGATAGATAGATAGATAGATAGATTTCTTGAGTTGAATTTCTCGGGATGTAAAAGAATGAATTGTTCGCCTGATCTTGGAATATGTTAGTTATGTCTGGGACCCACAAGCAGTGGCCCTTCAGGAAAAATGACAACGTTTAGAAAAGGATTGCTAGTCTTGTAACGAGCAGTTATTACTTTGAAACGGGTATTATGACTGGAATTCTGCAAAGAATAAGATGGGAGGCTTTCAAGACAAGAAGGAGAGATAGCACCATAGTACGCCTTCAGTCTTGTACAAAGATCTAAATGATGTACCGGTATTCCAACAGATTTACCTTATTCCCCTAAGAGGCTGCAAAAATCATTATTCTTTGCAATTCAGCCCTCCCTCATCCCAACCACCCCATCAACACTGCAAGAACTTATAGTTAGAAAGATTCCTACTTCCCCCAGGCCACAAGAGATAGGAATGTCCTTCTAGATTCGATAATTTCATCAGCTGAAGGAACACAGGATAAAGTAGCTAAGTTTATCAGTTATACCCTGTTGTAATTGCATTGTAACATACTGACCTGATAAAGATATGCTATCTCAGGAAAAGTGAGCGTTATCAGGTCAACGTTATATTGCACTTCTATGAACTGGACTACTGTAAAAAGAAAAATGGCAAAACTTTATGAGTGTACAAGTGATTAACTGATATATAGAATACCAGATTCGTGTCATTTGATATCAACTTTATCAGGCTCGGCTTCGAGAACGCATGTAAAATCGCGAGCCTTGCCTGATAAACTTGATATCAAATGACACGAACCTGGCATTCTCTATCTACTGCTTTGGCTAGAGCTAGGAACTACTCTTCTTGCACACCAGACAAGGAAATCCGTGATTTTACCCTGGGATAGAAATTTATGTTCTGACCCTGGTGTTCCGACCCCAAATCGAATATAATCGCGTGTTTGATAAATGCACGGGTTAATTACAACCTCATGCGCATGTCGTCATACGTGACGTCACTAAACAATCCTGTTGTGTCATCACAAAATGGCGGACGTCGGTAACCGAAGTGACAGCAGCATTAAAAATTCGCAATAGAAATGGAAGGTATGCAAGAAAAAGAATCCTATATGGGTGTGAGGGGTGGATGGAAAAATCCGTCCCTCAGGATCACTGTCCGGCATCACTCGGCAAGCCTCGGGATGCCGGAAAGTGACCCTCGGGACGGATTTTTCCATCCACCCCTCACACCCATATAAGATTCTTATATTCTTGCACACCAGACAAGGAAATCCGTGATTTTACCCTGGGATAGAAATTTATGTTCTGACCCTGGTGTTCCGACCCCAGATCGAATATAATCGCGTGTTTGATAAATGCACTGGTTGATTACAACCTCATGCGCGGCGTCGTCATGCGTGACGTCACTAAACATTCCTGTTGTGTCATCACAAAATGGCGGACGTCGGTAACCGAAGTGACAGCAGCATTAAAAATTCGCAATAGAAATGGAAGGTATGCAAGAAAAAGAATCCTATATGG
This sequence comes from Lucinisca nassula, assembly GCA_963580285.1. Lineage (NCBI taxonomy): Eukaryota > Metazoa > Mollusca > Bivalvia > Lucinida > Lucinidae > Lucinisca > Lucinisca nassula. The sequence continues at coordinate 16,181,554 of OY757015.1, forward strand.
GTGTTAGGGGTGGATAGAAAAATCCGTCCCTCGGGAGCACTGTCCGGCATCACTCGGCAAGCCTCGTGATGCCGGACAGTGACCCTCGGGACGGATTTTTCCATCCACCCCTCACACCCATATAAGATTCTTATAATATCACAGGTCCTGGTTAATGGATGTCATCTGACGTGTCACCAGTAACAATTCTGATCCTGAGGTCCGAGTCCTCACCCTAACATACCTAACATAGAACTTAATGGAAAGGAGTTCACACTCTTCTCAAGGTGTTGAACCCAGACTATATTTCAACATTTATCCTTAAAGCAGCGGTAGAAGGATTGGCTCCTAGATTTACATGTACACGGGTATACCAGACATCGTTAGACACCGGAGTGGTCCCATCTAATTGGAGGGATGCCGCTATTAAGACCGTTTTTTTTGCCAGACCCAAATTATTTCCTATATAATTAATTGCTATTTATTCCAATAAAGATACCACCCCGCTATTCAGTATTAAGACCCCTTTCAAAAGACCAAATCTGACATTACTGTTCGCTATTGAGACCACTTTTTGGTCAAGTCAATTTGTATCTCTCAGTCCACTGGTCAGGTATAAATTTATGCTGGATTCTTCATTACAACACCTCTTGGTAATGAGCAGTTTACAGTTCATACATATCCCTAAAGGTGTGAAAAATAGCCGTTTACCTGTACTTATCTCTGTGTTGTTTTAACAACATCACTGCCAAGGCTAATTGAATAGATATTGTAATAATTTTGGTAATGTGAAGCTCTATTTTCGTCAAATATTTAAGATGATAATTTTGGAAAAATTGAAAAAATATGATATAATGCAGCATTAAATTCATACTGTTATCATTAATGTGTTTCTATTGGTGTAATGTTACCTATAATTAATGAGGAAAATAGAACTGTAAGTTAAACTGAGAATCAGTCAAGTAAAAGACAGACAGAATTAGTACATACCTTCTAGCAAGAAGCAACATAATAGGCACAATACACAAAGAATAAAAATTTAAATCAGTCTTGCCAACAATATTTTATTCACCAATTCCATTATTATGACCACCCCGCTAATAAGACCACTTTGTAGAAGTCTGGAAAGCGGTCTTAATAGCGGAATTTCACTGTACACGGATATACCAGACATCGTTAGACACCGGAGTGGTCCCATCTAATTGGAGGGATGCCTGCATTGTTTCGCTTATCAAGAATTGATATAAGTACAAGGTAGCCAACATTCATCTGCTTCATTAACTTCCACCACAGGTAAATTACTGGAACACTTTATACACAGTGACGTTATGGCACATGTATTACATACAGTTTCTTATGGAGACTTACTGGACGGAGCCCACTCTCTGGAGTGTCGCAGGAAACCGTACTTGGACCGTTGATATTCTCGGCGTACATAAACGACCTGTCAGAGACACAGAGAACAGCTGACTGCGGGCTATTTGCAGACGACAGCTTCATCTATTGTGTCTTAACCAAGGCCCGTGATTGCAAACTCCTTCAACATATTCTTACAGCACTTGAAGAATGGGAAGCAAAACAACCCGAGCATTCGGGGGAGAAGAAGTGCTTGTCGTAAAACACCGTCTATGGACAAACTCTAGAGGTTTTTGACGGAAGCAAATGTATTGCAGTTATCTTTAAAGATAACCTATCATGGTCCAGGCTCGTGACAGAAACAGTTGGTAAATCCCATCTTTCGCTAGCATTCCTGCACAGGAGCTTAAAGCATTGCTCCAGGTAAGTCAAGCCTGCAAACATCATTACTGTTCTGGTGCTAGATGGGTCTTATAGTGAATGAATCTTCGGCGCGGGATCCCCATCGCCAAGCTGACATCAAGTTTCCCGAGCAAGTGTGGGTGGTTGGGTGAGGCAAAGGTGAAATGTATCTTGCGTCCCTGGGGCGTCCAACTGACACTGGCTTGCAGCTGGACAAGGCCTGCTCTCCTTCCAGGAGGCAAGGGTAGAGGGGAGTGTTATTTCTTCTGTCTTTACACATCCATTTATTTTCCTCTTTCTACACTGTCCCTCACTTTCATCACATCTACTATCTCTCCTGTCTCTTTTCTCCCTTTCTCTTGAAGACGATACAAAACGACCCACACGGGTTGACGTATCGTTAAACATAAAACAATCAATTAATCAAACAAGTGCCGTGTCGTGCCGCCCACTATGTCTTCCTGTACACCGGTGTTTCGTGCCGCCCACTATGTGTACAATGACTACACTTCCTGTGCACCGCGACACGGTACCAAAATTATCAATACACTCCGATTGAAAAACCTCGGGGACAGACGCCAGATTTCCAGTCTTTCCCTCCTATACAAGACCCAGCATGGTTTAGTGGATATTAACAATATGTTTATTAAGAGGATTGTCCTTTGGAAGCAAAAGATGCGCCACAGAACTGAAAAGTATGGAGTCTACATGTTTTCTTGGCTTGACTAGCTAGTTTCGGCCAATTAGGCCTCATCAGTGACCCTCTGATATTTTTAAAATTCCACAATGGAATCAATGACCCTAAAGGACAAGAAGATATAAACTAAACTATGATGAAGGGCAGGGAGACTTTTTACGGCCGCCACCCATTCCCTTTACATCAGCTGTAGTGACGTTAAATATGTTCTGTAAAAGGGTTATCCTTTGGAAGCACAGAATAGACCACAGAACTAACAAGAAAAGTATAACATGTTTTCAAACATGTTATAATGGGCGGTATCTTGAATGATGTGGAATTTGAAATAAATAAGAACACTCTGTAAAGTCGTACCTATTGAATGCATCTGATGTATATGTTTTTGTCGCACCTGCTTGTAGCCGGGTGCGACACACGCGTCCGCTTTTCCGTCCGTGCGTCCGTTCGTCCGTGCATCCGTCCGTTCGTCCGTCCGTCTGTTAACATTTACGTCGAAGTTCGACATTTACGTCAAAGTTCTTATTAAGTCAACTTCAAACCTCAGCTACCATCAAACCTTACATGAAACATCTCCATGACCTTGTGACTGTGTAGGCACCTTGACCTGGTGACTTTGTCCTATATTTTGCGCTCCAGTGACTTTGACTATTACGTCGAAGTTCGACATTACGTCGAAGTTTGCATTGTAACCAACTATAACACTACACAACCATCAAACATTTCATGAAACATCTCCCTGGGCTCCTGACTAGACAAACACCTTGACCTATATTTTGCGCTCCAGTGACTTTGACCATTACTTCGAACTATAAGACTAATCAACCATCAAACCTTTCATGAAACATCACCCTGAGCTCCTGACTAGGCAAGCACCTTGACCCCATGACCTTGGCCTATATTTTACGCTCCATTGAGTTTGACACAAATTACGTCGATGTTCCAGATCTTCTCAAATAAAAGGTCTGCAACAATAAAATCTTGAATAGTGCTTTCCCTAGATGTATTGACCCTGCAGGTACCTTGATATGGTGACCTTGACCTATATTTTATGCTCCACTAACTTTGAAACATTTTACGTCGAAGTTCCAGATCTCAAATAAAAGGCCCACAACCATCTAATCTTGCATAGTGCTTCTCCTAGATGTACAGACTCTGCAGGTACCTTGACCCAGTGACCTTGACCTATATTTTACGCACCAGTGACTTTGACAAATTTTACGTCGAAGTTCCAGATCTCTGCAAATAAAAGGCCCACGACCATTAAATCTTGCATAATGCTGATCCTGGATGTACTGACTCCGCAGGTACCTTGACCTGGTGACATTGACCTATATATTACGCTCCACTGACTTTGACACAATTTGAGTCAATGTTCCAGATATTCTCAAATAAAAGGCCTGCAACCACCAAATCTTGCATAGTGGTGCTCCTAGATGTACTGACTATGCAGGTACCTTGACTTGATGACCTTGCCCTATTTTTTGCACTCCATTGACTTTAACACATTTTAGGTCGACATTCCATATCTTCATAACTATAAGGCCTACAACCACCAAACCTTGCATAGTGCTTCTCCTACATTTACTGACTCTGCGGGTACCTTTACCTGGCGACCTTAACTTATATTATGCACCCCAGTGACTTTAACACATTTTACGTGAATGTTCGATACTATTGATTGCAGAAAGATTTAGCAATTGCACTGACCCACAAACTGCACTTGATCTGTTGTTTTTTGTCACGTAGGCAAGTTATTTTCGGATGGAAAGTTAGAGCTTAATTATAGCCTATTTCAAAAACTCCACGGCTGCGAACGTTGATTTCGCATTCCCTCTTCGTGGGTCATAAGTGTCGAACGGTTAATGATCAACGGCTCCGAATGAATACCAGTTTTTGAATTGAGGTTTAACGTCCTCGTCAGGACTATTTGGGTCATTTTGGAGACGTTGCTTCCAATTTTGTTGGACTTTTACCCGACACTGAGATGAAATATCAAAGGGAGCATGGTAGCTCAGTAGTACACCTGCCTAGAATGTGCGCGATAGCGTATGGAAGACAAAGAAAAAAAGAAAAGAAAGAAATGACATCCCAAGCCATGCGACCCAATGAAAACCAACTGGGTTAATATGCATGGATGGTCCGACTCGTATTACTTTGCCTGAGAGGGGCGTTTTACCACTACTCATGTGCGGTCCGTTTGATCTCTGTGTGAAAAGCACCATGCAGCCCAGTCAATTTCTCCTAACACTGATGGGCGGGGTCCGAACGAACATGCGTGCGTACGTATGTGTGTTTGTTTGATTTGAGGTTTTACGTCATCGTCCTCGCCCATCGGGGCTTGAAGAAATAGATTGGCTGCATGATACTTCCACGCAGATCTGAAACCGACCCTCCATGAGTACTGGTACACCGCTTAGAGGATCTAAGCCTGCCCAGGCAAAGCGGTGCGAGTCGGACCGTCCATGATTATAAACCCTATTGGTTTCATTGGGCGATAGGGTTTGAGATGTCATTTCATCTCAATGTCGGGTTAAAGTCCCACAAAATTGGCAGCAATGTCTCCAAAGCATGACCTGTCCAGTGGTACTGTGTTGACGGAGACGTTCAACCTCAAACAAAACGTCCCCGTCAACATTATATAGGTCATTTTGGAGACGTTGCTTGCACTTGTGTGGGACTGAGATGAAATGGCATATCAAGCCCTGCCGCTCAATGAACCAATAGGGTTTATATGCATGGACGGTTCCGACTCACATCAACTTAGAACCTCTAAGATAAGCCTCCGTGGTGGGCTACTCGCCTTGTAAACCAGGGGTCGCAGGATCGATCCCGGGCTTCTCCAGACTTTCGGATGAGTCTTTAAACCGAGGTCCCGTCTCCGTATGACCTTAGCTGTTGGTGGTACGTAAAAACTCACTCAGAACCTCTAAGTGGTTTACCAGTACTCATGTGCAGTCAGTTTCAGCTCTGTGTGAAAGCATCATGCAACCCAATCGATTTCTTCACACGTGTGTGTGTAAAAGAGAGAGAGAGAGAGAGAGAGAGAGAGAGAGAGAGAGAGAGAGAGAGAGAGAGAGGGAGAGAGAAAGAGAGAGAGAGAGAGAGAGAGAGAGAGAGAGAGAGAGAGAGAGAGAGAGAGAGAAAGAGAGAGAGAGAATAAGAGTTTGATTTTAGGTAGAAAGATTTAACAAACCGATCGATCCTAGCGTCAAATTGTGACGTGTTGAGGGTATTTTTGGGCGGAATTCACGCGACGAGACGCTTAGCGGTATACGGTCGGTTTCAGATCAATTCTCCAAACCTGATGGGTGGGGCCTAAGTTATTGAAGTTTAAATCTGAAAATGATTTTGGCGATGAATGTGTCAATCTATGTTTTATCAGCTTTCGACAGCTTTAATGCTAAATGTTGACAGCCATGGAGAGAAACCATTGATATACATGAGCATCAAAAGCTCTGATAAGATCGGCATTATATGCGCAGGCTATAATCAGACAGGTTATAATGGACCTTTCAAGCACCAACAACTTTATGGGTCGATTGTTTGTCAATCGACCCAAAGTTACTAAGCATAAAAAACGCTTCAGTGCTGAAGTTCGTGTGACTATCACTGATTTGCATTAAACCCATATAACTTGTTTATAGAAAATAGTAGCGTTATCTATAGAATCTGGACTGGAACCATGGGTCGGGCTTGACAAATGTCGTAGACCCAACTCAGATGCCGCAAAACGCGACGTCTTATCCGGATCTGGACTCTTTGCTCGCAGTACAGGAATTAGGATCAGACGGCGCAAAACGCGTCTGATCAGGGTCTACACTTTTTGCTTAAAAAATTTGAATTTAAGGGTTATACAAAACATTTTAAGTTCAGGACTATTTTCCCAGCCTACACTCAGAGACAATCGACCCACCGGTATTCAATGCTTTGATTTTTTCATCAGCATGTTGATTAGTACCATTCGGAAAAGTTTTGAGATTAATTTCGTCAAACACTGTTGCCACGCATCCGGCTGAAAGAGCCATACAAACCGAAGTTGAAAAATCTAGCAAGTGTTCTAATGACTCTCTCTCTCTCTCTCTCTCTCTCTCTCTCTCTCTCTCTCTCTCTCTCTCTCTCTCTCTCTCTCTCTCTCAGTCGGTCGATGGCTTTGCCACATAGGAATAGGCACTCTGTGTCTTGCCAAAAGAGTGAGTGGGTGTTTGCGTTTAACATCTCACCAACAGCTAAGGTCATCGGGGACGGGGCCTCGGTTTAAAGAATCATCCGAAAGTCTGGAGAAGCCCGGGATCGATCCTGCGACCCCTGGTTTAGAAGGCGGGTAGTATAACCATTAGACGGGCTCCCGTCGTCAAACTATTAATTAGTCAAACTTACAAAAAATATGTTTTCACTGATGTTTTACTGATTCCAGCTGAGTTTGACGACGTATGTTCTAAGTGTAGAAAGAAAGACAACTTTGAAGGAAAAGAAATGTTTGGATTGTGTTTCTTGATCAAGTTTACATAAATCCATGAGAAAAAAATATGAACATACGACAGGGAGCCAGTCTATACAACCAATAACCACTGCACCACGGAGTCTTCTGCCTTGCTATTAAGAAGACAGTATGTATGACGGATAGCATAAGTAGTCTCAGACGCTAACTTTTTTCCGACAAATTACTGTCATGGCATTGAGCGATTCTCCGTCACTGACACCGAGATTTTGACGATCTGGATTTATTAAACCATAAGTAGTCCTAAGTCCTCTGTTTGGTCAATTCAAGCTGAAAGCTTCAGGTACCTTAACTAGAAGTATGGCGAGCTAGTTTACACTCACATTCTGACCATTTCACGGAAGAAGTAAGCCTAGGCGGCTCTCCTGAATTCCCACATTCTGTTATTGTTAGGAGCAAATCTAAGGCAAATCGCTGCCTTGGTTAAATTGCCTAGTAGTTACACAGTGTCATTGACCATTTCGAGATCATAACATGATATTAAAAGATATCAATGATGATTATGCGTTAATAGGTCCTTCAATAAAACATGTCGGAACACTTGAAATCCTTTAATACGTGTAGTTCTAATTTACATACGACGGGAACGACCCTCTGTCAGTTGCTTAAATTGGTTTCTGACATTTTGTTAACAAATCACAGGCCTAGTTTACATATAGCGGGTGTTTCAATCTATCCGCCGTACCCATAAGCCCATATAAAAGTGTCTTTTTGGCCTCTACACGGGCACAAGCGCGGAATATTTCTTTAAATCACAACTCGCTAGGCATCTGCTATCAGTGATGGCATCTAAAATGGTCCCAGAAGATCTCGTTGACATTAAGGTCCACACGGAGTTCAGGGGGACACCCGTTGCTCCTTAATTGAAGCGTCAATGGGGAATTTATACAGTATGACGTTTACTGAATTTTGCAACTTTTTGCAAGAGGAAATACCTCGTTGTTCTGAGATTTTTTTTCCTGGATTTGAAAAACGAGTACATAGAACGTAACTATCACAGATTTGTGTGACTAGCAACTAAATCTTGTGGGAGGAATGATTCATTGAGAATTAATTTCAAAGTAACGGAGGGTACCTCGCCAGCTCCTGCAAAGGTAGGTCTTTCTTTAATACTTAAAACCAAGTACAAGAGATGCAAAAAGGAATAATCTCCCTCAGGATTATACGTAAGCGGTTAACCAGTGCAGTGCACTTTCTTCGCCCAAAACTGACAACTGCTGTTCTTGAATCAGCGGATTGAATGACCGCAGAAAAGATCCCATGATCAATCTCCACGACATCGACAGGTATCGAACCCGGGTCGTCCTGATCGCCAGGTAGACGCGCATCCGACAGAGCTATCGAGACGGCCGTTAAATGTTGGCTACTTGATCATGAGTATAACTTTACCGAATTCAGTGCGACAGATGTGCATTCGTATGTGTTGCTAGACCCAAAAATTATGAAAAGCAAAATAGATGGAAGCCTAAATGAGAACGCGTGAACTAAAATATCTATATGGACCAAATCCCGCTAAATTGCATGACCATTTCCTCTTGAATAGTTTTGTTCTGCTTTTATGGACCTTTTGAAATCATTTCACATATCGGGGCGGTCCTTAATCACAGTCGAGCGAACGCGGGAGTACTCGGAGAAAAAAACACCTGACCTTCCGTTGCAGAACTTGGTGTTTCACGTGTGATCCGAGTGGGATTCGGATCACAGCGGTTAGAGACCCGAAGATTAAGAGTCGGCGCCCTTACCTATCAAGCGAGGAAGGCCCGTTAATCACTTGGGCATAGTGTCACTGTTTATATCTGCTATCTAGCACAATCTGAATTATGTAAATCTGTTTACCGTAGTCATAATAGCATACTTTATCTTTAACTACAGCTCGAAGTTCGCTTGAGTGAAGAAGATTTTTGATGTACTGAAAACACAATTCCAAAGGGGTTAATGTGGGCGCGAAAACAGGCGTGATCACGTATTCACATTACAACCATAATCTGTCCGGCTTGGAAAAGTCCCACAACATTGGAAGCCACGCCTCCAAAATGACCTACACAGTGTTGAAGAGGATGTTAAAAATCAAAACAAACAAAATAAACGGTGTATAGCACAGCTTGTCTATTCTCCCCTGGATTTAAACACACATTTCCATTATTGTCAAATGAATGCACGGCCTCGTGAAAATAAAATCCAAAACCGGATCTGTATTGATGGCCCCACCAACAATATTTGTGAGGGGTGGGGGGAGCACCGGTCTTAATGAAATAGATGGGCTGCATGATGCTTCCACGCAGAGCTGAAACCGACCGCATACGATCTGTATTGCTGGCCCCACCAACAATATTTGTGAGGGGGGGGGGAGCACCGGGCTTAATGAAATAGATGGGCTGCATGATGCTTCCACGCAGAGCTGAAACCGACCGCATACGAGTACTGGAACAGCTTAGAGGATCTAAGCTTGTCCTGGCAAAGTGATGCGAGTTGGACCGTCCATGCATTTACACCCTCTTTGTCTCATTTGGTGGCAGGTCTTGAGATGTCATTCCATCTCAATGTCGCGTAAAAGTCTCACAAAATTGGAAGCAATGTCTCCGAATGACCTACATAGTGTTGACGGGGACGATTAACCTCAAATCAAACAATATTTGCATGTGAAACACCGTGTACTCCAATAAGCAAATAGAGTTTTCTGCCCGCGGAGAAATTCAACGGCTAATTCTCCCTTTCGCGTATGTCCATAATACTGGGTGATATATATAGATTATGCTCCAACGGCGATATATTCATTGTCCGTATAGACATACCTCACTTTCTTCCGCTATATCATCAATTGGAGCATATATTATTATACCACAATTTTCCGACGGCGATACAAACTATATCGCCGACTTGAGCATAAAAAAATTAAATTATCGCCCTCTCAATAACACCTGAATCATCCTCAACACTCTATCATACTCAATCTTGCAATTTCCTGCTTAAAAGGTTTTATAGAGTTAAAATATCTCTGTTTTTCTCTAAAATTCTTTCCACCACACTTATCACAGATTTGATATTTTGCTGTAGTACCTTTACCACATTGCAAACATTTCACTACTTTACTTTTGTTATGTTTTATAATAAAATTATGAGCCTTGCAGTATATAGAATGCTTTACTGATTTGTTTTTACATGGTTTATTTGAACCTAACGGCAACATAGCACATATATTTTGCATCTTTGCTTTTTCTATATCCATTTTTATTATAACAAAAAATGAGTTCTGTAGAGAGACTAATACAATTGCATAGTGAAGGAAGAATCAGTGATGAGGCTTTAGACAAGGGTCTTAAATCCTTAGATATTGAGAAACAGAAGAGTGATGCACCACAACAAACTTCTGCATTAGATAATCTGCGTAAAAGACGTAGAAATAAAAAGATAAGAAAACGACAGCAACAAAATGCTGTTAAAACAAGTGAAAAAATTAATGATGAAGATACTAAAGAAGAGAAAAATGCTCTGAAACTGGTTGATAAACCATTATGCAATTACTTCAAAGCGTATGAAATAGATGCTCATAAATATAAAGACCCAAATATTTTGTTTAATGATAAAAAATCTGTCATTATAGATAAAATTAATGAAAACATTAAAGAATACAATGGTATTAAATTTTCAATTGGGTTATCTATAAAGTTTTTTAAAGATGAACTTAATGGTGAAAGAAAAGAAGTTATCGGTGCATCACATGGAGAACAATGTGCAGTTCTTAATGAAAATAATTTAGATGAAAACTATAACAAACAAACAGCTTATATACAAACATGGATTGAAAAATTCACAAATACCGCAACAGGTTTAGAAATTGACCATTGTATCAAACTCTATATTAACATAGCAAAATATGAACCACTCAAAGGTTCTTCATATATTCCTCTTCCAAAAGTAATAGCAAACAAACAAGCAATAATTAATATGAAAAACAATGATAATAGATGTTTAGAATGGTCATTGAAATCTGCTTTATATCCAGCAAAGAATAACTTAAATAATGTATATAGTTATAAAAAATGTCCTAATCTGAATATGGAAGGAATTGGCATTCCCACACCAATCTCACAAATACCAAAAGTTGAGAAACAAAACAATATAGCAATCAATGTTTATGGATATACAATCACAAAAAAGACAGAGAAACTTACTGTATTTCCATATCATATTTCAAATCAATCAAATGATAAAGAAAGAATTAACCTGCTTTTGATAACAGAAGTTGAAGAGGAAATTGATGATAATGAAGAAGGAGAAATAGATGAAAATTATAATCCAGATGAAAAACCACAAAAGGAAACAAAATATCACTACTGTTGGATTAAAAGCCTAAATAGATTACTTCGTAATCAGAATAACAAACACGGAGCTACTTACTTTTGTGAAAGATGTCTTCACGGTTTTTCAAGAGAAGATTTACTAACCGAACATAAAGAAGACTGTGATGGCATAAATAAATCTCCAATGCGAATAGAAATGCCATCAAAAGGTCTTATCAAGTTTAAAAACCATCAAAATCAAATGCCCGTTCCATATGTTATCTATGCTGACTTTGAAGCACAAATCAAACCCAAATCACAACAAAAAGGAGATAAATCAGAAATAACAAGCGAACACGAAGCGTGTGGATTTGGATATCAAGTTGTTAGATATGATGGTAAAGCAGACAAACCAGTAATATACAGAGGTGAAGATGTTGCAGAGGTTTTTCTAAATCATTTAAAATGTGAAGTGAATAACATCAACAACATCTTTAGACATCCTAAACCATTAATAATGCCAACAGAACAGAACATACAAGATTATGAAAATGCTTCCCATTGTTGGATATGTGAAAAAGAAATTAATAATGAAAAGAATCCAAAAGTAAAAGACCACTGTCATTTCACAGGAGAATATAGAGGACCAGCACACAAATCCTGTAATCTCAAACTTGCAATCAAACCAAATAAAACCAAAATTCCAGTTATCTTCCACAACTTAAAAGGTTATGATAGCCATCTAATAATGCAGAAAATACACAAAGCAAGTGGAAACATTACTTGTATTGCAAATAATTCAGAGAAATTCATCTCATTCAGTATTGGACAACTGAAATTCTTAGACAGTTTTCAATTTATGGCTTCCTCTCTTGAAAAGTTGGTAGATGGAGCAATTGGTGTAAAGACAGAATGTGAAAAATGTAAAGGTACAGAAGAAATAAACATCAATGAAAATTGGTTATTAACAGCGAAATGTAAAAAATGTCACAATACAAGATATAAAAAACTCAACAAATCAGACTTACCATTAACTGTAAAACATACAACTAACTCACATCTTCTTGCTCGTAAAGGTATCTATCCATATGAATACATTGATAGTTTTGATAGATTTGATGAAACACAACTACCACCCATAGACAAATTCTACAGCAGTCTTACAGATGAAAGTATCAAACAAAAAGACTATGAACACGCTCAAAAAGTATGGAAACAATTTAACTGTAAAACACTTGGTGATTATCATGATTTATATCTCAAAACAGATGTTCTCTTACTTGCAGATGTTTTTCAAAAGTTTAGAGAAACCTGTATGAATAACTATAAACTTGACCCTCTACATTACTACACTGCACCTGGTCTATCTTGGGATGCTCTTCTAAAATACACAAAAATAGAATTACAACTTCTATCAGATTTGGATATGCATCTTTTCATTGAAAAAGGAATGAGAGGTGGAATAAGTATGGTTTCTAAAAGACACGCAAAAGCAAACAATAAATATGTCGCAGATTATAATCCAGATGAAGAAGACAATTACATAATGTATTTAGATGCAAATAATTTATATGGTCATTCAATGAGCCAACCACTTCCATATGGTGGTTTCAAATGGATAACTAATAAAGATTTAATAGATGGAGAACTTCAACCACTAAAAAAAGGTAGAGGAAGAATATATGAAGTAGATTTAGAATATCCCAAACATTTACATAAACTACATAACGACTATCCACTTGCACCTGAAAAATTAGCAATTAAAAAAGAATGGTTATCCGACTATCAAAATGAACTAATTGAAAATAGTATGTTAAAAACAGAAAAACTTGTCCCCAATCTAATGGATAAGAAGAAATATGTAGTACATTACAAGAACTTGAGACTATACAAACAACTTGGTATGAAAATAACAAAAATACACAGAATATTAGAATTTGATGAGAAACCTTGGATGGAACCTTACATACGTCTGAATACAGAATTACGTAAAAAAGCAAAGACTACATTTGAAAAAGATTTCTTTAAACTTATGAACAACTCAGTAGTTGGCAAAACAATGGAAAACATACGTAAAAGAGTTGATATTAAATTAGTCAAAACAGATGGCAGTGAAAATGAAAAAATCCGCAAGATAATAGCCAAACCAAACTTCAATCGTAGAGTAAAGTTCTCTGATGAGTTATCTGCCATTCAAGTGAATAAAACAAGATTAACTCTAAATAAACCAATATATGTTGGCTTCTGTGTTTTAGATTTATCAAAACATCTTATGTATGATTGGTATTATAATACATTGAAAAAGAAGTATGGTGATAACTGCACCTTGTTATACACCGACACAGACAGTTTATTAGTAGATATCAAAACCAAAGATGCTTACAAAGATATGTCTGAAATGAAAGATGAATACGATTTCTCTGATTATCCAAAAGAACATCCACTATACGATGAAACAAACAAGAAGGTCATAGGTAAGATGAAGGATGAATGTGATGGTGTTTCAATATCAGAATATATTGGTCTTCGTCCTAAATTATATTCAGTATTAAGAGCAGATGAACAAGTCATCAAAAAAGCGAAAGGAACAAAAAAATATGTAATCAAAAAACAAATCAATTTTGAAAACTACAGAGATGCATTATTCAACAAAAAGAAATACACACACTCAATGAACATGCTACGCTCAATGCATCACAACATATATGGATTAAAAGTAAATAAGACTACACTTTCTCCTTTAGACACAAAAAGATACATAGCACCAGATGGAATCACGACATACGCGTATGGGTATCAGCCGGAACAATAAGTAATTCCTCTTTGACAAACCCTCTCTTAGGTGCAGGAGATTTCAAATAATAAACTCTTATTCCCTGCGTTATATATCAATCTTATGAATATCAACAGACCATACTGGGTCAGTAGCCCTTCTCTTTCCACCACCTTCTAATTCTCCAGGTTGATACAAATATCTAACATTTACATAAGGACAAATTTCAGCATCAACTTTTCTTGTTATAATTGGAGGAGGTTTTTTCGTCTCCTTATTTAATGCTTTAATAACATCAGATAATCTCTTAACCCATTCTCTGTTTCTTTTTTTAGTATCAATCTCTTTAGCATACTGATAACCAAACAATCTTTCTGCTAAGGTTCTATTAAATCTTTCTACTATTCCTTGGTCTCTGTGTATTTCTTTTCTACCTCTTCTTATTTTGGTATTATGCTTTTCCATCAAAGTTGAAACGGAACTCATAAATTCTCTACCAGGATCAACTTGCAATAGTTTAGGATACTTCAAATGTCTTTTATAAATCTTCTCAAAAGCATTTGCAACTTCTTTACTATCTTTCGACGTCAAAGGTTCGGCTTCTTTATATCTTGTTCCAATATCAACCACTGTTAATGCATACGTGTATGTTTTTCTACCAATAGTATCGTGAGGTAAAAACAACAAATCAGCTTGATGAACTTCATTCTCTGCAGACACATCAAATTTAGGTCTTATTATTTTCTTAGGTGCAGGTAAATATATTTGCCATACTGCTTGTTTCTTTAAGAACTCTAATGCTTGTTTCTGACTAACCTTTGCTTCTTTTGCTAACTTACCAACAGCTGAGTGTCCTTTCCAGAAACCTTTTGGACTATAGTATATCTTCTCCATTTATTTTTATTTAAGAAAAAATATTTATATATAAAAAGATGTCAAAGAACGCACAAACGCAAAATATAGCACAATTGCTTGATGATGACTATACACCTACAAAAGAAGAGTTTGAAGAGCTGTTAAAGGAACAAAGTCAATTTGACACAAAGAAATGGACTGATTTAGAAATCAACAACATTTATACAATCACCGACTACAGAGAAATTAACACAGACAATGGTGTGCGTGTAATTTTAACTCTCAAAGACAATGGTGAAGTATGGAGTCCTGCACATCTCACAAAGAAGATAGAAGGTAAAGAACCACCATTTTATGTAAGACCACTTGGTTTGAAACCATGTAAGAATAATAAAAAAAATAAATATCATGCTTATGATTTAGTTTTTCCAAAGAAAGATTATGTCAAAAAATAATTTTTTTTTTACCTACATCAACTTCCAAGCAACAAATCCTGTCAATGCCATACCACCAACAACAAATGCAATCTCTCTATTTTTCTGGTCTTCTGATGGAGTGTAAAAATCACTCAATGTAGGTTTTGGTGGTAATGGTGTGGATAAATTATCTGGCAATTGTTTTCCTGTAATATAATAATATTGTTTCATAGCAGTGTCAGCATCACTGAACTCATCCACAGCATGATGTTCCTTCTTCAGTTGCTCATTAATAAAATCCAATCTTTCTGTTCTCTTCTCATTCCACGCAGTTGTTGCTGATTCTAATTGTTCCATCGCCTTATCATGTCTTTTTCTCTCTTTATCACTATTACTACCCATATGTGAAAATAAATAATTACTACCTGAAAAGGCTAAGGCGTTTGTAATTGCTCCTCCAACCATTAATGCTACTGCACTTGCCATTTTTATATAATGGAAAAAAAAATATTAAAATTACTTCATAATATCCGCAGGAATAATACCTTGCTTAACAAGCATATCCTTTGTTGCCATTGCAAGTAATATATCAATGGACAACATACCAATATCTGTCATATTAAAATCTACTTTTGGTGCTGGTCTTTTCAATAGTTTTCTTCCTAATTCTGAATATCCAACAGTTAATACAGTTTCCACTCCGGCATGATATAACATGTTTGCAATTTGTTTTCCGTCTATTGAGGTTGTCATTTTTTTTAATGAGAATATTATTTTTTTAAATTAATTAAATTCAAATGGGTCAATTTCTTTTTGTTGTATAATAGGTGCAGGTTGTTGCATCATAGGTTGTTGTGGTACAACTTGTTTAGACTTGTACATATACAATCCTATTCCAACAACTCCAATTGTTATACATAATGGTATATAATTTTTGTATATATTTATATTCTGTGAATTGTTTGTTTGCACATCATCATCATCTCTTGTTATAGATTTTAATTCCATGTTTTCTTTCTTTATAGTTTCAGCCTCCTTTCTTCTTAATTCTGCATTTCTTTTTCTTGCTTCTGCACCTTTCTTACCAGCAGATACTCGTCTTGGGTCTTTTGTTTTAACAGTTTCATTAACTTCGCTCATCTTTTTCTAAGGAAATATTTTCTTTTTTATTAAAATCAATATGTCTTGCTGTTGTTAGCATTGCAGTTAATGGAGCAAGATACATTCCATATCTATAGTACAATTCACAACATGAACTTGTCAAAGCGTGATTGATAAAAGGGTCTTCCTCTAAGTCTTGTATCAGTTTAGGTGGATTAACAACATTGAAATACTTTGATACACCCATCACGTATAAGCTAATGAAAGAATTACCCAATGTCTTAGTCATACTTGCTCCCAATCTTGCTTCATATCTGCAGTAAAGTTTGTTTATTTGTTCTGCTGTCATTGTATCAATGTCTGATAGTTGTAAGTCTTTACCAAGATACTGCTTACTACCACCACCAGCAACAATGGCTGATAATCGCTCACGTTTTGTTTCTTGTTCATTATTTTCTACATAAGTGCTTTCACATTCAATGTCTTGTAATAATTCTTCAGCATTCATTTTTATTTTATGTAATTTATTTTTTATTTTTAAAAAATAAAACATCGCATATCCGACTATTAATAAGATTGCAGTGTTTGTTATGATTATTGATAAGATTGCAGTGATTGATAATATTTCTAACAGCATTGTTTTTTAGTATTGCTATTTTACTTAAAACATTACTTAAGATTTGCTATAGCATTACTTAAGATTTGCTATAGCATTGCATAAACATTACTTAATCATTGCTAAAAAAAATAATCAATCAACCAACCAATAACCAGTAGGCTGGTCAGTCTTCAAAATTAACTTACGATGCTTCTTTTTTTTCAGTTCTTCTTTTATTCTCTGTCGTTCTTCCAAAGTAGGAATAACATCATTCTCTCTTAAACAATTTTCAAAACTATCTCTATCTTTTGTGTAGAACATGCATAGCCATTTTGTTTGTTCTCTTAAATCTTTTAACACAGAATTATATCTCTGCGAAATAACCCACACTGATTGTTCTGCATGCCTACCAGAAAATGCTAATTCTGATAACATATCTTTTTTCTTTGTTAGTTCTTTCGTTGCACTGCAATCATCAATAATGTAGAGAGTAGAATGACCAGCATATTTATTAAAGAACATTCTTAGTAGTTCTTGTAATTTCTCTTCATCATTAATAATAGGATTAACAATTATAAGATTCTTTGTTTTAGGTTTCCTGACATCACCAATCCACTCACGATTTTTATAAGCCTTGTTCCATTGAATGGTTGGGCAAAGTATAACAATATGTTTAAATACTTGACGATATTCCTCTTCCAAAAGGTCAAGGACAAACTCTGTTTTCCCGCATCCAGTTTGACCACATATAATAGCACAATGAGGATATTTTGGTAGTTCCATTTTTATTTGTAAAAAAATATTAATAACTGACTTCTTTAAATCTACCATCTTCAAAGTTGATTTGTGCATCTTGTATAACAAACAAATAAAGATTGATTGGTTCATCTGCTCCTGCTTCTTTCGTTATTTGTATTGTGATACCTTCTGATGCATTTTCAATTCTTCTTCCAGAACCATGAAGTGTATTATCATCAGTTGAACGTAAATCCAACCATAAAGCATACCTGTTCGTTAGATATTTCTCTATTGTTGTATCAGTAAAATATAAATCTTTAATGACCATACTTGTTTCTTTGTTTCTTTTTGAATTCAAAGCAAAGAATTTATTTATTTCGTCCCAGTGTTGGTGGGACTTCATTCCTTGACTATACAATTGATTCGGAATCCCTTCTATTGTCATTTCCACTTTTGTAATTTCTGGATTATAATATTCTTCTGTGCTGGCCCTTTCAGGATCTTCGAATAGCATAAGAATTCCTTTCATACTTCTTGCAGGAACATTTAGATTGATATTCCATAGTGTATCAGATTTGTTTTTAGGTATTTTTCTGTGTCTTAGTATTCTGTCATACAAAATAACCATTTTACCATCAACTTGCTGTCTTATTTGTCTTGCTAATTCAGTATCAGAAACAATATCAAATTCCAAACAAATATTTTTGATTGTATAAGATGAAGTTGCATCGCCTGATTTAATTACTTTATTATAATCATTGAATGTAAGTTCATATTCAAGTCTATCTCCTAATCCAGCTTGATAAAAAGGCATATGGGTTTCCAATAATTCAAAATCAAGTGGGATGCAAAACCTGTTTCCATATGCTTTTGCGATGGCTTGATCTTCTTTATCTGCTGTTGCGTTTCCTGCACCCACTCTATGTTTCAACATGTTCTCTTTGCCAATGCCTTGGTATGCCATATTTACACGTTCTGTAATAGTCTTCCATAAATCAATATAACAATGATAGATGTCGCTGTCATCAATTGACATGATTTCATTTCCACTAATTCTAATTGTTGTTTTCTTAATTATTGCTCTTCCTATGTTTTGAAATATAGTTGCATTTGCATCTTTAGAGTTTAGTTCAATTTCAAATGCTAATCTGACTGTTCCGGGAACAATAACATCATTACCACTTAGATTAGGAAATCTCACTAACAATTGTTGATTTTGGTCAATAGTTGAAGGGTTATTTGTTATTACTACACTTTGGCGGATGCCTCTCACACCTCGTGGTTCTCTTAATTTTCTGTAAGGGTTTAGTTTATCTCCGTAAGCTGACATGTTTTTATTAAAAGATAAAAAATATTTTTAAATAATAAATAAATAATGGCTGAATTTGAAAATCCTGAGTATGACAGGGAGGATTATGATGAAGAAGCAGAAACATCTTTTACAGATGAAGAGCAGTTTCAGAGAACATTAAATAGTCAGTTTGCTGGTTTGAATGATTTAACCGGTGATGATTGGAAAACTCTGCGTAATAGCATAGGTAAACAAATGATAGATAGATTTTACGAAAGGAATGAAGAACCTACACGCAAAGTCAAAGGTTTGTCTCTCAAGAAGGATAAGTTTGGAAGACCAATGTTATATACTAAAGATGAAGCTGGTGATGATGTTGCATTAACATGGTATAAATCTAACAACCCTGATGAAATAGCAACATTTTTATCATTTAATACTTTGCAAAGGAAATATGGTGTTGATTTTGTTAGGAATGTATTAGGTGTAGATGATTTTAAACCTTCTGCTACAAGACTTAAAGAAGGTAGAAAAGCATTCACACAATTACTTCAAACGAGAACTCAAATAACACAAACAGAAGAAGAAATACCTTTACAAGATATATCATCACAAGAACAAACTCAAGAACTATTAAATACAACAGTTGATGTAGAAACTGCTGTGAAAACATTGGAGACATCATTTACTATTGAACAAGAAACACAAACAGATTGGACAAAAAGAGAGATTGATGGAATAGCAAATGCAATGACAACAGTCAAAGAAGAGATAGCAAATGAATTGGCAAAACTGAATGAAACAAATAAAGACTTAGCAAAAGAAAATACAAAATTAGAACAAGCCAAAGCAGACAATGATGAATTTCAAATAGAGAGGATAAGTAGTCGAATCAAAGAGTTAGAAAGTGAGAGAAGTGCAAGATTGGAAGTTATTAATGTTAATAAAGATAAACTACGTAGTCAGGTAAATAGAATCAAAGAGACTATAAACAAAGTATTAAAAGAAGACACTACATTGGGTGAAAGAATTAGAACATTATTCAGAGAACAAGGCATTACAATTGTTAGTATTTTAACCGCTTTTGGAATGATTATTGGAGTTATTGTTGAGGCTGTTATTCCTACTGGTGGTGGTACTACTTCAACCCCTCCTTCTCCACCAAAAGGTGGTGTTAAAGATTGGGTTAAGAAACAATTATCAAATCTTGGTAAATTACTTTCTACCCTTGCAGGAAAAGTAGCTACTGCATTACCAGGTGTTATTGGTTCTATTGTGTCTTGGTTGTTGTCTTCTGCGGGTAAAGTTGTTGGTTGGTTTGGAGAACATTTATGGGCATTAGTTGTATTGGTTGCTGGATTGTTATATGCATCTGCGAGAGCGTTTATAAGAAAAAAAAGAACTTAATAAATTTCATACATAATTAATAGTCCAATTACTATACTTCCTACTATTAATGCTGTTTTGTTGTCTTCATGTTGTATGGCTTCTTTTTTTTCTGGTAGAGATTGATGAGATTGTGGTAGAGATTTATTTGTTGGTGTGCCTTGTAGAGATTGTGGTAGAGATTTCTTTGTAGTAGATTGGTTAGCAAGTTTGTGATGATTAAACCAATCTGCTATTCTAGCATCGGGGGTACCAGCACCATCAACCCAACTTTTTGACAGATTGTGTTTCTTTGCATAATCAACTGCTTGTTGATGATAATCTGGTAGAGATTTCTTTGTTTGTGTGCCTTGTATAGTTGCAGGTTGTGTAGCAGATGCAACAGGTTTAACATTTACATCACTATTGAAACCAAGTGTTTGATTTTCTGTTGCAATTACAATTTTATTATTATATCCAGCGATAGTGCCAACTTGTAAAACCATATCACTGGGAGACATATATAATCCAATACCATAAACAAAATCTACTTTACTTCTTGCATATTTGAGTGTGTTTTGATATCTTTGTATTTGACTTGGTAAATCAACTGGACTATTAATAGCATCTTCAATGTTAGCAAGAAATTGTTTCTGAGCATCAAATCCTGTGCCTATTTTTAGAATTTCTACACGTGTTTGAGATTGTGCTGCTAATAGTGCCCATACAAACATTCTAATACTTTCGTTAATTCGTTCAATACCTGTTTTTGTTAATCCTTCTGATTTGTCTAATATAAACATTGTCCAGGCGTCACTTATATCTACTGTATGTTCTATTTTATCATTTGGATTAAAGAATGGACCTTCACTTCGATGTTCTTGTCTATATTTTCCACTTGGTTTAAAATATTGTGTGTAACTCCCTAGACCACTGCATTTAGAACTACTTTCTAATTTTTGACGCCAATCTGTATTAGGTGAAACATTGAATTCATTGCATAACTTTTGATAGGTTGCTTTGTCGTATGGGTTTTTGTAATAACAAAATGATTCATCTGTTGGTAAAGGTGTTTTAAGTTCTTTCAAAATACGAGCAATACAATAATAAACATGAAATGTATATACTGTTTTAGTTAGTCCTGAAGTGTTTTGCAAATGGTCTTGATAACTTACTCCACATCCTGCAGTGGCACACCAAACAGCAAAATTTAATTGACATTGCCACCAGTCAAATGATGAATGAAGCCATGTATTCCACGGTTCATTGGTGTGTAATGTTGGATTTTGATAGTTTTGAAATAAGTCGGGAAACTTTACTGGAAAATGGTCGTCTTTATTAACATAAATCGTTTGTTTTATAAGTTCAATATTCTTTTCGGTATATTTAGTATTGGGGTTATATGATGCATTGGGATTGTACTTGAATTCTTTAGGTATCATTTTTATTATTGATTATATATAAAAAATAAAAATGTATCATACAATTTCGAATATTGACAAGACAATAAACTTGCAACAATACATTGATAACAGAGATGGGAATAAACGTATTGGTTTGAAATCTATAACATATGGTGTTGGATGGTATAATGTTGTTGATGAATATTTGCAGAAGACTAAAGAGAGACCTCATAAGATTATAGATGGTTATTATAGTTTCCAACAAATAGCAGATTTATTTCAAAGTAATAATATTACATTATCTGTAAATGAAACAAATGGAATTGCTTCTTTAATTACACCGGATGAATTGAAGATAAGCAAGGGCTTAAAACAAATGTTGGGGTTTGGAAATAAGCGAAAGTTTGCTGTTAATGAAACTCATTATGGTGAGAGAGCTGTAGATTTTGCTGTTTATAAATCATTGTATGTTCATTTGGAACAGATTAATACTTCAAATAATTATTTAGATGGTATGCCGAGTACTGTGTTGGCTGTTGTTCCAGTGGAAAATAAAGAGTTTGGAGAGATAACAACAGTGAGATTTGAGCATCCAGAATATAAGTGTTTGGTGAATGATGCTATAGCAGAATTGAAATTAGAAATCAGGGATGAAAATAACAACAAGGTAATTAATCATCTACCAATTAATTGCGTTCTGGAAATTATATAATTATAATAAAAAATGAGTATATTTGGTGCTAAGAGAAAACACGTAGATGCATTGGGGCTGAAACAAGAAATATTTAATATGAGAAGTCAAGCATTTACACAACTAAATACATTGAATGATAGACATACAGGACTTCAAGATAGATTTCGGGATATGTATGTCAATCATCGGTTGTTATACAATAAAGTTGAAAATATGTCAGACAAAAAATTGATAAGCATCTGTGCAGAGAGTAAAGGATCATTGCAGGAGAATGAAGTGTTTAGTTTTGGTAATGGTGGTAGAGAGGTAGGTTGTGGATATGTGATGAACTTTCCAGGTCAAATATTGGGTGTGGGGTTATCGAGTAAAAGAACAAAAGGTGATGTATCTGTTGTTGTTTCTATAAATGGAAATCCACAAGCAGGATATGGTATATTATTGAATAATATTTTAAGGAAACACGATAACTTTGATACACCGTTAAAGGTTGAAGCTGGTGATGCAATTGATTTTGTTTGCCAGACTAATAATGCTACATGTGTTAATACTGTGGCTTCGATGATAATTGAATTATTTATTGAATAAAAAAAAAATATATGTTATCAAGAAAAAAATGAAACAACCTACTGCACCATTATATCCTGAATTGCCTGTTGAAGATGGGCAGAACTATAGATTACAGAAGATATCTGAGATAGAGAAGACGTTAATTAATGAGAGAGATGTGAGAAAAGCATTGTATAAAAAGTATAAACGAGGTATAAATATTACCGACGGTGTTGATACAGGTTTGATATCAACAAGTGTTATTTTGGCAGGTGTTGGATTGGCTGTTCCAATTATGTTGCCTTTAGAGATTGGTGCTGTTGTGTGTGGGAGTTTGGGTGTGTGTGTTAAACTAATTAGGCGTAAAATGACTTCAAAAGCACAGAAACATTATGAGATTAAAACTATTGCTGATAGTAAGTTGAATAGTATAAAGGATTTGATTTCTAAGGCTTTGACAGACGGACAGATATCTGAGAATGAATTTAAACTTGTGTTGGATGAGTTGGACAAATATAATAAACTCAAAGACAATATACATTCAAAACAAACAGGATTGAGTGAAAGTGAGAGAAAGAAACTTATTGAGGAAGGTAAGGCTCAAGCGAAGAATGAAATGAAAAAAAAGATAGAAAATGCTTGATTTTATTCAATAAAATTACAATAGTAAATGACCCACCACCGAAATATGAAAGTTAATATTTTTTTTTTTTTGCTTCACTTCCGACCTACAATGTTGAAAATTTATAAGAATGTGCATTTTGTATGTTGAAACATATGTACAAAGTTTGGTGGTAATTGGTTGAACCAATGTTATTTTACAACAATTCAAAGACTTGCAGGAAATTCCAAAATGATGCTAGAACTTTGAAATTTTGTGATAATATGTATATATGCAACCCAAATACATATGCAAAAACTGGGACAAATCGGTTGATGGGATTCCACTTTCAGGAAGACTCAAAGACTTTCTGAAATTCCAAAAGTTGTCATAGGAACTTGGAATTTTAATATGTTATACAGCCTTAAAGTCTTGTTATATGTGCAAAATCTGGTGGTCATTGGATTATGTAAAGGCACTTTCAGGAGGGGTTAAAGTTTTTGCCCCAAAGTGGAATTTTCAAAATTCTTTTTAATATGTTTCTATATAGTGTCTATCTGCGACTTTTGTCGGAGCAGATTTTTAATATCACCTCTAATTATTGTTATCTGAACACTGACTGAGACGCATCACACCTTGTGATAAGGGTTTATCAGTTGTTGACCTATGCGATATCGTTTTGGGGTACACAGCTTATATATAGTTATGTACAAATGCAAGTTTGTACAAAAGCTTCATTCGAAGGTATCGCCAATAGATTCAGACCAGAATACTCTACCCCCTCACCAAGCTATTCTCACCACAGGCTCTCAGGTAGGGATTTTCTTTAGTCTCATCTCATGAGTCTGTTTTTCAGACCTTATAGTCAACATTTTTAGAAAATCATACATTTTTTACCGCCAATTGTTCAAGCCCCACCTCCCCCACGAAAAAAAAAAATAGCAAAAGCCGCATCTGTTACAGCACTTTTTAACCACCCGGCACTGGGCAGAATTCTTTACACACACACCCCAGCACCGGGTAGTGGCTGCCAGCCCCCTTTCTTAAGAACTCCTGCCTGTAGGCTCACGACAAGCTCTCCGCCCCAGGGTCACCTTTAACCCCATATTCCCAGCCTAGCCGAAACGAACAGCTAGACCGGTCTGAGGTAAGGTGAGCACAATGCATTGTGAATGGCGACTTCAACAGGGAGAATTCTATTTGTGCGCGCGCAACCCATCAAAGTCACCCTTCACAAATGCATGGCATCGAGCAAGCCATTTACCCTTAAACAGACAGGTGAGCGTCATACTCAGAGACCAGACAAACCATGCTGTAACAGACACGACCAATTACTATAAAAAATCGAAATGTATATATACTAACACTTTTTACAAATCACAAACTTATGGTTTTAAAATTTGCATATTTTCAAGGGAATCAATCCAGATATAAACGGGGAGATATTTACCCTTAAACAGACAGATGAACGTCATACGAAGGGACAGACAACCGTTCATTAACAGACACAACCAAATATTTAATGTGAGCCTCTAATATTCCAATCACTTTTGAAAATTATTGAAAAAAATGCATTAAAAAATTTGCATATTTTCAAGGGAAGCAATCCAGTTTAATCTAAAAATAAAAAGGGATTTCCAGGAAAAACTAAAAATAGAAAATAGATATGGGGATTCCTAGAAAGCTAAAAATAGATATGGGGGATTCCTAGAAAGCTTAAACTATGGGGATTCCTAGAAAGCTAAAATAGTTATGGAGGATTCCTAGAAAGCTAAAAATAGATATGGGGATTTTTATGAAAAATGGTTGAGGCGGGAAATTTAAATTTTACAATGGATATCCCGGCGGTGGTTCATACTCAGAAAAACTGCTACAGCAGTTGAACACGTACTTTTTATGTTCTTTTGAATGACAGCAAGAGCCTCTTGCCTCCCCTGTTCTATTAGCTGTTTTTTTTTTGGTCACTGTTTATCTCTGACTTTTTTTCTTTGATGTCATGTTTTAAAGTGATATATTTATCTAGCTCACACAAAACCATTGTTGTTTTGTTCTGCGGTAAAATATATATGTGGTAAGATGTGTCTATATATAGATAGTACTGGTTTTTGGGTATGTCGCCGTTGGAAGTCGGCGATATAGTTTGTATCGCCGTCGGAAAATTGTGGTATAATAATATATGCTCCAATTGATGATATAGCGGAAGAAAGTGAGGTATGTCTATACGGACAATGAATATATCGCCGTTGGAGCATAATCTATATATATGGGGTGACAACAAGCGACAGTCCGCCCCGACTTTGAGAAAAAATGGGCTGAATGATGCTGCCACGCAGAACTGAAACTGGCCACACATGACTACTGGTAAACCGTTTAGAAGGACTAAGCCTGCCCAGGCCAGAGAGTCCAATGCATGTAAGCCTTTGGCTTCATTGGGCGACAGGACTTAGGACATTAATAGTGTTGACGGGGACGTTTAACCTCAAATCAATCAATCAATTAATCAATCAATCAATCAACAAGCTGGAGTTGAAATCCAACTTCGTCAAAATAAGGGCTGAAGTTACGGAGAACGTCAATGAAAACTTGCGCGAAACGAAACGGACTATAGATAATCATCGGTGACGCTCTTGCACAAAAATACTTCTGATTGGTTATCATGTTTGAACAGTGTGACGCAGTTATAAACAACCTGTGATAGACGTTTCCGAGCTGTCAATCAAGAGCTCTGTTTCATCCAATCGAAAAAATCGATTTTATTTAGTGCCGCTGTCTTGGTCACTAACGGCCATTTTCTCCCACAAACAAAGAAACGCGGTATTGGGGAAGGGCATTTCAGGGTAATGGGGTTGTGTGGGAAGTTTATTATTAGGACTGTGAAACAATTGTCATGTTGTAGTACGGCTATATTGAGATAAATATGTACATGTATATATGATGGCCCCCGCCCATCGGGGCTTGAAGAAACAGATGGTCTGCATGATGTTTCCTCACAGAGCTGAAACCGACCCGCACACGACTACTGGTGAACCGCTTAGAGGATCTCAGCCTGCCTAGGAAAAAGCGGTGCGAGTCGGCCCGTCAGTGCTAATTAACCCTATTGGTTTCATTGGGCGACAGGGCTTGAGATGTCATTTCATCTGAAGGTCGGGTAAAAGTCCCACAAAATTGGAAACAACGTCTTCAAAATGACCTTTACAGTGTTGACGTTAAACCTCAAATCAAATAAACAAACATGTATATGAGTGTATACATATAGAGTGCATAAATGACCGGTCTAACTGCACCGGGCCTTTTGGCCTGGTCGTTGTGTCACTCGCTTTGTAACCCAGGTCGTGGGTTCAGTCCCCGGTCGGGGCACTCGACTGGATTTTTCTTAACAGATTTTTTCCTCCTCCTACTACAATGGTGTCTGGTGCCACGATGATTACCGATTGAGCCCAGGGGCGGGGCAGATGCAGCGGAGTCAAAAGAAGCTGGAAATGTCATATAACATTAGAATCTGCTAAACATTTGAAACAAATGTTTCTCTGTAGTATGGAAGAATGTAGTAGTACGACCATAATAAATATCCATATAGAGTGCATAACTGACTAGTCTGGTTGGTCCGGGCCTGGTGGTTGCGTCGCTCGCTTTGTAACCCGAGTTTCGTGGGTTCATTCCCCCGGTCGGGGCACTCGACTGGATTTTTATTTTTATTTACAAATTTTTCTCCACAGACTGCAGTCACAGGGCAGTCACAAATATTGTATGGTTGTTGTGCTGCGGGGCCAGCGTTGGGGCTTATGCGGGCATCAAGGACTGGGATCAGCCTGCGCATTTGCACAGTCTGACTTGGGCCCTCGCGGTTTGCAACTTCTCTTCTATAGTCTGCTGGTTTTTCAAAGAGAGATGCGCGAAATCTCGTGTCTTAGTAATTAAGCAGACTGATGCGGTGGGTGTGTTGGCTCATGTAGTATATGCTCATAGCATGATCTCTGGTCTATTTTATAGTTCCTTTGCCTTTTGGTAAGGCTGTTTTTTTTTTTTTTTTTTTTTTTTTTGTCAAAGTTTTATGTCTCGGTAAGTAAGAAACGCCAATATTGTCCGGAATACTTGATAAATCTACTCCGAGATCTACACAGACTTTCTTTGTTTCCGCCATATTGGCTGCAAAGCTTGCCGGACGTAGCAACAGTAACCAAGTAGGCGGAGCATATGATTAGGTTCTCGGAAACGTCTATTACGCGAGACCAATAGATTGACAGCTGTACGCCTGTTTTGCTAAATCTTTTTGCAATCGATAATATGTCCTAACATAAATGGCCTACAGCTACCAAACCTTGCATTCACCATATTTGCATTATTTGCTGGCTCCCAGCTTGTATATTGTCAATATTGGAACAAAAAACAGGTTACCAGACCCCCCTGACCTTTTATGGTTAGTGGGGTCTGGTTACCTGTTTTTCCAACTCTGATAACCTTCAGACAAGGAACCAGCAGCTAATGCAAATAAGGTGAATAGTGCTTCTCCTCAATGTACTGATTTGGCACGTCCCTTGACCTGGTGACCATGGCCTATATTTTTGGTCCAGTGACTTTGACACATTTTACATAAACTATAAACTGCTAAGAATGACATTTACTTAATTAATAACAACATTCTGATTGTGGCTCCTATGACTTTTGCCCCCAGCAGGTGTGACGCCGCCTTCTGCGGAATTCTTGTTTTATAACTTGCAGTTTGAAGTACATTCTGTATTATTGTAATCTAAGCAAACAGTATAGACCCTCATCAGACGCCGCGTTCTGTGGCGTCTAATCTGGAACTACAGGGTTGGCAAACCCAACACATGCATGATTCAAGCCCAGATTTTACAGCTAACCCTATTACGCAACACGCTGACCTCCCGCGAAACCAAAAAATCAGTGATAGCCATGTGTACTTTAGCGCTGATAATGATTTTGTGCTTAGTAACATGGTCGGCTGCCCCCGCCCATGGGGTCTTGAAAAATTGACTGGGCTGCATGATGCTTCCACGCTGAGCTAAAAACCGACTGCACACGAGTACTTGTAAACTGCACAGAGGTTCTAAGCCTACCCAGGAAAAGTGGTGCGAGTCGGACTGTCCATTCATATAAACTTACAAACCCTAATGGTTTCAATGGGCGGCAGGGCTTGGGATGTCATTTCATCTTAACGTCGAGTAAAAGTCCCACAATATTGGAAACGACTCCAAAATAACCTTTATGGTGCTGACGAGAACGTTAAACCTAAAATCAAACAAAAATTGGGTTGGCAATCGACCTTAAAAACTATCGATAAGAACATGAGTGAAAAGTTTTACTAAAGCTTTTACTTGTCAACTATTATGTCTAAGGGAAGACACTCATATTGCAACCTAATTATTGGCTATATAGCAAATTATTAGATTGCTGTAAAATAACTGATACAGAAACATTAATATTATAAAAATGTATTCGAATTCAACTATTAGTAACATAGTTTAAATGCAGTATTTACTCATAAAACTACTAGGAAATATGCTTCCTAACTTTAAAGGTGCATTATTGAGCTATCTGGAAAAAATGCTTCAAAAAATAAAATACATGTAGCCGGAATTTTTCTTTAAAACAATACAAATGAATGCATTTCATGCAAAAATGCGAACAGTTATGATGACAGGTAAACGAGTTTGAGAGGGATTCCCTAACTAGATTTCGAACACTTGTTAGATCTATTTGTAGTTCGTGACAAAAATAGAATCCCCATATATGACGTTATGCGACGTTCATTTTTGGCTTTGTTTGCTTAGGCCATGCCTGAATCGGAAAAAAAATATGACGCTGAATACCATGCCATAAGTAACGACACTCAGAGGCGATACTGTCGCCATGTGTGTGTAAAGTGACATATTTATTTTTAGAACAGAAATTCCGAACATATGTTCAGAGCAAAGGGTAAACACGAATGAAAACGACCATTTTCACAAAGTTCTGAAGCTGAATTTTGCTCCAAAAGTGTACGCATAACAAAGGAGTAGGCACTGAAGATAAAAACCAGAAAAAAAAATTGAGATCCGGTAGCTCAATAATGCACCTTTAATGCAGTCTAAACCACGCCCACTAAATGTCCACCTTCCAATAATTTACGTATTCACCAGTATATATCTAGGAGGTATATATTTCATAGTAAATATTGTTAATATAAATGTATATGTATACATCTTCGAGTAAAATTCGCCCATGTAAAGTATGGAGTGTACATATTTTCTGGGCCAAACTAGCTAGTTTCTGCCAATTAGGCCTCATCTGTGACCCACTGATATTTTCGAAATTCCACAATGGAATCAATGATCCCAAAGGACAAGAAAATACTAGAATTTGTTTTTCTACAAAAACACAGATGTCTCCCCCATTTTTGACCTCTTAGTACGACCTTGACAGTGGAGGTATTGATCTTGGTCTTGTGTGCGACACATCATCTAATGAAGATAAACATTTCTGCAAAGTAACTTTAAAAATGTTCAAAGAGAAATAAAAAAGTTATTGGCCGTACACAAAAAAGCCCCTTTTTACCTTTGACCTCTAAGTATGGCCTTGACCTTTGAGGTACAACACATCGTCTCATGCTGGTTAACATTTCTGCCAAGTAATTTCATAATCCATCAAAGAATCAGGAAGTTATTGACTGTCCCTTTTTTACCTTTGACCTCTAGGTATGACCTTGACATTGGAGGTATGGATCTTGGTCTTGCACATGACTCATGGTCTAATGACGGTGAACATTTCTGCATGGTTACTTTATAAAGTCCATCCAGAAATAAAAAAAAAGTTATTGACTGGACACACAAAAACAAACAAACTTTTTTACCTCTGACCTCTTAGAATGACCTTGATCTTGGAGGTACCAACCTGGGTCTAGTGTGCACCACATCGTCTCATGATGGTTAACATTTCTGCCAAGTAATTTCACAATCTATCCAGGAATAAGAAAGTTATTGACTGAACACTAAAAAAAGACCTCTTTTTGTCCTCTGACCTCTTAGTACGACCTTGACATTTGAGGTACCAACTTGGGTAATGCACGCAACACATCGTCTCATGGTGGTTAACATTTCTGCCAAGTAATTTCAAAATCCATCAAAAAATAAGAAAGTTATTGACAGAACACAAAAAAGGCCCCTTTTTACCTTTAACCTCTATGTATGACCTTGACCTTTCAGGTACCAAACAGGGTCATGCATGCAACAAATTATCTCATGGTGGTTAACAATTTCAAAATCCATCTAAAAATAAGAAAGTTATTGACAAAACACAGAAAAGGGCACCTTTTTTTACCTTTGACCTCTATGTATGACCTTGACATTTGAGGTACTATACTGAATCATGCATGCAACACATCGTCCCATGATAGTTAACATTTTTGCCAAGTAACTTCAAATTCTATCTAAGAATAAGCAAGTTATTGACAAAACCCGAAAAAAGGCCCTTTTTTACCTTTGACCTCTAAGTATTACCTTGATCTTTGAGGTACCAACCTGGGTCATGCACGCAACACATTGTCTTATATTTGTTAACATTTCTGCCACGTGATTTCAAAATCCATCTCAAAATAAGAAAGTTATTGACCAAACACGAAAAAGGCCCCTTTTTGACCTTTGACCTCTAAGTATGGCCTTGACCTTTGAGGTAACGACCTGCCTCATATGCACCACACATCGTCTCATGGTTATTAATATTTCTGCCAAGTAATTTTAAAATCCATCTCAAAATAAGAAAGTTATTGACCAAACACGAAAAAGGGCCCCTTTTTGACCTTTGACCTCTATGTATAACCTTGACATTTGAGGTACCAAACTGTATCATGCATGCAACACATCGTCTCATGATAGTTAACATTTTTGCCAAGTAACTTCAAATTATATCTAAAAATAAACAAGTTATTGACAAAACCCGAAAAAAGGCCCCTTTTTTTACCTTTGACCTCTAAGTATGACCTTCACCTTTAAGGTACCAACCCGGGTCATGCACGCATCAAATCGTCTTATATTGGTTAACATTTCTGCCAAGTGATTTCAAAATCCATCTCAAAATAAAAAAGTTATTGACCAAACACGAAAAAAGGCCCCTTTTTTGACCTTTGGCCTCTAAGTATGACCTTGACCTTTGAGGTACCGACCTGCCTCATGCGCACCACACATCGTCTCATGGTTGTTAATATTTCTGCCAAGTAATTTTAAAATCCATCTGAAAATAAGTAAGTTATTGACCGGACACGATTTGCCCATACATATATACATACCGACAAACTTCCAAGGGAGATAATTCAAAAAGTATAAATGCGAGAGTTATAGTTCTTGCGCACTGCACGTCGTCTAATGCTGATTAATATTTATATGAAGTTTCGTGAAGATAGCTCGAACGGTTTTCAAGTTATAGAGCGGATACGAATGTGTGACAGACGGACAGACAGACAGACGGACAGACAGACAGACGGCCGGGGGGGGGGGCAGTATGTCTCTCCGAAAAAAATTGTTTCGGGGGAGACATAATAAGCTAAACTGTGTCTGCCTTCTTGATCAGGTGACAGCCGCACTAGAAGCCAGAAACTTACCAAGCATGCGGTCTATTTCCAGTCGTCCTTACCTAGAACAATCCGGGAATGGAATCAACTACCCAACAGCGTGACCACACAGTCCATGCTGGATGACTGTCATGCTAGTCTGTTCCCCTGGCTAGGCATACCCTACACCCTGACGAACCACTATCATCGCCCTGATTCTAAACAGTTACAGTCGAACTGCAATGGTTCGAACACCTTTGGGACCATGAAAATCTGTTCGAGACAGGGGTATGTTCGAGCCACTGAGGGTTACTGTCAGGAGGCATAACGAGATACTTTTAGACATCTTCTCGGTGTTCTATAATGAAAATGTATGATGTGTGTACTCATTAGAATCGCCTCATCGAGGCGATTCTAATGGGTACACACAGCATACATTTGCAAGATAAAAGACTAAAATCTCCTTAATTATCCCCCACTATTTCTTATATAGAGGATTTCGCAAGGGGCTCAAGAATGGGTTCGACACATCCATGGTAAACGAGACATCGGTGTTCGAGCCATCAACGTTCTACTGTATATGTTTTTTTTTTCTAACTTTCTTTGAGATTTTTACCCACCTCACCAATGTCCCTCAGGAAAAAATACGCTCATTGGATGAGGCCGAACAAAGAAGAAGAAGATGAAGAAGAAGAAGACGAAGAAGAAGAAGAATTGTTGCTGGTGTCACATCTAATGACATTCATTTACAAGGACCTGAGACATTGGCTATTTTTTCGGCTCACAGCATCTTGCTAAAACGTCGTAACTGAGAAGAAACTCCATTCTTAAATGATTTTATGGAAGAAAGAACATTTGTTAATGTCAGTTATTGCAATTAGGATCTGACATATCAATGTTTGGTGATTTCTTCACGCACAACCTGGAGGAAGTGGGTGGTTAAGGTCATCTGATGGATTGCTGACAGCACTATTTGAATCGTTAGATAAGAGTAATATCAGATTTCTTCAAAATTTTTACAAAGGGCCATAACTCTTGAAAGCGACATAATCCTGATGAGAAAAAATGAAATTTCAAAACCCTAGCATACATAGTTCTAAGGTTATGCTATGTATCACACGGCATACACTGTAAAAATGCTCAAAATTTCAAAGGGCCATAACTCCAGAAGTATTTTTCGAAATTTAGTCAAAAGTTAATTAGGCCGTCTACCCATCACTACCAATCCATTCACTAACCAAAAAATTCAAAGGGCCAAAAACTCCTGAAAGGGGCATAATCCTAACGAGAAAAAGTACGTGTCAGTTATTTTTTTCACGAGGAATCCATGTATGAAATTTCAAAACTCTAGCATACATATTTCTAAAGTTATGCTATGCATCACAACGCATACACTGTACAAATGCCCAAAGTTACAACGAGCCATAACTCATGATTTTTTTTCGGAATTTCGTCACTTCTCCAACTATTTTAATGCTGGCAAATATAGGTTAATCAGGGGAATTAACGAAGCTTCGTTAATAATACCTTAAGGTCAACAGAGTTGCGTTGCGTGGCAGTTTATAATTTTGTGATGGGTGAGTAGTCTGATAAGAGAAGCCTCGTTATGAAATCACGCATATTTAGGCAGTTTCACCACCTAAATGATAATAACACTTTTTCGTGGGTATGGGGGGGGGCAGCTGGGGCGTGATTGGGGGGGGGGGGGGGCTAGGTTAAATAAATTGCATGAAAAATAGAAGTGAAGGCAATGATACGGAATCGATGCAATTAACCATAAGACATTAACAATTAAGTCATAAGTCATTTGGTATCTCGGCTGCTCGTTAGTTTCCGAGATTTATCGTACATTCCAGGATTACTGTTTCATCCAAGTTTGAGAATAGGGTTGCTAATTTCAAACTAAAAAGGACCAAAAAGTTGTGCATTTAACTAAGTAAAATTAACAGCAATATAAACGTCTGATTTTGAAAAAAAAAAAAAAAAAAAAACGACCCCGACTGAAAATGATCGATCAAATCTGAAAAGCACGTACTTATCTTTATATTTTATTTCATCGTCAGTTTTCCTTCATTTTGCAATATATTTCTAATACCTGGACGACCGGTACACAGACATGCATTGATTTAGATAGGAGATTACTTTTAATGATCTATTTCAAACTTATTGTTACAGATAGAAACTTTTTTTCAGTCGGCATTGAATGGTACATTAAATCCAGAGTACGCTGATATTTTTTCCGCGATTTTATCGCCACAACAATTTGGTCCTTTTTCGGGTTATTTGTTACAACCATCGAAATGATTTAATTGACTCAGTTATCGAAAGTTTGCCATGAAAGTTAAACAGGTCATCTACTCATCACCATCAGTCCATTCACCAATTTTCAAGGCTCTAGGTCCAATAGATTTCGAGATATTTTGCTGCAAATATTTCATCAAATATTTTTCAAAGGGCCACGATTCTTGAAAAGGGGCATACTCTTGACGAGAAAAAAATATGAGTCAGCTAAATTTTCAATAAGGAATCCATATATGGAATTTCAAAACCCTAGTATACATACAGTCGAACTTCAATGGCTCGAACACCTTTGGGACCATGAAAATCTGTTCGAGACAGGGGTAGTTCGAGCCACTGAGGGCTAATGCCAGGAGACATAACGACATACTTTAGGACATCTTTTTCTGTGTTCTATAATGAAAAATGTATGCTGTGTGTATTCATTAGAATCGCCTCATCGAGGCGATTCTAATGAGTACACACAGCATACATTTGCAAGATAAAAGACGAAAATATCCAAATTTTTACCCTCCCTATTTCTTATGTACAGAATTCCCTAGGGACTCAAGAATGGGTTCGACTCAGCCATGGTAAACGAGCCATCGGTGTTCGAGCCATCGAAGTTCTACTGTAGTTCTAACGTTATGCTTATGCATCACAAATCATTCACTAAACAAATGACCAAAGTTGCAAACGGCCATAACTCAAGAAGTGTTTTTCGAAATTAAGTCAGAATTAATCAGACCATCTACTTTTCATCACCAATCCATTCACCAACGTTTAAGGCTCTAGCTCCAAAAGTATTTGAGATACATGTATATTGCTGACAAGATTTCATTAACAATTGTCAAAGGGTCATAACTCTTAAAAGGGTCATAATTCTGACGTGAAAAAATACGTGTCAGCTATTTTTACATGAGGAATCCATATATGAAATTTCAAACACCTAGCATACACAGTTCTAAAGTTATGCTATGCAATACAACAAACTGTTGAAGGTAAAGTCGCAGGTAATAGTGCAAGGAAACATCTAAAAGGCATTTTAAAACAGTAAAACATTTATTTCCTTAACATTGTTCCATTCCATTCCATTATCCATTATTAAGCATTTCTTTGAGAAATCTGGTATACTGTCGTCGTGTGAAACTGTCTATTGCGATGTAAAGAACAAAATGACTTTTAAACATACTATATATGCAAGAAAACATAGCATGTGTGCACAAATGCGCAGATCAGCATAAACTGATCAGCGCATATAATGCAAGCTTTTGCGATCGTGTTATCACCTAGAATTCAGGTCACCTAACACACTGGTAAAGGCAAGCGCGCAGGGTAAGGAACAAACACACCGGATAAGGATTTTTTTTCGATCAGGATAAAAAAGAAAATGGCGGAATGGGTATCACATGTGCAGGTTTGTTGTTGTTCTAGATCTCGTGTTATGGTTACTAATCAATATGGCTGCTCACATTAGCTTCACGGAAGACACATATTATTCTCAAATTTATATTCGATGGTCCGAAATCGACAGTTACATCCAGTCAAACAGAGAACCGGACACAGTGGAGCTACTCCACCGCGAAATCTCATAATTTTACATGAAACGCTCTTCTGGGAAGACGGCATGCACTTTTTTTGTTGGTTGTAGACATACACATGATAAATCGGACTGTTGCAAATACGATATAAGGAAAATTTGAAATTTGAAGGCACGCAGTGAGAAATAATAGTTCAATTTTCAATACAACGCCCACGGGCAAGGAAATGGGTACAACGCATATGATAAGACACAAAATTTTCCGGGGAAAATGGTTGTTGTATGGTCGCAGCACTAGGAAATTTCCATCTCAGATTAGGTTTTCCGATATTAATAATTAGTCCTACATAGTTTAAAGCACCAATTGTGATCTTAAGGAAACGTTAAAAGTTTGTGTGCATTGTCTTGGCATGTGGATTGCTCTGGTTCTAGCAATGTATCCCACCCCGACCCCCCCCCCCCCCCCCACACACACACACATACTCTATGAATCTAGGACGATTTGGTCCGAACGATTTGACCTAGGCGAATTCGGCCAAGGAGAATGTGGTCCGTAAAAATTTATTGGGTAGGACAACTTGGCAAGGCTAATATAATGTCCTGTACAAATTGATATTTAAATGTTTTGGGTTTGTTTGTTTGTTATACAGTTTAACGGCACTGTCAACACTATTTTTGGTCATTTTTGAGCCGGTCAGTTTACCTATCCAAACTTTTCCTGGGCAGGCTTATACGTAAGCGGTTAACCAGTACACTGAACATTCTTTCGCCAGAAACTGACAACTGCCCTTCTTGAATCAGCAGAAGGGAGAGAATGGCCGTAGTAAAAGTTTCATGATCAATCTCCACGAAAGAATGTTGCCGACCCCGGCAGGTGTCGAACCTGTGCCCTCCTGATCACCAGCAGACGCGAATCCGACTGAGCCGGCATAATTATTCAGTTACCAATACATGTACATACTTTAATATTTGCCTGTCCATCGGGGCTTAAGAAATAGATGGGCTGCATGATGCTTCCACGCAGAGCTGAAACCTACCCACACACGAGTACTGGTAAACTGCTTAGAGGATCTAAGCCTGCCCAGGCAAAGCGGTGCGAGTCGACCCGCCCATGCTTATAAACCCTATTGGTTTCATTAGCCGACAGGGCTTGCGATGTCGTTTCATCTGTGTCGGGTAAAATTCCCACAAAATTGGAAGCAACGTCTCCAAAATGACCTTTACAGTGTTGACGGGGACGTTAAACCTCAAATCAAACAAGCGTACAAAGGGCCTGTTAAGATCTCCAATTATATCTTCCGGCACTATGCCCTCTTCCCCTTCTTCCGGTGCTTTGTCCGTCTCCGCAGGAGGGCCGCGCGCGCAAGGTCTTCTCGCATTTTTGCGTTCTCGACCTCCTGCTGCTCCTCCCTCTTTCATTCCGGGTTTCCGCAAGGTCTTCTCGCAGTTTTGCTTTCTCGGCATCCACTTCGCTCCGCCGCTGTCTTTCTTTGCAAGCTTCCTGCAGTCCCACATTCCCCAGTGCGATGGTGCGCAGCTTGGCGTTCTCCTTCTCCAGCTCCTCTCGCCGCCATTCCGCTCCTTCTCCGCGGGCCTGCCGTGCAATGGTCGAGGTGTCCTTGTCCTCCTGTGCTTTGTACTATGCAAGCTTGCACATTGTTGTGTGCTGTTGTTCTGCGAGGTCGTCGTAGTCGGCTTCTAGCTCTAGAATTCTATTTGTGTCTGTTTCTCCCGGTTGGCTTCGGCTCGTGCTTGCTCTGCCTCGACCTTGGCTTCGGCTCGCGCTTGCTCTACCTCGTCCTTGGTTTCCTCGTTCTCCAAGCTTTGCCGAATACGGAGAACCCGTCGTTCGCCTATCCCAAATCTCGACTTCGCTGCCCGTATCCCAATCTCGACCGAAGCGATGTGACGAATGGCTTCCGCGGACAGTTGTGTTTTCCCAGGCATTGTAATGCTTTGCGTCCCCACTTCTCTAGTAGGGTGCCCCTACCCTGTCCCTATCTGGTGCGTGCGTGCTGGGTGTCCCTACTCTGTCCCTATCTGTGTGTATTTTGGGTGTCCCTCCCTATCTATGTGCATGCGGGGTGTCCCTACCTGTGTGCGCATGCTGGGTGTACCTCCCTATCTGTGTGCATGCTGGGTGTCCCTACCTGTGTGTGCATATTGGGTGTCCCTCCCTATCTGTGTGTGCATGTTTGGTGTCCCTCCCTATCTGTGTGTATGCTTGGTGTCCCAGAACCTACATTGTATATACTACTAGTTCCTTGGATTCCTGTGGGAAAGAGCGAGAATGATTCGGTACGCTTTCGGGGGAAATCCCCCATTATGTATACTACTCGGGTAAAAGTCCCACAATATCGGAAATAAATGGTGCTGACGAGGACGTTAAACCTATAATCAAACAAACATTGGGTTGACAATCGACCTTAAAAATTACCGATAAGAACGTGAATGAAACGCTTTACTAAAGCTTTTTCTTGTCAACTATTTATGTCTGAGGGAAGATACTCATATTGCTACTTTATTATTGGCTATATAGCAAATTATTAGATTGCTGTTGAATAAATGATACAGAAACTTTATTATCATATGATGTCGTTGATAAGCAGTGGATAACGTCGTGTCATAAAAATCATATGACCACACTTTGGCGGGATTAAGTAACGTCATGACGACGTCCTTGTCAACAATGCATTTTTCGTAGAAAAATTGTCAAATTAAAAGGCGATAAAATCCAATTTAAAGTAGTCATATGATAAAGAGAATCTTACACTCGTGGTCATTTCATATGATATTTATGAAACCTTCAAACTCGCCAAAGGCTCGTTTCATAAATATCATATGAAATGACCACTCGTGTAAGATCCTCTATATTTAATAAAAATGTATTCGAATTCAACTATTAGTAACATAGTTTAAATGCAATATTTACTCATTAAACTACTAGGAAATATGCTTCCTAACTTTAATGCAGTCTAAACCACGCCTTATAAATGGTCACCTTCCAATAATTTACGGATCCACTAGGCAATTACGTAACAATGATTGACAGGAAACAAGTTTTAATTGGGCACTTCAGTATATATCAAGGAGGTATATATTTCATAGTAAATACTGTTAGTATAAATGTACTTGTATACATCTTCGAGTAAAATTCGCCCAAGTAAAGTATGGAGTGTACATATTTTCTGGGCCAGACTAGCTAGTTTCTGCCCATATGCCCTCATCAGTGACCCACCGAGTGTTAAATGAATTACCCTGGCAAACAGTGCAGACCCAGATCAGACGCCGCAGAACGCGGCGTCTGATCAGGGCCTCCACTGTTTGCATAAACGGTTCAGCCATTTTCCAAATCAATTTTGAAGCAAACACAGCCAGACACCCCTAAATTTTGAAATGAACTCCGGCTATATATAAGGAGTTGATTGCAGGTCCTGATCCGCTTCGATCGTCTGTCAGGGTAAATCTCCCAATTCGGAAAATTGTATGAGGACAACTGTTTGATCCTGTTGTAGGTGGTGATTTGTACAACCACCTGCACTGCATATTTTAGGCATTTTCTTTTCAGTCTCTCAGAATTTTACGTGTGAATATCGGTCCTATTCAATTAAAAGCTAACTCAAAATGGCGTAGCTTTTCACCTCCGGTTTTGGTTGCTATGCAGAAAGTCACGTGACTATCAAGAATACCCGGATGACCGACTTCATTAATAATGGAATCAATGATCCAAAAGGACAAGAAAATGTAAACTAAACTAAGTCTGCCTTCTTGATCAGGTGACAGCCGCACTAGAAGCCAGAAGCACACCAAGCATGAGTATAAGAATCTTATATGGGTGTGAGGGGTGGATGGAAAAATCCGTCCCGAGGGACACTGTCCGGCATCACGAGGCTTGCCGAGTGATGCCGGACAGTGATCCCGAGGGACGGATTTTTCTATCCACCCCTCACACCCATATTGGATTCTTTTTCTTGCATACCTTCCATTTCTTAGCGCGGATTTTTAATGCTGCAGTCATTTCGGTTACCAACGTCCGCCATATTGTGTTGACACTGCAGGAATGTTTAGTGACGTCACATAACGTGCTGTGACGTCAACCTTAACGACGGCGCATACGAGGTCGTAATTTACCACTGCATTTATCAAACACGCGATTATATTCGATTTTGGGTCGGAACACCAGGGTCAGAACATAAATTTCTATCCCTGAGTAAAATCACGGATTTCCTTGTCTGTTGTGCAAGAAGTCTATTTCCAGTCGTCCTTACCTAGAACAATCCGGGAATGGAATCAACTACCCAACAGCGTGACCACACAGTCCATGCTAGATGGCTGTCATGCTAGTCTGTTCCCCTAGCTAGGCATACCCTACACCCTGACGAACCACTATCATCGCCCTGATTCTAAACAGTTACAGTCGAACTGCAATGGCTCGAGCACCTTTGGGTTCATAAAAATCTGTTCGAGACAGGGGTAGTTCGAGCCGGAGGTTACTGCCACGAGGCATAACGGAATTAATTTTGGGACATCTTTTGGGTGTTCTGTAATAAAAATGTATGCTGTGCGTACTCATTAGAATCGCCTCATAGAGGCGATTCAAATGAGAACACACAACATGCATTTGCAAGACAAAAGTCGACAATCACCGTAATTATCCCACACTACTTCTTATGTAGAGAAATTCCCTAGGGACTCGAAAACGGGTTCGACTCAGCCATGATAAACGAGCCATCGGTGTTCGAGCCATCAAAGTTCTACTGCATATGGTTTTTGTCTAACTTTCTTTGAGATTTTTATCCACCTCACCAATGTCCCTCAGGAGAAAATACGCTCATTGGATGAGGGCGAACATAGAAGAAGAAGAAGAAGAAGAAGAAGAAGAAGAAGAAGAAGAAGAAGAATTGTTGCTGGTGTCACGTCTAATGACATTCATTTACAAGGGCCTGAAACATTGGCTATTTTTTTCGGCTCACAGCATCTTGCTAAAACGTCGTAACTGAGAAGAAACTCCATTCTTAAATGATTTTATGGAAGAAAGAACATTTGTTAATGTCAGTTATTGCAATTAGGATCTGACATATCAATGTTTGGTGATTTCTTCACGCACAACCTGGAGGAAGTGGGTGGTTAAGGTCATCTGATGGATTGCTGGCAGCACTATTTAAATCGTTAGATAAGAGTAATATCAGATTTCTTCAAAATTTTTACAAAGGGCCATAACTCTTGAAAGGGGCATAATCCTGACGAGAAAAAATTGAAATTTCAAAACCCTAGCATACATAATTCTAAGGTTATGCTATGTATCACACGGCATACACTGTACAAATGCTCAAAATTTCAAAGGGCCATAACTCCTGAAGTATTTTTCGAAATTTAGTCAAAAGTTAATTAGGCCATCTACCCATCACTACAAATCCATTCACTAACCAAAAAATTCAAAGGGCCAAAAACTCCTGAAAGGGGCATAATCCTAACGAGAAAAAGTACGTGTCAGTTATTTGTTTCACGAGGAATCCATGTATGAAATTTCAAAACTCTAGCATACATATTTCTAAAGTTATGCTATGCATCACAACGCATACACCGTACAAATACCCAAAGTTACAACGAGCCATAACTCATGATTTTTTTTCGGAATTTCGTCACTTCTCCAACTATTTTAATGCTGGCAAATATAGGTTAATCAGGGGAATTAACGAAGCTTCGTTAATAATACCTTAAGGTCAACAGAGTTGCGTTGCGTGGCAGTCTATAATTTTGTGATGGGTGAGTAGTCTGATAAGAGAAGCCTCGTTATGAAATCACGCATATTTAGGCAGTTTCACCACCTAAATAATAATAACACTTTTTCGAGGGTATGGGGGGCAGCTGGGGCGTGATTGGGGGAGGGGTCTAGGTTAAATAAATTGCATGAAAAATAGAAGTGAAGGCAATGATACGGAATCGATGCAATTAACCATAAGACATTAACAATTAAGTCATAAGTCATTTGGTATCTCGACTGCTCGTTAGTTTTCGAGATTTATCGTACATTCCAGGATTACTGTTTCATCCAAGTTTGAGAATAGGGTTGCTAATTTCAAACTAAAAAAGGACCAAAAAGTTGTGCATTTAACTAAGTAAAATTAACATCAATATAAACGTCTGATTTTGAAAACAAGAGGGCCCAGAGGGCCCTGGTTCGCTCACCTGTGTGTCACTGTCTTGAGCACATCCATTTTTAGCTCTTGTGGCCATCTTGTTCATCAGCAGAGTGATTTTAGCTTATTTGGTAGGGAGTAACCCGGGCAGCATTCCTGGGAACTTTGAATCAAATTGGCCTTAGGGTTTAGGGGGAGTTTCCGTTTGAATCAAATTTACAATATTTTTCTATTTTTACCTCCGGTGGCCATTTTGTTAAGTGGGAGTGGGATTGTTTTAGCCTTTTTGGTAGAGGATCATCTAAGCAAAATTGTCACAAGGAACCTACATGCTAAATATGAAGGCTGTATCTCAAACGCTTTAAAAGTTATGACAATGTAGGTCAAATGTCAAGGTCATGGGTCAAAAGTTTTGAATGGCTGAGAAAACCTTGTCACAAGGAACATGCATGCCAAATATGAAGGCTCTATCTCATATTGTTCAAAAGGTATGATAAAGTAGGTCACAGGTCAAGGTCACAGGTCAAATCTTTATGAGTGGGAAGCCCTTGTCAGAAGGAACCTACATGTCAAGTATGAAGGCTCTATCTCAAACGGTTCAAAAGTTATGACAAAATAACCTACTGATCTACTTTTTGATTTGACATGACCCATATTCGAACTTAACTGAGATATTGTCCAGATGATCATTCTAAGCAAGTTATATGATGATTTGACTGAAACTGTGGCCTCTTAGAATGTTCAAAACGTTTTTCTATGATTTGACCTGCTGACCTACTTTTTGACCCGACATGACCCATATTCAAACTTGACACAGATATTGTCAAGATGATCATTCTGAGCAAGTTTGATGATGATCGGACCAAAACTTGGGCCTCTAGTGTGTTCACAAGGTTTTTCAACAATCTGACCTACTGACCTACATATTGACCAGACATGAACAATATTCAAAATTAACCAAGATTTTG
Organism: Lucinisca nassula; assembly: GCA_963580285.1. Lineage (NCBI taxonomy): Eukaryota > Metazoa > Mollusca > Bivalvia > Lucinida > Lucinidae > Lucinisca > Lucinisca nassula. The sequence continues at coordinate 16,224,614 of OY757015.1, forward strand.
TCAAATGATCATTTTGATCAAGTTTGATGATGATCGGACCAAAACTGTAGCCGCCAGTGTGATCAGAGGTTTTTTCTATGATTTGACCTACTGACCTATTTTTTGACCCAACATGACCCATATTTGAACTTGACTGAGATATTGTCAAGCTGATCATTCTGGGCTAGTTTGATGATGATCGGACCTAAATTGTGGCCTCTAGTGTGTTCACAAGGTTTTTCTCTGATTTGACCTACTGACCTACTTTTTGACCCTACGTGACCAATATTCGAATTTGACCGAGAAATTGTCAAGATAATCATTCTGAGCAAGTTTCATGATGATCAGCCCAAAACTGTGGCCTCTAGTGTATTCACAAGGTTTTTCTATGATTTGACCTACTGACCTACTTTGTGACCAGACATAACCCATATTTGAACTTGACCGAAATATTGTCAAAATGATCATTCTGGGCAAGTCTGATGATGATCGGACCAAAACTGTGGCCTCTAGTGTGTTCACATGGTTTTTCTATGATTTGACCTACTGGCCTACTTTTTGACCCGACATGACCCGTATTCAAACTTGACCGAGATATTGTCAAGATGATCATTCTGGGCAAGTTTGATAATGATTGGACCAAAACTGCGGCCTCTAGTGTATTCACAAGGTTTTTCTATGATTTGACCTACTGACCTACTTTTTGACCCGGCATGACTCATGTTCGAATGTGACCAAGATATTATCAAGATGATCATTCTGAGCAAGTTTGATGATGATTGGACACAAATTGTGGCCTCTAGTGTGTTCAGAAGGTTTTTCTATGATTTGACCTACTGACCTACTTTTTGACTCAACAACACCCATATTCGAATGTGACTGAGATATTGTCAAGATAATCATTCTGGGCAAGTTTGATGATGATCGGACCAAAACTGTGGCCTCTCGTGTCTTCACAAGGTGTTTTACCTGATTTGACCTACTGACCTACTTTTTGACCCGACATGACCCATATTCGAACTTGACCGAGATTTTGTGGTAGTACAAATTGTGTGCAAGTTTAGTTAAAATCAAATCATAAATAAAACATCTATCATGCAGACAAGACCAAAATAGGCAATTTTTGCCTTTTCAGGGGCCGTAACTCCGTAACACATGACGGGATATGGCTGGTTCAAGAAAGGAACCCAGATATCATGGTGGTCCAAGTTGTGTGCAAGTCTGGTTAAAATCAAATCATAAATGAAGATGCTATCGTGCGGACAAGACCAAAATAGGCAATTTTTGCCATTTCAGGGGCCGTAACTCCGTAACACATGATGGGATATGGCTGGTTCAAGAAAGGAACCTAGATCTCATGGTGGTACAAGTTGTGTGCAAGTCTGGTTAAAATCAAATCATAAATGAAGATGCTATCGTGCGGACAAGACCAAAATAGGCAATTTTTGCCATTTCAGGGGCCGTAACTCCGTAACACATGATGGGATATGGCTGGTTCAAGAAAGGAACCTAGATCTCATGGTGGTACAAGTTGTGTGCAAGTCTGGTTAAAATCAAATCATAAATGAAGATGCTATCGTGCGGACAAGAAATTGTTTACGCACGCACGCACGTACGCACGCACGGACGCACGGACGCACTGACGACGGACGACGGACAAAATGTGATCACAAAAGCTCACCTTGTCACTACGTGACAGGTGAGCTAAAAAAAAACAAAAAAAAAACACCCCGACTGAAAATGATCGATCAAATCTGAAAAGCACGTACTTATCTTTTTATTTTATTTCATCGTCAGTTTTCCTTCATTTTGCAATATATTTCTAATACCTGGACGACCGGTACACAGACATGCATTGATTTAGATAGGAGATTACTTTTAATGATCTATTTCAAACTTATTGTTACAGATAGAAACTTTTTTTCAGTCGGCATTGAATGGTACATTAAATCCAGAGTACGCTGATATTTTTTCCGCGATTTTATCGCCACAACAATTTGGTCCTTTTTCGGGTTATTTGTTACAACCATCGAAATGATTTAATTGACTCAGTTATCGAAAGTTTGCCATGAAAGTTAAACAGGTCATCTACTCATCACCATCAGTCCATTCACCAATTTTCAAGGCTCTAGGTCCAATAGATTTTTCAAAGGGCCACGATTCTTGAAAAGGGGCATACTCTTGACGAGAAAAAAATATGAGTCAGCTAAATTTTCAATAAGGAATCCATATATGGAATTTCAAAACCCTAGTATACATACTGTCGAACTTCAATGGCTCGAACACCTTTGGGACCATGAAAATCTGTTCGAGACAGGGGTAGTTCGAGCCACTGAGGGCTAATGCCAGGAGGCATAACGACATACTTTAGGACATCTTTTTCTGTGTTCTATAATGAAAAATGTATGCTGTGTGTATTCATTAGAATCGCCTCATCGAGGCGATTCTAATGAGTACACACAGCATACATTTGCAAGATAAAAGACGAAAATATCCAAATTTTTACCCTCCCTATTTCTTATGTACAGAATTCCCTAGGGACTCAAGAATGGGTTCGACTCAGCCATGGTAAACGAGCCATCGGTGTTCGAGCCATCGAAGTTCTACTGTAGTTCTAACGTTATGCTTATGCATCACAAATCATTCACTAAACAAATGACCAAAGTTGCAAAGGGCCATAACTCAAGAAGTGTTTTTCGAAATTAAGTCAGAATTAATCAGACCATCTACTTTTCATCACCAATCCATTCACCAACGTTTAAGGCTCTAGCTCCAAAAGTATTTGAGATACATGTATATTGCTGACAAGATTTCATTAACAATTGTCAAAGGGTCATAACTCTTAAAAGGGTCATAATTCTGACGTGAAAAAATACGTGTCAGCTATTTTTACATGAGGAATCCATATATGAAATTTCAAACACCTAGCATACACAGTTCTAAAGTTATGCTATGCAACACAACAAACTGTTGAAGGTAAAGTCGCAGGTAATAGTGCAAGGAAACATCTAAAAGGCATTTTAAAACAGTAAAACATTTATTTCCTTAACATTGTTCCATTCCATTCCATTATCCATTATTAAGCATTTCTTTGAGAAATCTGGCATACTGTCGTCGTGTGAAACTGTCTATTGCGATGTAAAGAACAAAATGACTTTTAAACATACTATATATGCAAGAAAACATAGCATATGTGAACAAATGCGCAGATCAGCATAAACTGATCAGCGCATATAATGCAAGCTTTTGCGATCGTGTTATCACCTAGAATTCAGGTCACCTAACACACTGGTAAAGGCAAGCGCGCAGGGTAAGGAACAAACACACCGGATAAGGAATTTTTTTCGATCAGGATAAAAAAGAAAATGGCGGAATGGGTATCACATGTGCAGGTTTGTTGTTGTTCTAGATCTCGTGTTATGGTTACTAATCAATATGGCTGCTCACATTAGCTTCACGGAAGACACATATTATTCTCAAATTTATATTCGATGGTCCGAAATCGACAGTTACATCCAGTCAAACAGAGAACCGGACACAGTGGAGCTACTCCACCGCGAAATCTCATAATTTTACATGAAACGCTCTTCTGGGAAGACGGCATGCACTTTTTTTGTTGGTTGTAGACATACACATGATAAATCGGACTGTTGCAAATACGATATAAGGAAAATTTGAAATTTGAAGGCACGCAGTGAGAAATAATAGTTCAATTTTCAATACAACGCCCACGGGCAAGGAAATGGGTACAACGCATATGATAAGACACAAAATTTTCCGGGGAAAATGGTTGTTGTATGGTCGCAGCACTAGGAAATTTCCATCTCAGATTAGGTTTTCCGATATTAATAATTAGTCCTACATAGTTTAAAGCACCAATTGTGATCTTAAGGAAACGTTAAAAGTTTGTGTGCATTGTCTTGGCATGTGGATTGCTCTGGTTCTAGCAATGTATCCCACCCCGACCCCCCCCCCTCCCCCACACACACACATACTCTATGAATCTAGGACGATTTGGTCCGAACGATTTGACCTAGGCGAATTCGGCCAAGGAGAATGTGGTCCGTAAAAATTTATTGGGTAGGACAACTTGGCAAGGCTAATATAATGTCCTGTACAAATTGATATTTAAATGTTTTGGGTTTGTTTGTTTGTTATACAGTTTAACGGCACTGTCAACACTATTTTTGGTCATTTTTGAGCCGGTCAGTTTACCTATCCAAACTTTTCCTGGGCAGGCTTATACGTAAGCGGTTAACCAGTACACTGAACATTCTTTCGCCAGAAACTGACAACTGCCCTTCTTGAATCAGCAGAAGGGAGAGAATGGCCGTAGTAAAGGTTTCATGATCAATCTCCACGAAAGAATGTTGCCGACCCCGGCAGGTGTCGAACCCGTGCCCTCCTGATCACCAGCAGACGCGAATCCGACTGAGCCGGCATAATTATTCAGTTACCAATACATGTACATACTTTAATATTTGCCTGTCCATCGGGGCTTAAGAAATAGATGGGCTGCATGATGCTTCCACGCAGAGCTGAAACCTACCCACACACGAGTACTGGTAAACTGCTTAGAGGATCTAAGCCTGCCCAGGCAAAGCGGTGCGAGTCGACCCGCCCATGCTTATAAACCCTATTGGTTTCATTAGCCGACAGGGCTTGCGATGTCGTTTCATCTCAGTTTCGGGTAAAATTTCCACAAAATTGGAAGCAACGTCTCCAAAATGACCTTTACAGTGTTGACGGGGACGTTAAACCTCAAATCAAACAATCGTACAAAGGGCCTGTTAAGATCTCCAATTATATCTGCATCCCCACCCCCCCCCCCCCCCCCCCACCGCGGAATATTTGTTTCATAAATGTTGTATGGTGATTGATAGCCAAAGGAAGTTGTATGAAAAGATACAGCTTCAAAGAAAAACAAATCAATAAAATGTTTGGTCATTCACAAATAAGGTATGTTTTACCATTACTTTACCCCTACCCTCAGCTGATTTTGACCAAAATTGCAAAATTTGTCACCTTTATGGCTTTCAAAATATAATAGCCCAGCCTTGCCTGTACATTATTTTATATTTTGTATACAGATACAGTTTTGATATGTTAACATGTGGTGAAAATATATAAAAAATGAACTGTGAACTCTGTGTTTATTTTTTCATAAATTAATTTTTGGTCATTATCAGAAATGTCAGCATAAAATTGCCATAACTCCGTTCATAGTAAAGCTAAATATATTATGTTATTATTACTCACTTTCTTAGTTAGAAACCAAGGAATAATTTGATACCTGTTTCATTTTGATCCTGTAATTTTTCATTTTTCGTATATCTCCATGAAAACGCAAGTAGGTGGGGTAACAAGATACGACTCACTTAGTGTACAAACGATGAGCAGTGCTACCTGATATATTAATGCGCCAATTGAAACAGGGTTTCTAAGGGCACTTTCTATTGTCTTTTTCTTTCGAAGGGGTATACTTTTATCACACTTTTCTTACTATTTTTGTCACAATTTATTAACTGAATACAGACACATCAAACGTCAAGTTATTCTGAAAATACTTGAAGACGAAACAACTCGTTTCTGTGTATGTTTCCATTAACGACGCCTGTTAGCAAGTGAAACGTCGCATACTGAAGAGGATTTGAGTGAGGGTCAAAAAGAAGCCAAATCATATCAGTCCCTTTAATGACCATGTACGAGGGCGGTGCAAATATGAATGCAACTAAGCACATAAAAATGATTCCGTGATAGATTTCGATGAAAAATTTATTTTGTCCCCTCAAAGTATTCCCCTTTAACAGATATACAAACTTTCAGTCTTCTGATCCAATCATTGAATGCATTTTGGTAGTCTTTTCGAGGTATACTATGAAGGCACTGGAACCGAGGTGTTTGCGCTGTACAAATTTTCGATCAGAAAGGTATTTTTTTCAGCCGCGGGAACAAAAAAAAAAGTCACACGGGGCAAGGTCAGGGGAATACGGGGGGTGAGGGAGTTCAACAACATTTTCCTGCTTCAGATAGTCTTGCACAATGAACGCCTTGTGCGATGACGCATTGTCATGTAGCAATCTGACATTGGCCAAACCAGTTGCGGGTCTTCGTTCTTTGAAATATTTCTTCAATTTTCGAAGAACTTTATTCTTGTAAAACTTCGCATTTACAGATTTGCCTTTAGGCACAGCAACCTGAATAGCAGGGCCCCGATTTGAAAAGAATATGGCAGACATTACCTTCTTGACGCTCATGGTCCGCTTTGCAATGCATGGTCTTTTGCAATACTTTGTTGCCCATATTTTGTTCTGAATCTTTCGTTTTGGCTCAAAAAAGTGACCCATGTCTCGTCACCTGTGACGACATTAGCGAAAGACCGTGCATTGTAATTTGGAAACTTTTTAAGCAACTTCTTGGCGCACTGAACGCGTGTCTTTTTCTGCTCATCTGTCAACAGCACATCTAGCACCGAACTTTCTCATTTTCAAATCCCGTTTCAGAATTGTATGAGCTGCTCCTAATGAGATGCCAACCATACTAGCTATTTGCCTAGTATCGTGCATCGGTAGCAACTATTTCTTTCACTCTAGCAACCATCTTGGCAGATGTTGCTCTTTTCGGCCGACGATCATGTGGTGCATCTTCTGTTGAGCCTAGCCTACAGCTTAATTTCTTACACAAATGAAAAACTGTCGAAAAAGACATTTCATTATGCTCATAAACCGAACATATTTCATCAAAAATGTCTTTGCACCGTATACCAAGAATACAACGATTCTTAATACAGGACCGTATTTCAACGGCGTACTCTGACCTTCTTCCAACCATGTTTTGTATTAGTATACAAGAGTAGACAGTGTTTATCGAACGATATACATGGCTAAAGTGCACGGATTTTAACAGGTTTGGTATCAATTAATAGGATAAATGTTTTTCTACGCTGTGATATTTATTTACAGGTGATTTTCGCATTAGTGCATGAGAAAACCGTTCTACTTGCATTCATATTTGAACAGTCCTCGTAATAGGTATGATTCACGAATTTGGCGAATTTATCTAGCTTATTTTCAGCCAAAAGAACAAGCATACAATTTTCTACCAGAAATACTGCATGGACAAATACATCATTTCTCTAATTCATGATCGCGATGAACCCAATCCATCTACCCCCCATAGAGGATGATTATATTGCTAGAACCACAGCAATGCGCATGCCAAGACAATGCACACAAACTTTGGACGTTTCCTAAAGGTAACAATTGGTGCTTTAAACTATAAGACTAATTATTAATATCGGAAAACCTAATCTGAGATGGAAATTTACTAGTGCTACGACAATATAACAACCATTTTCCCCGGAAAATTTTGTGTCTTATCATATCATATGCGTTGTACCCATTTCCTTGCCCGTGGGCGTTGTATTGAAAATTGAACTAAGATTTCTCACTGTGGGCCTTCTAATTTCAAATTTTCCTTAAATCGTATTTGCAACAATCCGAGTTATCATGTGTATGTCTACAACCAACAAAAAAGTGCATGCCATCTTCCCAGAAGAGCGTTTCATGTAAAATAATGAGATTTCGCGGTGGAGCAGCTCCACTGTGTCCGGTTCTCCGTTTGACTAAATGTAACTGTCGAATTCGGACCATCGAATATAAATTTGTGAACATTATGTGTCTTCCGTGAAGCTAATGTGAGTAGCCGTATTAATTAGTAAACATAACACGAGATCTAGAACAACGACAAACCTGCACATGTGATACCCTTTCCGCCATTTTCTTTTTTATCCTGAGCGGAAAAAATTCCTTATGCGGTGTGTTTGTTCCTTACCCTGCGCGCTTGCCCTTTACCAGTGTGCCTAAAGGGGCTCTTACACTGTCACGATTTTGGCCACGACTCACCACGATTTTTTAAATCGTGGTAAATCGTAAACAACGTCGTAGAGAAGTCGGCAGAGATCTTGAGGAATCGTGGTTGATCGTGATAGTTCGGGAGTGACCACGACTGTTTTGGACATGTTCAAAACATTCGTGACGAGTCGGCATCATTTTTCAAATCGTAGAGCGGTCGTAGAGAAATCGTAGCTCAGTCGTGATCCGTCGTCGAGGAAATCGTGGCCAATCGTGAATAATCGTGACTGAATTCTACCACGATTGAGCTACGACGAGAAAAGATCATCTACGACGCCTCTACGATTCCGTTGCGACAGCCGTACGATCTACTACGATATCACGACGACTGCTCACGACAATGCAAGATTCACCAGGAATGCACTACGATTGATGACGACGCTAGCACGATTTATCCCGATGCTACGTCGAACGCACTACTTTCTCCACGTGACTTTGTACATATAATTACCCAAGTAACTATGGTCAACTGTCACTAACTCCTCCTCCTGTCTCTCCTGTTCCTCTGCACCTCCAGTTGTTCAGCCATTGCAATGTCATTTTCGATCATGTCTTGTTCTAGCTGAACTCAATTTTGAAGATACAGAAGCCTTTGACCTGGCTGCAAAAACATTTTCGTCAGATGTTCTCTACAGAAATGGTTGGAACTGAATGACACTGTGCATTTGATGAACAATTTTATATACCCAGATCGTTATAAATCCTGACAAATCGGTAGAAGTCTTGGTTAATCGTGAGTAAATCGTATCCAGGATCGTACTGAGTCTTTGATCATCGTGCCAATTCGGCCTTGGTCGTAGAGCAGTCTTGCCGGGATCGTGAGAAATCGTGTATGATCGTCTGATATCTTGAAGCAATCGTGGTGCAGTCGTAGAAGAATCCTAGAAGATCGTAAGATATCGTGGTCGATCGTGGAGGATCGTTGTAAATCGGCTCCATTATCGTACAGCAATCGTGATTGTTCGTAGAAGTGTCGTAGCAATGTCGTGAGTATTCGTAGGGTAGTGAAATAGGCAGCGTGTATGCCCCGATTTGCCACGATTTTCATGGTCCCCATTGGTCGTGGACAGCCGTGCGCAATCATGGTCAAAGTCGTGACAGTGTAAGAGCCCCTTAAGCCTTCTGAGACTGAGCAGACTGGTTTGTTATCTCATCTCTGGTTGGAAACACGGTACACCAAAGACCGAAATCCTCGCGACGAGGCTCATAGGAGATACGAAATAAAAATAGTATAGAACTCACTATTCACCGCTATTGTTCGAGTCTTGCTCGGGTCAAAAGTGAAACGCCATGTTCTGCAACGGAAGGTCATTTTTATTTCGGTGCGCTGGTTTTCGCCCACATCTCATTATCGATCGGCTTGAAATAAGTGAAAAAATATTGAAAGGGTCGTAAAAACCGGCGTCACATACGCCATACATGGATCACCCCCACCCATCGGGGCTTGGAGAAATAGATTGGTTGTATGGTGCTTCCACGCAGAGCTGAAACTGACCACACATGAGTACTGGTAAACCCCTCAGAAGCCCTAAGACTGCCCAGGTAAAGTGGTGTGAGTCAGACCGTCCGATGCATATAAGCCTTTTGGTTTCATTGGGCGGCAGGGTTGGTGTCATTTCATCTCAATGTCGGGTAGAAGTCCCACAAAATTGGAAGCAATGTCTCACAAATGACCTAAATAGTGTTGACGGGGACGTTAAACCTCTAAACAAACAAACACACACACACACAAGTTCGTTTTCAGCGGCTCAACTATGTTTCTCAGTCGATGCTCGTCTGCCTGGTGATCAGGACATTCTTTCGTGGAGATTGATCATGAAATCTTTTCGTTCATTCTCTCCCACTGATTCAAGAAGGGAAGTTGTCAGTTTCTGGCGAAAGAATGTGCACTGTACTAACTAACCACTTTCGTATGAGCATGCCCAGGAAAAGTACAGATAAGTAAACTGACCGGCTCAAAAATGGCCTAAATAGTGTTGACTTGGTCGTTAAACTCCAGTACAAACTTCAAGTCTATGTAACAAAATTTAATGGCAAACCTTTTTAAAACAATACTCGTAGTGTCTATTGTCTCAGATGAGTGATCATAGGCCGAACAGACCTCTTTGAAGTTCGATTTTGTTCAGTTTTGCCATAGTTAAACATGGCGGAGCACTAGAATAACAAGTTAAAAAGCTTAATCATGTCTAGAAAGCTTATAAATGAAAGTAGTTGTGGTGGCTATATAGCCCATTTATGGACAGATACTTGGGTCTTGACTCAGGTGAGTGATCATAGGCCAAACCGACCTCTAAAAGTTCGATTCATAGTTAAACATGACTGAGCACTAGAATAACCTGTAAAAAATGCTTAATCATGTCCAGCCCTTTTTGTACCAAATGGAATTTTCCTCCTTATATATAGCAGAAGTCCATTTCAAACTTAAGGGGTGTCAGGTTGTGTTCTTATCAAATTTTATTCGGAAAATGACGGAACTTTTAGCAAACAGTAGAGGCCCTGATCAGACGCCGCCTTTGCTAAGGTACCCCTTTAGGGGTTTCTGGTACGAAATGGACTAGAAAGTAGGTGTGGTGGCTATATAGCCCCTTTATGATAGAAAACTTTGCCAGACCCAAATTCAACCAGTCAGTGACAAACTATCCCAGCACTGCTAAAATACCCGCCCCCGCCCATAGGGGCTTGAAGAAATATATGGGCTGCATGATGCTTCCACGCAGAGCTGAATCCGGCCCGCACACTAGTACTGGTAAACCGCTTAGAGGATCTAAGCCTTCCAGGAACCGCCGTGCGAGGCGGACCGTCCATGCTAAAAAACCCCTATTGGTTTCATTGGGCGACAGGGCTTGAGATGTCATTTCATCTCAATGTCGGGTAAAAGTCCAACAAAATTGGAAGCAACGTCTCCAAAATGACCTTTACAGTGTTGAAGGGACGTTTAACCTCAAATCAAACAAAACAAAGCTGCTAAAATACAAAACGGGACTGTATCTACCTTATATCCGTTTGTCCTGCATTTATATACCTTTAGTCTGGCCCCTACTTCTTCTCTCTTGCTTTTTCTTTTTTTCTGGAAGGGACATAAAGCTTGCATAGCTTATGTTATAGAATTTTGTTATACTTCAGTCCTTTACAACACTACTAATCTCTTTCCTCTATCTTGACAGTCGTCAAAAATCGTTAACATAACCTTTCGCAGCGGTGCCCGGCTTCGATATCTCAACACCGCACGCGCCGGGAAATGAACTAGAAATTCCGCCAGGTTTTCCCGGCGAGCGCCGGGAAATTATCTGGTAATTCCGACAGGTTTTTCCCGGCGCATGCGGTGTTGTAATTTACTATAACATTCTTCTTACATACTTCTATGGTGGCATGTAGCTGCCATCGAGATGCGAGATCCTACTTACTAAGGCGATGTATTTTATGTTGACATACTAGTGTAAGGCGACATATTTGCATTGTTTATCGTTAAGATAAAAAATATCTCGATTTTCATTAACTTGCTCAGAAACTGCTTTACAATGACACCCAGTCCATTGATATTTTTACAACGAAGTGTTACTTACTATGTTGACATAAAATCGTTGTAATTTTTGTGATTATTGCTTTGTATCATGATAGGGTAATTCGACTTAGGTTTTTTATGTTTACTTATTTTCACAGGACCAAAAGAGGGCTTCTGCTATGCGCAGACACCTGCACATCCCACTAAAATAATAAATTGAGTCGGAAAATACTTTTTTGGCTGCTGCACATCGTCTTCTCAGAAAAACGAACTCTATAAAATTACTGGATACCGAGCCCCGGGTTTAGCAAAGTTACCACGTGGTAAATCCCGAATATCTATGACCGCTACACGTCTAGTTTTCTTATGGAAAAAGAGCGTGTTTAAATATGCCAGATACAAACCCTGCGTTGAAGCCTCGTGTGGGGGTTGGGGAACTAAGGGCCATTTGGTATGGGTGAGCGGATATGATTTTGAAAACATACCCCACTCTGAAAAAGGGACCCATTCATATACTTAACTTTCGAAAATGTCACACCCATAATATGAACTTGTATAACATACAATAAAAACTTTTAGAAAAACCGTGTTGTCTGTCGGTCAGTCGTAAGTGCAAAGATCGCTGGCGTGCGTCGTGTTCCTTTCACTTTTACGAATGACTTCCTGCCAGTGATATATTAAGCAACTAGTCACTACCAGCACGAATCTATTTCCTAAATAAAAGCTAACGCTCTAGACCTGAAAGTGGAGCTGAGGCTTAAGAGTCTTTATACTTTCGTTGGGTGCAACGAGGACGTAATATAATAAACTCATACGGTCTCCATTTCTGAACGTATTCTGTTACTCTGAAGATTTGCCTATAACCCATACTTTGGGTATATATAATCTATTCTATTCTGTTACAGTCTCTAATTTAACGGCGACCTAATACCGGCTTTTATACTCCTTAAATGCTACATGGTTTATTGTCATGTCAGTTTAAAGCACTGAGACGACTTTGTAGTGAACTAAAAAAATATATAAATAAAGTGTCGTTTTTAAAATAAGTCGACTTGCCTGTTCCGCAAGGCGCATTATTAGCTATTTTTTCCAAGTTTGTGTATGTCATATTTAAGCACTATCTCGCTCATTTTTGGCAAACATTTAGATAAAAATGACAGAAATATAAGACGACATATTTTATGTCGACTAAATATAAGAGAACATATTTCATGTAGACTTAATATATCTCAATGAACAAGAAAATTATGTAGACTTAATGGTACTTTTGTTGTTTTATCTGTATAATTAGTATACTTAATATCTCGCATCTCGATGGCAGCTACATGCCACCATATACTTCATTAATAATCTGTCTTATCTGTTTCAAATATGTGTGAAAAGCAATCATAAACAATTTTTATACTAACAAAAGATGAAAGAAGATCTCTTATTTGTTTATGTCCTAAAGTTTAATTATTACAAATGGTTTTAAAAACAAACTTGCAAATGACAGATCATATGATTCTTCTTCATTATTAAGTATCTGAACTGTACATGAGAGTGTCTTGGTTTATGAAGCTGAGCAGCAGTATTTCAGTAACGTCATAACTGAAAATACTTTACATATCAAAAGAATGGTTTATGCCCCACAAAGAGGGTTGACGTGTCGTTAAACACGAAATCATCATCATCATCATCAATAGAATGGGAATGTTTCGAGTTTTCTTCTCTGCTCTAAAACATAGATTTTAAGGCAAACAATCTAGATAATCTAAGGCAAAAAATAAAATCTGTTTAAGAGCAGGCAGGAAATCTAGATAATCTAATGCAAAAAAGCTATGTCTTAGAGCAGATAATGTAAGGCAAAACATCATGTGAACAAGTCCGTGAAATGAACACCCCTTACACCCCACTTTGTATAGAGAAAACTGGGGTTTACAGGGGTAAACATTATTTTTCATATTTTTACTCCAAGACATAGGTTCTGGGTACTCGTTAGAACCGCCTCAATGAGGCGGTTCTAACGAGCACCCACAACCTATGTTTGCAGTAAAAATAAGAAAAATATCATGGATTCTCATCAGAAAAGTAGCCATTTTAGAGATGTGGATTAATGCACTATGTCGCATGGGTGTGTTATCGTAATGAAAAAATCTATGTTTTAGAGCAGGCAAAAAATCTAGATAATCTAAGGCAAAAAAAAAAAAAAAAAAAAAAAAATCTATGTTTTAGAGCAGATATAAGAAAAAAAGAGAAATATCAATATATTCCATGTCTTGAGTATCTAAAACAATAGTTGATGAAAGAAGGTAACTGTTTTTATTTGATTCGCGGTGGGGGGGGGGGGGGTGAATATAGTTTTTGCCCTGTCTGTCTGTCTGTCTGTCTGTCTGTCTGTCTGTCTGTCTGTCTGTCTGTTTGTTTGTTTGTTTGTTTGTTTGTTTGTTTGTTTGTCTGTCTGTCCGTCGCAAAAACTTTAACCATGATCACAACTTCGAAAGTATTTGAGCTAGCCCGATGAAACTTCACACACTTATTCACCATCACAAGGGTTACATCCTGACCAAGGGCCATAATTATGTTGTCTTTTTTGCTGAATTATCTCCCCTTGAAATTTTGCAAAATCTCAGAAATTGGCTCCCACGGGGGTGTGGGGTGGGGGGTGGATTGGTCACATACAGTGACAGCTCTTGTTTAATTTGTTCTTATAAAAATGATAAATAATATTTTATTATATCTATTTGTCTTTAAAAACATGAGGGCAAACATTTTTTCTCTATATAAAACGGGTGGCCTGTCTCCAATAAACAATTCCTTCAGACCATACCCTATCTAAGTGATTATGAGGTGATTATGAGCAGAGACTCTTAAAGGGGGCTCTGTAGGGGGGGGGGGGGGGGGGAACGTATGTGATTTTTATTTTTTACTGAGATTGTTTCCACAAAATGTTTTAAATTACTTCTTTTTTATTTCAAAACAGTTAAGAAAAACACTGATATCCATTGTTTCATTAACTCAAAAGTGAAAAGAAGTAAACAAACATGATAAAGATACATCATGAAAACACGCCTATTTAATTGTGACCCCTTCAACCCCACTTTTATATAGTAAAACTGGGGTTTACAGGGGTAAACCTTATTTTTCTTATTTCTGCTCTAAAATATAGATTGTGGGTACTCGTTAGAACCGCCTCATTGAGGCGGTTCTAACGAGAACACACAATCAATATTTTGAGCAGAAATAAGAAAAATATCACAATTTTTCATCTTAAAATTTCCATTTTTTACGGTGGTAAAATGTACAGTGTAGTTGTATAGGCGCGTTTTCGTAATGAATGAACTGATTAATTCAAGATTTAATCAACCAATAAACATCTATTTATTTATTTATTTATTTATTTATTTATTTATTTATTTATTTTGTGAAAGAATGTGACACAAAGCCTATAATGTCTAAAACATTAGCATTTTCATTCAAAATGGAACAATAAATTGTTTCTTGTTTTAGACATAATCATATCAGAAAATAGGACCCCTTAAACCCCACATTTCTATACAGTAAAATTGGGGTATAGAGAGGTATTTATTGTTTTTCTTATTTCTACTGGAAACATATATTGTGGGTCCTCTGCGAGGCAGTTCTAAAGATTACTCGAAATGTTAAAGTGCACAGTAAAATTGGGGTTTAGAGGCGTATACATTATTTTTCTTATTTCTACTCAAAAACATATATTCTGGGTGCTCGTTGGGGAAAAAAACCCAAAGGCGGTTTTAAAGAGAAATCATAATGTAAAAACATATTGTATGGTAAAATACGGGTTTAGAGGGGTATGCATTGTTTTTCTTATTTCTGCTAAAATATATATTGTTGGCTTGTAAGAAACCGCCTCACCGAGGCAGTTTTAACGAGTACCCACAATATATGTTTTGAGCAGAAATATTAACCCTTCTCTTGCTGCATATTCAGTTTAGCCAAATCCATTTCTGACTTTGAACCAATCAGATTACTTGATGTATTTTTTCCTACAAATTCATAAACTGAATGTCAAACAGTGTAGATCCTGATCAGATTCAAAAGCCATCTGATCTTGATCTACACTGTTTGCAAAGATAGGGGTTGTCGTGAACAGCAAGATAAGGGTTAAAGATATCAGGATTTTAATCTTAAACTTTCATTTTCGGTGGTAGAATTTAACCGATGTATTTGAAAAGGCATATATTTTGTAATGATAAATAAAAAACAGAATAAAAATGTGGATGTTTCTTCCATCAAACCCAGGACGTCGTTACCAAACAAGTAAATGAATAGATGTGAAACCTATATCCCTAGGTTGGCCCCCGCCCATCGGGATTTGAAGAAATTAATGGGCTGCATGATGCTTCCACGCAGAGCTGAAACCGCTCTATAAATTTGTTTGCTGTCACTCTGCTGACCCAGTAAAACTTAACTACCCAAACAATAATTTCATGGCTGTTTGTGAAAAAGAATTTATTTTTTTCTCAGAATGCAATTTTGTATCTTGTTTCTCCCTTTCTTTCTTCAAACCGTTTTTAAAGGATGATCACAGTGCTATCATAACCCGAATTCTGCCCCTAACACCAATATGGAAAGAAGTGAAGGTTTTCAGGCCAACATGATTGATGGAATAACAAGATTCCTATTTGGTTTGACCAGCTTAGCCAGATCCGGAATCTGCCTAGCCAAATAGGATTTCTTATTTGGACTAAACAGAGTTGATATAGCCTGATCCGGAATCTGGCTAAACTAAATATTATTTTAGCCAGATCCGGAATCTGCCTAGGCCAAATAAGAATTCCTATTTGAACTATAACATATATACAGCAGGATTTGAACATGATGGGTGCGTTTGCACCCTTCCCAACCCTTTGTGCGGGCCTGCATCAACAGGTAGAATGAATTTTTTTTAACATATCGCTGAAGGGGCGCTGTTTCTGATCACGCACGCCCACATTGAGCCCGTGTTGTCGTCGAATTTCTGAGACAACAAGGTGTAGGGACACTGCCGTGGCCAGCCAAATCCCCCGATATGTCGCTGATTGAGCACATTTGGGATGTCTTGGGTCGCAGCGTGCTCAAAAGACCGCAGCGTTGTAACAATCTGCAACAGCTTCAGCTTGGCCGAGCATTGCAAGAAGAATGGCGACGGATACCAAGGGAGATAAGCCGTCGCGCAATCACTAGCATGTCCAGAAGGTGTCGTGCATGCATCAATGCTCGTGGTGCATGGACCAGATTCTGATCCCCTTTGCATATAAACCTTCCTTGTGACATTGAAGTTTCGCTTCTTTCTATATGACTTTGGGGGTTCCCTTATTTTTGTCCCTAGTATAATTTGCACATTTAATCCACTAGTGGATTACCGAATACATGACGCTATTACATTCTCATGATAAAAACGTTTTTCTTGTTCAAAAGAAAACATTGCCATTTTATCATTCATTTCGAACTGACCTAAAATTGTTGATGGGACGTAAAACGTAAAACCTCAAGTCAAACAAAACAAAAAGCAACTTTTTGATAAAATGTAATCCATTCAAATCAATTAGCTGTAGTTTTTCCGGAAACGGCTACAAAGGAGTATTGAAATCTGCACCGCGTGGGATTTTCTATTAAGAAAACAGGCCTATACAATACAAACTTTACCGCCGAAAAACGAAACTTTTTAGATGAACAAGAGCTGTCACTATAAGTGAGCAATGCCCTCGTGGGAGCCAATTTGAGGAAAGGACCGTTACTCCTTCGAAAATGATAGGACCAACGTGAAAATTGTGTTAGGCATCCCTTCACCTCACAAGGAATGCATGTGCAAAGTTTCAGCTCAATCGTTGGAGAAATGTGGAAGTAGTTCGCATCACAAAAAAGTGCGGACTAACAAACGCACAAACCCACAAACGGACAGTGCAAAAACTATATGCCGTCCTACGGGGGCATAAAAATTGCGATATTTTTCTTATTTCTGCTCAAAATATAGATTGTGGGTACTAGTTAGAACCGTCTCATCGAGTACCCACACTCTATATTTCAAAGCAGAAATAAGAAAAAATAAGGTTTATACCATGTAAACCCCAGTTTTACCATATAAAAGTGGTGTTCAAGGGAGTCAAAATTATAGAGGCGTCTTTTCGTGATGGGAGACCACAGGTCCATGCTATAATATATCTGTATCATATAGTTGCTCGGCGGCCCGGATAGCTCAATGCAAAGCGCCCATTCCAATGACTGCTTCCGCTGATTCAAGAAGGGCAGTTGTCAGTATCTGGAGAAAGGATTTGCATTGTACTGGTTAACCGCTTACGTATAAGCTTGCCCAGGAAGTGTGGATAGGTAAACTTACCGGCTCAAAATGACCTAAAATATTGTGACTGGACCGTTAGACTCCAATACAAGTAAACAAACAAACAAACAATCCAGTGACTGACCTACATACCTCTGCTGCATGGATTCGATGTATTCTTACACAAAAGAACGTAAAATTGAGAGTGTACAAGTTTTGAAAGGCCAACCAAGCCAACTTGGCCTTAACAGTGACCATCATTATTTTCCAAATTCCACATGTGTGATGGTTAGACTGCCACTAGCCGGGTCACGGTCGTTTCACGCAGTTCCGAAGCCCAGTCCATGTTTTTCAGACAAGCCGTTTCACATTGCATAATGAAGTCACTGCGACAAGCATAGCATACAGACATAACATGATGGCTATAAAGAACGTTACCAGGAGTTTTGTTGGGTGGTGTCATGTATCTTTTGTTATTTCGGCGTCCAACTGATATTGGCTTTACACGCTTGCTATGTCTGCTATCTTTGAAGCAGGTCAAGATAGAGGGGAATGCTTTTATTTCCTCAGTTTCTTTCATTTTTCTCATTCTCTCCTATCCGTCTCTTTCATCTCTTCTACCATCTCTTCTGTCTCTTTGGCCCCCGCCCATAGGGGCTTGACGAAATATATGGGCTGCATGATGCTTCCACGCAGAGCTCAATCCGGCCCGCACACTAGTACTGGTAAACCGTTTAGAGGATTTAAGCCTGTCCAGGAACCGCGGTGCGAGGCGGAGCGTCCATGCTAATAAACCCTATTGGTTTCATTGGGCGACAGGGCTTGAGATGTCATTTCATCTCAATGTCGGGTAAAATTGGAAGCAACGTCTCCACGATGACCTTTACAGTGTTAGCGGGGAGGTTAAACCTCTATTCTAATGCACTTACGTATGTAACGCGACGTCTGATTGGATTACGTCAAAAATTTGCGACAGTATATTCTACGATATACTGTCGGAAACCCGACGTCATCACGTAACGTCGCTTTTCATTGGCTGGCATTTGGTTTTACGCAGCTCACTGCGCTTGCCGCCTTGTGCAAAATAGTACAATTGTTAGCTTAACAACCAAAAAAGTGCATTAGAATGGGGATAACTGTATTGAAAATTGTCATTTGGGGAGGTAAATCGTCGGTTTTACGGTCGCAAATTACGTTTTACGGCTCCGCTGACGCGTCGCCGTAAAACGAAATTTGCGACCGTAAAACCTCCGATTTACCTCCCCAAATGACAATTTTCAATACAGTTATCCCCTAAATCAAACAAACAAACAAACAAATATTCTCTGTCTCTTTTCTCCCTTTTTTCTGGGAGACGACACACATTGAAATATATGGGTTGACGAATACAATCAATCAAGCGTACGAAGGCTATATTTCCGCGTAGGGTCAGTGGTTATCACGTGAATATATGAACAATATAACTCTGCTAGCATAAATAACTTTGGGTTTAGATTGATAACAATCGACCCCCACAAAAATATTCTTGCACACCAGACAAGGAGAGTGAGTGTTTCAGTTTTACGTCCCACCAACAGCTATGGTCATACGGAGACGGGACCTCGGTTTAAAGACTCATCCGAAAGTCTGTAGAAGCCCGGGATCGAACCTGCGACCCCTGGTTTACAAGGCGAGTAGCGTAACCACTCGGCCACGGAGGCTTCTACACCAGACAAGGAAAGCTGTGATTTTATCCTGGGATAGAATAATTCCGACCCAAAATCGAATATAATCGCGTTTGATAAATGCACTGGTTGATTACGACCTCGTATGCGCCGTCGTTAAGGTCGACGTCACAACACGTTACGTGACGTCACTAAACATTCCTGCAGTGTCATCACAATATGGCGGACGTCGGTAACCGAAGTGACAGCAGCATTAAAATCCGCGCTATGAAATGGAAGGTATGCAAGAAAAAGAATCCTATATTGGTGTGAGGGTGGATAGAAAAATCTGTCCCTCGGGATCACTGTCCGGCATCACGAGGCAAGCCTCGTGATGCCGGAAAGTGACCCTCGGGACGGATTTTTCCATCCACCCCTCACACCCATATAAGATTCTTATATTCTCCCATGCTGTATTCCTGTCCCGATTCTGGCCCGAGACTTGAATATTACCGGGTGCGAGGAGTGGATATAAATTATACCCTAGAAAAGACACGAACAGAAAAAAGCAGATATCAGTCCACGAAAAGAGGGGAAGATTTTGTGACATGAAGACATTGACATAAACATAAAATAAGACGTGTTAATCTGGGTCTTGAGACTACTTTGCTGTAGTTAACATGTCCGATGTCTACGGATTTGATATATGTGATAACCTGACATGCTGCAAATTGTAAAATGCAGTACGTCGGGCAAACTTATCGCATGTTAAAAACAAGATTTAACGGACACTGTCGTATGCTATGGTCACAAAGATCAGCCGATATCCGTATATAGGGGTAATCGGGAGTACCCCGCTGGTTTTGGCCTTTTTTCCGACATCGGACAACACCGGACAAAAAATTTGTCACACATCATTTACATAAATGGCACCGTCCGGAGGCCAGTGCGGGGGCCGCCCGAAGACCGTCTGGTAATCGTACGGCGTCTGTTCCAAAAGAGAATTTTTTGGGGGGCTGGCGAGGCAGTAAATACCGACCAAACATCTAATACTAATCGGCCGATTATCCTAAAATGTACGGGCGATAATCGGCATTTTCACCGGACATCGTACGAATATCGCCCGAGTATCTTACGGACAACGAACGATGCTTGTGCAACGCCCGGCCGAATGTCGGGCGGTGTGATGGCCGATGGCTATGTCATCGGTCAAGAGGTATATAATGGCCGCCCTACTTGGCATGGTAAAAACGGGGGTTTATATAGTCCGCCCGATATCCAGTTCTAGACGGCGGTGACCGGCCGATGTATGTAACATATCTGGTCCACACCGGTTCAAGCCGATCGGACATCGGTGGGTTACTTTCCAATGTGTAAACAGACATCGGCTGGATATCGGCCCATGTCCGGTCCCAAAATTTTCTCCAAGGAAGCTTCAAATACCGGCCGATTACCGCTCGATTCCCGGCCGGATATTGGACGATGCTTAATCGATGTGTGAAGGATATGTGGCCGATTATGAAAATGTACCCGACACCGGAGAAATTTTAACTTCGAGTTAAAATTCTTCGGGCACCTCTCCGATGCTGCCTGAGAGCTCCGGCCACCTGCCGGCCATGTCTGGTGTCCGGGTGGGGACCAGGCCAAAATGGCTAAAAATCATGCCGGGAGTACATCCTAAGCCTAATCGGAAGGGGTTGTGACCAAAGCATAAGCCTAAAAACTGACACTTTCATGTACCGTCATTTTAAACGTACAGGTCTTTCTGTAAATTATATTTTTTATACAACCAGTCAAAATTACTATGATGTAAATTCTACAGCTAGGTTTAAAATTATTAAACGACATGAAACTGAATTAAAATGGATTAAATTATTACACACACTTTTTCCATCGGGCTTTAATGACAACATTTATCATGAGGGTAATATTGCTAAAATGCCCGAATTTGATATTTTCTCGCTTCTGGACTGTCGAAAGCGTAAAACTAGATCGCATGACACCAGGAAAAAATGGCAACTATAATTGTAAATTACGTGCTTTTAAAAGAAACAATGCCAGGCTGAAGTAACTGTCCATAATATTATTGAATCATGGACACCACTCAATACTTGCTTTTCTAAGTTCATTACCCATTTCTGTATTACGTATTCTGGAAACCGAGGCGAATAAATTCTACGATAGTTCTAATCAGTTATACGACGCTGCTCTTTTAACTAGAGTTTATACTCGGCATGCTTCGTCCTTTCATCGATTCTGAAATTAATAACAAACGGCTTCAAAATATCCTTCATTAATAAGGGTTTGGATTTTATAGATTTATCTAGTATTTTCCGGGACAGTTCGGTTATTTCATCCATTCCTGTTTATTTTCAAAATACTAAAACACCAATAATTTGCTATTAATACAATAAAGTAGAAGTAAAACAAAGATCATGAATCGATACAATTAACTTACTCCACAATTTACTTACTCTATAAATACAATAAACCTGTTAGATCTATATTTTTCAATTTCAATAAATTTATTTCTGATCTTGATATTGACACTAACACTCCTGATACATGAGATTGTAAAAATTCAGTGTATTGCTATCCTGCTGCTGGTCATATTGTTACTGGCAATTAAAAAATATTCCCGATTCTAGGATACGAAATATAATTTCTAAAGGACCGAAATATCGATTTCCTTCTAAAATTGATTTCAGTAAGAGCAGAGATGGAATCGCTGCTGCCTTGAATGAATTTGGTAATCGTTGGTGTAAACGAGAGTATGTTGAGCAAAAGCCCTCAAAGAATGGAAACTTAGCATTCTGAAACTAGTGAACAAACGCATTTCTTTCTACTTTCAAAATACGAACTTATTACCTCCTAAACCTAAGATGTCTTTACGTTACCTTAAACTAGCTGTTCAAGAATTTCATAAGAAGTTTGTTTTGGCTCCAGCAGACAAGGCCGCGAACAACGTGGTCGTAGTTTGACGGCTTCACTATGTTAACACTCTTCATCAACAGCTTGGTGGTACTAAGGCCTATGAACTGCAGCCTTTGGCTGTAGAGAGGGCTTTAGTGGATGACCACATTTGTCATTCAGCCACCAAGTTTTCTGTATGTGTTACAGAAGGCAAAGACAAGCTTCCTACGTTATATTGGTTACTAAAACTTCATAAAAGACCTTACAAAGCACAGTTTATTGAAATTCAAGCTCTTGTACCACCACTGAATATTCCAAGTTATCAACTTCATGTTTTACTGCCATGAAAACCCCAAAAAGCATGTGATTAAATATTGCGACAAAGTTTTTGTAAGATCAGGGAGAAATCTGTTTTGGTCTATAAAAATTCTAATGAAGTTTTAAATAAATGGAAGCCCATAGGGGCTTGAAGAAATATATGGGCTGCATGATGCTTCCACGCAGAGCTGAATCCGGCCCGCACACTAGTACTGGTTAACCGTTTAGAGGATCTAAGCCTGTCCAGGAACCGCGGTGCGAGGCGGACCGTCCATGCTAATAAACCCTATTGGTTTCATTGGGCGACAGGGCTTGAGATGTCATTTCATCTCAATGTCGGGTAAAAGTCCCACAAAATTGGAAGCAACGTCTCCAAAATGACCTTTACAGTGTTGACGGGGACGTTAAACCTCAAATCAAACAAAACAAACAAATAAATGGAAATCCCGACATTTTCGTGCTTCAAGTATGACTACTTCTTTACACTACACTTCCTCATAATCTTATACAAGAAGAACTTAATGATTTAATTGAATGGACATTTCATAGGCAAGACTCTCTCTCTTTCTTGCATGTAATGTAAGAAATGCGTTTTTCACTTCTGAAGAGCATAAAAATTATTTAGGTGTTTTTAGGTCATTTTTGAGCCGGTCAGTTTACCTATCCTAACTTTTCCTGGGAGGCTTATACGTAAGCGGCTAACCAGTACAGTGCACATTCTTTCGCCAGAAGCTGACAACTGCCCTTGTTGAATCAGCGGAAGGGAGAGAATGACCGTAGAAAGGATTTCATGATCAATCTCCACGAAATGCCGGGGTCGGCATGTATCGAACCCGCGTCCTCCTGATCACCAGTCAGACGCGCATCCGACTGAGCTACCGAGGCCGGCAAAACAACCATTGTAAATGAGTCACAGATGTTCGAGCCATCGGAGCTTCGCTCAACTTTGTTGGAGTTGATGAAACTTTAACCCTCACCCGCGATTCCAAGGCAGTTTCAGACATAATTGCTATAAGTATTACCTTTTACAAAAAGCGTTTTTTGTTTTTGGGGTTTTACGGCCCTTTCAAGATTATTTCACTCATATCGAGCCGATCGTTAATCAGAGGCGGACGAAAACCGGAGTGCCAGGAGAAAAACCACCTGACCTTCCGTTGCAGAACTTGGCGACTCACATGTGACCCGAGCGAGGCTCGAACCCACAGCTGTGAGAGACCAAGTGATTATGAGTCAGCGCTCTTAACCACTAGGCCACGAAGGCCCTTGCTTTGGCGTAGTAAACACTGATTTGTGCAGCCATTGGGTTGGAAAGAAAACTGAAAAAAATGTATCATGTTTGCGTTTTATTAGTGTGCCAGAAAATTTAAAAGTGTAAGAATTCAGGACAACTACCCAGCAGGCACATGACGTAATTGTGACGTCACCTCAACGTCGGTACAACGTTATGACATTTATGCAACGTCACATCTACGTCGGTGCAACGTCGTGACGTTGCACCGACGTTGATTTGACGTTGCCCTAGCGGCGTGTGCCTGCTGGGTAATGTAACAGCTACTGATGAATACTAAATCAGGAGATGATTATTATAATTCCCTGGCTTGTTTTCAAATCCCGTCATGGTATTTGGCCCCCGCCCTGCGGGGCTTGAAGAAATATTTAGGCTGCATGATGCTTCCACGCAGAGCTGAAACCGACCGGCACACGAGTATTAAACCGCTCAGAGGATCTAAGCCTGCCCAGGCAAAGCGGTACGAGTCGGCCCGTCCATGCTAATAAACTTTATTAGTTTCATTGGGCGACAGGGTTTGAGATGTCATTTTATCTCAATGTCGGGTAAAAGTCCCACAAAATTGGAAGCAACGTCTCCAAAATGACCTTTACAGTGTTGACGGGGATGTTAAACCTCAAATCAAACGTACAAACTGTCATGGACTTTGTATTTATGTTATTTACACATGTTCATACATGTACAATACTGAATAAATGTTTTTTCTAACCAATTAGGAAGATGCTTAATCATTTCCTTCCTATCCTCCTCCACATAACAACCCGTTGGTCTTTTTCACTGTGCTTTCTAAATGTTCACTTTAATGCCACATGTAAAAAAATACCAATCTTTCACTTTCAGTGACAAGGATCCGTACTAACAATATGATTTCCACCGAAAACTATATCGCGCTTGTGATGGCACTGTCAGCGAACCGCGAAATCAAGGTTAAGGTATAATATGGATGTTACATTAAAGGTTCCGAGGGGTGGAAGTTTGTACCAAATATAATTAAGGAAGCTATTATAGTTCTTGAGATATGGACTTGAACAAAGGGTAAAAACTAGGGTTGTAATAATAGTTCACAAAGTCAGTGAACCATGAAATGAGGGTGTTTGTTTGTATTGGAGTTCAACGGCCCAGTCAATGCTATTTTAGGTCATTTTTGAGCCGGTCAGTTTACCTATCCACACTTTCCTGGACAGGCTTATACGTAAGCAGTTAACCAGTACAGGGCACATTCTTTCGCCAGAAACTGACAACTGCCCTTCTTGAATCAGCGGAAGGGAGAGAGTGACCGTAGAAAAAATTTCATGATCAATCTCCATGAAAGAATGTTGCCGACTCTGGCAGGTATCGAACCCGTGTCCCCCTGATCACCAGTCAGACACGCATCCGACTGAGCAACCGAGGCCGGCATGAAATGAGGGTGAAGATCAAATATGGATGCATTTATAGACGTTGCCATACCGAGATGCAAGTTTGTACCAAGAATCATTCATAAAACGTTTCTAGTTTTGGAGAAATAAACTTGAACATTACGGTGAATTTTAAGGTTGTTGCAATATTTTGCAAAGTCAGCGAACCATGAAATATAGGCCAATGTCAAATATGTATGTTTGCATTAAAGTTGCCATCCCTAGATGCAAACTTTCACCAGGTATCATTTATACGGCTCTAATAGGTCTTGAAAAATGGACTTGAACATCAAGGTGGAAGTTAGGTTTGTCGCAAATGTTGACGTATTGACAAACGGACGAACAGACACACGCGCGGAAAACCAGACTCTTATATCGTGCCATTCTTAACCCTTTTTGTACCAAATGGAATCTTCCTCCTTATACATGGCAGGAGTCCATTTCAAAATTTAGGGGTGTCAGGTTGTATTTTCTTCAAAATCTATTTGGAAACTGGCTGAACGTTTTGCCCACAGTGTAGGCCCTGATCAGACGCCGCGTTCTGCGGCGTTTGATCTGGGCCTGCACTGTTTGCCAAGTGCCCCTTTAGGGGTTTCCGGTACTAAATGGGTCCAAGCAGGCGCAACACAAAGATAAAAAAGTACAGTTTCATCTACCAACGTTTACGTTTTCTTTCATTTCGCATTTTAGGTTAACCTTACGGAGAAAAGAAAATGTCGTCCAAGCTGGTCGCTTTCTTTGTAAAATGAAAACGAACAAAGCCATCATGAAAACACGCCTATACAAATACATTGTAAACTTAACCGCCGAAATAAAACACGAATATTTTAAGGTGAAAAATTGTGATATTTTTCTTATATCTGCTCAAAATATAGATTGCAGGTACTCGTTAGAACCGATGCCTCATTTAGGCGGTTCTAACGTGTACCCATAATCATTATTTTTGAGCAGAAATAAGTTAATATGGTTTACCCCTGTAAACCCCAGTTTTACAATATAAAAGTGGGGTTCAGGGGGGGTCAAATTTATATAGGCGTGGTTTCGTGATGAAGAGATGTTTTTCATTTTGGAGGCTTAAAAGGTCAGCACCGTGTAAATCTATGTGTGCACAACCAAACAATAGGGCTACACGTATGGTATGACTTCTTGTAAGACTAAACAGCAAAAGCTTATGTGCAGTATCGCTTAAGTCCACCTGTTCCCAAAGAGCTGGCTTAATTATGATTCCATTTCATCACGTGAACAAGTCCGTGAAATGACCCCGCCACTAAATCCCACTTTATATAGAGAAATCTGGTATTTATCGTCGTATATATTATTTTTCTCATTTCTGCTCCAAGACATAGGCTGAGGGTACCCGTTAGAACCGCCTCAATAAGGCGGTTCTAACGAGCACCCACAACCTTTGTTTGAAGTACAAATAAGAGAAATATCACGGATTTTCATCAGAAAAGTTGCCATTTTGGAACTGTGAAAAATACACTTTGTCGCACGTGTGTATTAACATAATGTAAAGGCAAATATACACGCGCACAACGCCGGCCCGGGTTTGGCAGTATGCACAGTGCTTTAAAAGAAGTCCTTTCATGTGTAACAGGCATTATTTACTTACACGAGGATTAATAGAAAAAAAAACTTGAACAGTTCACGAATTTTTGCTCTATGGCGGTGTATTTTGATCATTTTGTTTTGAGAGAGAGAGAGAGAGAGAGAGAGAGAGAGAGAGAGAGAGAGAGAGAGAGAGAGAGAGAGAGAGAGAGAGAGAGAGAGAGAGAGAGAGAGATCATTGGTTGAAGCCGTCATCATATACTTTCGTTTGTGGGCAAGTCTATGAAGATGTTTAGAAAAGCATCCAGTTTCTGCAGCTGGAACATATGTGTCGCTTCGCCGAAAAGATATGTTTTCCGGAGTCTTCGAATCAGCCAATCAGTGAAGAGTATATACATAAATTTCCGCTTCAGTGGAGTATGGCGGGAAAAAATATGTCAATATGTCAACGGTAGTCCTGGGATCAGCCAATCAGTGAAGAGTATACACTTAAACTTCCGTTTCAGTGCAGTAAGGCGAGAAAATATGTCTTCGGTAGTCCCCGATTCATCCAATCATTGAAGACTATACACAATCACTTCCGCTTCAACGGATTATGGAGGTAGGCACTAATTTGTTCTCTATGAAAGTAGCTTCGTGCGAACAGCGAAGGCTCTGATCAGACTGTGTGCATGCGCAGGCTGATATGAACTGTCACTGTTCGCCCTGGTTTTATTCTCGAAGCAGCTGGTATAAGATACTAAATTTTGGTAACGTTCATTTTTGGTAAGCAATATTCGAACTAAAGAGTTTCGCTAATTCTGAAAAAGAAAGAAAAAAATAATAAGGCATTTTATCAGGTGAATAGATGTCAAGACTCGAACTAGATCACCTACACATCTGTATGAATTCATTTTCTTTTCATACTTTTTAACGTGCTCAATATTATTAGTCATACCACTCATATGTAACGTAAGGAGATGGGGATGATATTTATAAGCCTCAGGCTTACTGTCAGTTCCAATATATATCATTACGTAAACACGTCTATACAAATACACTGTAAACTTTCCGCCGAATACAAAAAAAAAAAAAAAAAAACACAACGAAATTTTTAAGATGAAAAAAATTGACATTTTTCTTATTTCTGCTCAAAATATAGATTGTGTGTACTCGTTAGAACTGTCTCATCGAGGCGGTTCTAACGAGTACCTACAATCTATATTTTAGAGCAGAAATAAGTAAAATAAGGTTTACCCCTGTAAACCCCAGTTTTTCCATATAATAGTGGGGTTCAAGTGCTCAAAATTATATAGGCGTGTTTCCTGATGAATTGTAGATGATGCTTTCTAGAAACAAAATATTGTTTGTTTGTTTGTTTGTTTGTTTGTATTGGGGTTTAACGCCCAGTTTTTGTTTGATTTGAGGTTTAACGTCCCCGTCAACACTGTAAAGGTCGTTTTGGGAATTTTGCCCGACATTGAGATGAAATTACATCGCAAGCCCTGTCGCCCAATGAAACCAATAGGGTTTATTAGCATGGGCGGTCCGCCTCGCATCGCGGTTCCTGGGCAGGCTTAGATCCTCTAAGCGGTTTACTAGTACTAGTGTGCGAGCCGGATTCAGCTGTGCGTAGAAGCATCATGCAGCCCATATATTTCTTCAAGCCCCTATGGGCGGGGGCCATTTTTTTAACGTCAGTCAACACTATTTAGGTCATTTTTGAGCCGGTCAGTTTACTTATCCACACTTTTCCAGGGCAGGTTTATACGTAAGCGGTCAACCAGTTTCGCCAGAAACGAAACTGACATCTGCCCTAATTGAATCAGCGGAAGATAGAGAATGATCGTAGAAAAGATTTCATGATCAATCTCCACGAAAGAATGTTGCCGAACCCGGCAGGTATCGTACCCGCGTTCTCCTGATCACCAGTCACACGCGCATCCGACTGAGCTATCAAGGTCGAAAAAAAAAATGTTTAAACCAATCATTGTGTCACAATTTTGAGCTATTGCATATCTAGATGCTAATGGCACAGGAAACACTACTCTTTTTTTTTTATCTAACCGTACTTTTTCTGGACCACGACATTGTAACAAGCTATTGGATAAAGGTTGACTGACACCAATAGTGGGGTTTCATCAAATACTAAGGGCTATTAGTAAAGACTAACAATTTTTCTTTTAAGATTAAATCAAGTCTCTATTACTGTAATGATCCAAAGTATTGGGACTGACAGGCCTAAGCAAAGTGCAGATCCTGTTCAGACTGTTGCTAAAGGAGCATGGGTCCTGACCAGGGTTTGCAAGTTGTTTGCCATTCCGTCTGTACTTGTTTAGACTCCTTGCTGGTTTAGGAAACAAATTTGACAAGGTATTATGACAATTACAGGAAGTCCTCAATGTGATGACTTTTTGTGGTAAAAATGGAAGCAAACTAGTCTATACAATGCGCATGCGTAGTTTGATATGCGTCTTTACTTTTCGCAGATATTCAAAGAAATGGTTTGGCTTGTGGTGACTGTTATGTTCTCAGAAAAAGAACTCACTCGATCAATCAATCAATCAATCAATCAATCAATCAATCAATCAATCAATCAATCAATCAATCAATCAATCAATGCCTATTATCAATCAATCAATCAATCAATCGATCGATCGATCGATCAATCAATCAATCAATCAATCAATGTCATTATCAATCAATCAATCAATCAAGTAGTCAATACCTATAACGTCTAGCTGCCCGTCCCCATCAACATCCAAACTTGCCAATAATTCGTCAGCTTCTTTTTCCGTTAGCGGCTCATCGCCCATCGTTTCTGACGTCAGTATAAGTCGAAACTCGTCCCTGTCGATCTTAAAGTTTTTATTGGCATCGAATTTCTCAAAGGCCGCCATCAGTTCTTTATCGATATCTTGAGGCGATTTGATTGGAACATTATCTTCAACAAACTGAACAAACGCCTCTCTGTCAAATTCACCAGAATCTGTAGGACAAACAAGGGTTAACTGTTCAAAGCATCGTTAATGGATTGTTTGTAGTGGAGTTTAACGGCCCAGTCAACACTATTCATTACTCAAACACGCCTATACAAATACACTGCCACCTTTATCGCTGAAAAAAATGAAAAATGTATGTTGAAAAAGTGTGATATTTTTCTTATTTCTGCTCAAAATATAGATTGTGGGCATTCGTTAGAACCGCCTCATCGAGGCGGGTCTAACGAGTACCCACAATCTATATTTTAGAGCAGAAGTAAGAAAATAAGGTATCCCCCCCCGGAAACCCCAGTTTTACTGTATGAAAGCCTGGTGGGGTTCAAGGGGGTCAAATTATATAGGCGTGTTTTTGTGATGTAGGTCATTTTCGAGCCGGTCAGTTTACCTATCCGCACTTTTTCCTGGGCAGGCTTATACGTAAGCTGTCAACCAGTACAGTACAAATTCTTTCGTCAGCAACTGACAACTGTCACTCTTGAATCAGCGGAAGGGAGAGAATGACTTTAGAAAAGATTTCATGATCAATTTCCACGAAAGAATGTTGCCGACCCCGGCAGGTATCGAACCCGCATCCTCCTGATCACCAGTCGGACTCGCATCCGACTGAGCTACCGAGGCCGTCCGCCCGTTAATGATAAAATTGTATATATTCTAGCAAAATATCTAACACGCTGGTATTTGTGCTGAAAAAAATGTGAGCAGTATTTGTTTGTTTGTTTGTTTGTTTGTTTGTTTGAATTCAGGTTTAGGTCACTTTGGGGACGTTTCTTCCAATTTTGTGGGACTTTTACCCGACATTGAGATGAAATGACATCTCACGCCCTGCCGCCTAATGAAACCAAATATATCTGAATCACATCACTTTGCCTAGGCATGTTTAGTCCTTCTAAGCGGTTTACCAGTACTGACGTGTGGTCAGTTACAGCTCTGCGTGGAAGCACCATACAACCCAATCTATTTCTCCAAGACCCGATGAGCGGGGGCGAGAGCAGTATTTGAAACAGCTATTCACATTTTCTAATCAGAGGACACTGTATTCAGTATACACAAAGAAAGAATAACTGCAACTAAATAAGCTTTTTAAAGCAGAATCTTAACCCTTGTCCTGCTGAGCCCGGATATGCTTTACCTATCAAACAATGTAGATCCAGATCAGATGGCTTCTGAAGAAGCCATCTGATCAGGATCTACATTGTTTGCCATTCAGATTATGAATTTGTTGCAATAATTTGCTTCAAGTTATCTGAATGGTTGATAACCGGTAGTGGGTGTGGCATTTATGAATATTCAGCAGGACAAGGGTTATAAAGAAGAACCAGTGCTTCAGCTGAAGTGCACGACCCGCCGGATGCTTTTATCTTTATGAGTGTTACCATACATGGGTATGGCGGCCATTTTGGTCATGTGACCTGGACCTAAAACGGTTCCCTCAATAAATGCGCCTTATCGTAAGGAGCAAAAATATATCTTATACTTTAGTACTGTATTCTGAATCGTTTGCAGGATAAAATGCATTCTAACATTTTCCAATACAAAAGCATATGTGTCAAAGTTTGACCTAGGCACAAAGAAGGTCAAGGTCAACCCAGGGTCACCATTTTAGCAATTTATGATGGGCCTACGTCCCAGATGCCATTTATCAAGTTTCGTGGAAATCTGCCCAGTGGTTCTGGAGAAGACTATTTTTGAAGGGTTTTTACCATATATGGCTTGGCGGCCATTTTGGTCATGTGACCTGGACCCCATGAGCAATATTTGGTTTCCCCCATCCCATAGAAGCTCAATATGAAATTTGACTTCAATCGGTCCAACGGTTTCCGAGGAGAAGCAGTTCGAAAATTTTCACATTTTTCGCCTCTGCGAGGCTATACTAAATGGAATGTAATATTTCACAAGTTCATTGGTTAGATCCCATTGATATCTATCAGTATGCCAAAAATTGTTTAAATATTCCAAGCGGTTAAGTCACTATCACCAATTTTTACAAACGGGTTACGGACGGACAGACAGACAGACCATATATGGCTTGGCGGCCAGTTTGGTTATGTGAGCTGGTACCTATGAGAAAATTTTGGTTAGCCCCATCCCATAGAGGCTCCATATGAAATTTGACTTCAATCGGCCCAACGGTTTCCGAGGAGAAGCAGTTCGAAAATTTTCACGTTTTTCGCCTCGGCGAGGCTATACTAAATGGAATGTAATATTTCGCAAGTTCATTGGTTAGATCTCATTGATATCTATCAGTATGCCAAAAATTGTTTAAATATTTCAAGCGGTTAAGTCACTATCATCAATTTTCACAAACGGGTTACGGACGGACAGACAGACAGACCATATATGGCTTGGCGGCCATTTTGGTCATGTGACCTTGACCCCATGAGCAAATTTTAGTTTCCCCCATCCCATAGAGGCTCCATATGAAATTTGACTTCAATCGGCCCAACGGTTTCCGAGGAGAAGCAGTTCGAAAATTTTCACGTTTTTCGCCTCGGCGAGGCTATACTAAATGTAATGTAATATTTCGCAAGTTCTTTGGTTAGATCTCATTGATATCTATCAGTATGCCAAAAATTGTTTAAATATTCCAAGCGGTTAAGTCACTATCACCAATTTTCACAAACGGGTTACGGACGGACAGACAGACAGACCATATATGGCTTGGCGGCCATTTTGGTCATGTGACCTGGACCCCATGAGCAAAGTTTGGTTTCCCCCATCCCATAGAGGCTCCATATGAAATTTGACTTCAATCGGCCCAACGGTTTCCGAGGAGAAGCAGTTCGAAAATTTTCACATTTTTCGCCTCGGCGAGGCTTGACTAAATGGAATGTAATATTTCTCAAGTTCATTGGTTAGATCTCATTGATATCTATCAGTATGCCAAAAATTGTTTAAATATTCCAAGCGGTTAAGTCACTATCACCAATTTTCACAAACGGGTTACGGATTTTTCGCCTCTGCGAGGCTATACTAATTGGAATGCAATATTTCGCAAGTTCATTGGTTAGATCTCTTTGATATCTATCAGTATGCCAAAAATTGTTTAAATATTCCAAGCGGTTAAGTCACTATCACCAATTTTCACAAACGGGTTACGGACGGACAGACAGACAGACCATACATGGCTTGGCGGCCATTTTGGTCATGTGACCTGGGCCCCATGAGCAAATTTTGGTTTCCCCCATCCCATAGAGGCTCCACATGAAACTTGACTTCAATCGGCCCAACGGTTTCCGAGGAGAAGCAGTTCGAAAATTTTCACATTTTTCGCCTCGGCGAGGCTATACTAAATGGAATGTAATATTTCGCAAGTTCATTGGTTAGATCTCATTGATATCTATCAGTATGCCAAAAATTGTTTAAATATTCCAAGCGGTTAAGTCACTATCTCCAATTTTCACAAACGGGTTACGGACGGACAGACAGACTGACAGACTGACAAAATGACAGAATGACCAATTGACCGAATGACAGAATGACACGGTGAGTTTAGGGCACTCTTAGAAATTCAACCGACTTCAGTCGGTCGCTTTTTCTGCGGGTCGTGCAATTAATAAATTTCTTAAATTTAGGTGGTCTTAATAGCGGAATTTCGCTACATGCCAGCTAACTCATTTATGCCTAA
Source organism: Lucinisca nassula (assembly GCA_963580285.1). Classification (NCBI taxonomy): domain Eukaryota; kingdom Metazoa; phylum Mollusca; class Bivalvia; order Lucinida; family Lucinidae; genus Lucinisca; species Lucinisca nassula. The sequence continues at coordinate 16,257,998 of OY757015.1, forward strand.
TCGCGGCCGCATAAAAGGACAATAACAAACAGCAAAATACTCAAAAGGTAGAGTGAAGCGTCTGTTTAGGGTCTTTGCTATTTGTTTTAAGTTAAAAGATTTTCATAATGCTGACACTGAACAGAGGACTGATTGAATGTGTTTGATTTTAAACGATATATCAACTATTTGGTGACAGTTTGTGCCGTCTTCCAGAGAAATGAAGAAAAGAGGTAGATACAGTAAAGGAGATTGAAGTGAAAGGCAGGTTAGAAAGTGAAAAATCAATAAAAGTATAGAAAACAGAAGAAAGAAAACCATTCCTCCTCTACCCCTATCCTTGCTGCAAGGATAGCAGATCTTGTCATAGTAAACTCGCCCAGGTGATACACGAGACCTTCGCCTCACTCAAACAACCCCAACGTTCGGAAAAAAAAACAGTCCAAAATTTAAATGATCCCCTTTACCATTTTAAATCCATTTATTTAGAGCTACTCGTATGTTTATAATGAGAAAATATTTTAAATCTTACCATCTGACATATATTTTTGCATGTCGGCATTTGTCGGATTTTGACCAATCAACTGCAGCGCTGCCCGCAACTCCTTTCTGTCTATTCGTCCGGATTTGTCAACATCAATATCATCAAACGCCTGCATCAGTGCTGAAATCGTCAAGATTTGTGACCTTTAACCCTTATCCCGCTGAATAATTAATAAAGCCTCATCCATTTCTGATTTCGAAGCAATGAGATTACTTGATGTAATTATGTCTCCCCCTTTTTGGGGACACATATTGTTTTCCCCCGGGCGTCTGTCTGACTGTCCGTCTGTCACAAAGTCGTGTCCGCTCTATAAGTTGAAAACCGTTCAAGCTATCTTCACGAAACTTCATATAAATATTAAGCAACATTAGACGACGTATGTATGAACAAATATTGTCCGGTCAATAACTTTCTTATTTTTAGATGGATTTTGAAATTACTTGGCAGAAATGTTAACCACCATGAGACCCAGTTCGGTACCTCAAAGGTCAAGGTCTTACTTAGAGTTCAATGGTCAAAAAGGGGTCTTTTTCGTGTTTGGTCAATAACTTTCTTATTCCTGAATGGATTGTGAAATTACTTGGCTGAAGTGTTGACCATCATGCGACGATGTGTTGCACGCAAGACCCAGGTCGATTCCTCCAAGGTCAAAATCATACTTAGAGGTCAAAGGTAAAAAAAAGGTCATTTTTCGTGTTTAGTCAATTACATTCTTATTCCTGGATGGATTTTGAAATTACTTGGCAGAAATGTTACATGTAATTATCATGAGACGATGTGTTGCGTGTAAGATCCAGGTTGGTACCTCCAAGGACAAGGTCATACTTAGAGGTCAAAGGTAAAGAAAAGGTCTTTTTGCGTGTCCGGTCAACAACTATTTTATATCTGGATGGACTTTTTGAAGTGACCTTGCAGAAATGTTCACCTTCATTAGACGATGTATCGTGCGCAAGACGAAGGTCCGTACCTCCAACGTCAAGGTCATACTTAGAGGTCAAAGGTAAAAAAGGGGCCCCTTTTTCGTGTGCGGTCAATAACTTTCTTATTATTTGATGGATTATTATATAACTTGGCAGACATGTCAACCATCATGAGACGTTGTGTCAAGCCTAAGATCCAAGTCGGTACCTCAAAGGTCAAGGTCATACTTAAAGGTCAAATGTAAAATGGTCTTTTAATTTTCGTGTCCGGCCAGTAACGTTCTTATTCCTTGATGGATTTTGAAAATACTTTGCAGAAATGTTAACCATCATGAGATGGTGTGTCACGTGCAAGCCACAGGTCGGCACCTCCATGTCAAGGTCAACTTAGAGGTCAAAGGTAAAAAAGGATTTTTATTTTCGTGTCTGGCTAATAACTTTCCTATTTCTGGATGGATTTTTTAAAGTTACTTTGCAGAAATGTTCAACTTTATTAGATGATGTGTCGCACACACGACCCAGGTCAAAACCTCCAATGTCAAAGTCATACTTAGCGGTCAAAAAGGGGGAGGCATCTGTATTTTTGTAGAAAAAAAAACAAATTCTAGTTTATACCTGCAAATTCACAAACTCAATGTCAAACAGTGTGGATCCTGATCAGATGGCTTTTTCAGCAGAAGCTTTTTCAGATCTATACTGTTTGCGGAGGTTTAGGGCTGTCGCGTTCAGCGGAATAAGGGGTAACCGTATCATTAAATGTTCTAACAGCATTAATTACGGCCAGCCCCGTACATGTTTCACATTCTACAAGCAATGACAGTTGACAATATAGGGATTAACCATGGTTTTTCATGCATTAACATTTGCCGGGTCCCGAGGAAGCTGTTTGAACATGAGGCCGCTAGGCCGAATGTTCAAATATCTTCCGAGAGATCCGGCAAATGTTAATGCAATGAAATAACCATGGGTGATCGTTGTTCTTGCATAACTTACGAATCCGACCGCAAATTTTGACGAAAACGCCCAAAAGCTCAATATAAACTCTTCAAATGCGACAGGCAAACCAAAATGGCGGCCAGTTGAGAATGTTGTTTACAATGAAGTTGTCATGCAGTAACCCTCTGACGGCATTATAGAACCCTAAAACGCTACGTTCAGGGCGATAACGTTACGTCGCTCAACGTAACGTAAACAAAGCAAGGACCGTCTTGTGATATCAAAAGCTCAAAATCCATGTTCAAACAGCACGAGAATTTCAAGATTTGAACATGGTTTTTGCTGTTTGAGCACGGTTTTCCGTCCATTTGACAATGGCTTCAAAAAGCCATGCGCATAGGTATTTATGCAAGAATGAATTTATTATCAATTTCTTGACAACATATATACATACAAAGTACATACATATGCATCAAAGGATTGGATGTAGGCTCAGCCTATACGTATCCTCTCCTTGATGACCGGTACATATATGATATACATTCACAAATAAAAGCATTACTTCATAAATATAGGGAATAGCTTGAAGCTATTAAGACAAATATGAATGCCATTTTAACACGTACGTTGTCATGACTTAACATGATCAGACTTTTATGAGCAGACAAATACAGTTAGTAGAGAGAGATTAAGAGCGAAGGAAAGCAAGAGAGAGAGAGAGAGAGAGAGAGAGAGAGAGAGAGAGAGAGAGAGAGAGAGAGAGAGAGAGAGAGAGAGAGAGAGAGAGGGGTCACTTGCACTAGGTCAGAATTAAAACTGCTGGAACACCTTGGTAGTAGTTTAGGCGTAAGAATGAATGTTTGAATAGAAATTACAAAATAGGTTTTTCCAAACCATTACGATAACACAGCGCATTTTTCACATCTACAAAATGGTTACTTTTCTGGTTCAAAATTTGTAAAATTTTTCTTATTTATTCTTCAAACATAGGTTGTTGTGCTCGTTAGAACCGCCTCATTGAGGCGGTTCTAACGAGTATCCACAACCTATGTCTTGGAGCAGAAATATGAACAATAACGTATGCCCCTGTAAACCCCAGTTTTCTCTATATAAAGTGGGGTTTAGAGGGGTGTTCATTACACGGACTTGTTAACAAAATGCAAAAACGTTTAAAAATGTCAAAACTGATGTCTTCGCCTCTCCAAGGGCGTCAGATTCATGATGTTCCTCTGTCGACACCCGTACTGCTCGGTCTAGCCTAGCCACTAGGCATTAAAATGAATAAAAAGGAATTAAAATCATCTTCTACAATAAAATTAACAGAGTTTAAAAGTTCAGCTAGTCTAGTCTCTCTGGCTCAATTTTAAGATAATATTTAGCCAAGATGTGTATTTAAAACTCCACCAAATAGACTTGCCATTACTGACAAGCTGAAAACCTTTAATAAATAATTAAAAAAATGATCAGGCTTTTATTATCCGATGAGACCAGTTGCTAGTCTATGCTCGGTCGAAATCCGTATTTCTCAGTCGAAAGCAGCTTTACACAGTACCGGCTCGGTCGACAACACAGTATAGAATATGGTATTTCCCCCGTGATGATAGACGTGACCAAATATTGCGTAGCTCAATGACCTTAATGACAGAGAGAGAGAGAGAGAGAGAGAGAGAGAGAGAGAGAGAGAGAGAGAGAGGTATACTTGCGCAAAATAGGAGATTAGGAAATCAAATCATTCTTAATACCTTCTCTCATTTCTTCCGGAAGTTTTCCTCCCTGAAAATCAGTAACATGAACATATAATACAAAGCACCGAGAATGCTGATGGGGCGATTATTTGTGATCTTTGTATGGCGTCAGGCAAATTTCGCATCTGGTTTGCAGTCTAAACAGGCTTATAGAACATATTTGACTTCACTACATCTGGTGTCTGGGAATGTGTGGTGGCCGTAAAAAGTCTCCCTGCCATACATGTAGTTTATTTTTTCTTGTCATTTGGGATCATTGGTTCCATTGTTGAATTTTGAAAATATTTGAGGGTTACTGATGAGACAAAATTGGCCGAAACTAGCTGGTCTGGCCCAGAAAACATGTACAATCCATAGTTTTCAGGTCTGTGGTGTTTTCCTTGCTTCCAAAGGATAACCCTTTCTAGAACATAATATAAAGAATATATTCTTACATAAGATCCTATGAATATAGCTGTTTGAAGCTACTCTGGGCCAGATGTTGTGCTCAATCAACAAAAGCCATATTTAAAACATGAAATTCACGTGCTGTTTGAATATGAGTCGGATTTTTACCCGACAATGAGACGAAATGACATCTCAAGCCCTGTCGCCCAAAGTAACCAAAAGGCTCATATGCATTGGACGGTCTGACTCACTCCAATTTGCCTGGGCAGGCTTAGTCCTTCTAAGCGGTTTACCAGAACTCATGTGTTGTGAGTTTCAGCTCTGCGTGGAAGCATCATGAAGCCCAATCTATTTCTTCAAGCCCCGATGGGCGGGGGCGAAACAACGCTTTACACTAGCCGCCATGTTAGTTTCATGGTCGCATCTGAAGAGGTAATATGGAGTTGTGGGGCGTTTTCGTCACACGGAAAGAATGACGATCATTGCAATAACATTTACCTAGTCCCTTGGAAGATATTTAAACAACTTCCTTGGGTATTGTTTGTATGTATGTATGTATGTATGTATGTATGTATGTATGTATGTATGTATGTATGTATGTATGTATGTATGTATGTATGTATGTATGTATGTATGTATGTATGTATGTATGTATGTATGTATGTATGTATGTATGTATGTATGTATGTATGTATGTATGTATGTATGTATGTATGTATGTATGTATGTATGTATGTATGTATGTATGTATGTATGTATGTATGTATGTATGTATGTATGTATGTATGTATGTATGTATGTATGTATGTATGTATGTATGTATGTATGTATGTATGTATGTATGTATGTATGTATGTATGTATGTATGTATGTATGTATGTATGTATGTATGTATGTATGTATGTATGTATGTATGTATGTATGTATGTATGTATGTATGTATGTATGTATGTATGTATGTATGTATGTATGTATGTATGTATGTATGTATGTATGTATGTATGTATGTATGTATGTATGTATGTATGTATGTATGTATGTATGTATGTATGTATGTATGTATGTATGTATGTATGTATGTATGTATGTATGTATGTATGTATGTATGTATGTATGTATGTATGTATGTATGTATGTATGTATGTATGTATGTATGTATGTATGTATGTATGTATGTATGTATGTATGTATGTATGTATGTATGTATGTATGTATGTATGTATGTATGTATGTATGTATGTATGTATGTATGTATGTATGTATGTATGTATGTATGTATGTATGTATGTATGTATGTATGTATGTATGTATGTATGTATGTATGTATGTATGTATGTATGTATGTATGTATGTATGTATGTATGTATGTATGTATGTATGTATGTATGTATGTATGTATGTATGTATGTATGTATGTATGTATGTATGTATGTATGTATGTATGTATGTATGTATGTATGTATGTATGTATGTATGTATGTATGTATGTATGTATGTATGTATGTATGTATGTATGTATGTATGTATGTATGTATGTATGTATGTATGTATGTATGTATGTATGTATGTATGTATGTATGTATGTATGTATGTATGTATGTATGTATGTATGTATGTATGTATGTATGTATGTATGTATGTATGTATGTATGTATGTATGTATGTATGTATGTATGTATGTATGTATGTATGTATGTATGTATGTATGTATGTATGTATGTATGTATGTATGTATGTATGTATGTATGTATGTATGTATGTATGTATGTATGTATGTATGTATGTATGTATGTATGTATGTATGTATGTATGTATGTATGTATGTATGTATGTATGTATGTATGTATGTATGTATGTATGTATGTATGTATGTATGTATGTATGTATGTATGTATGTATGTATGTATGTATGTATGTATGTATGTATGTATGTATGTATGTATGTATGTATGTATGTATGTATGTATGTATGTATGTATGTATGTATGTATGTATGTATGTATGTATGTATGTATGTATGTATGTATGTATGTATGTATGTATGTATGTATGTATGTATGTATGTATGTATGTATTATGTTTTGGACTTTAACGGCCCAGTCAACACTATTTAGGCCATTTTTGAGCCGGTCAGTTTACCTATGCACACTTTTCCTGGGCAGGCTTATACGTAAGCGGTTTACCAGTACAGTGCACAGTCTTTCGCCAGAAACTGACAAGTGCCCTTCTTGAATCAGCGGAAGGGAGGGCATGACCGTAGAAGAGATTTCATGATCATTCTCCGCGGAAGAATGTTGCCGACCCCGGCGGGTATCGAACCCACGTCCTCCTGATCACCAGTCAGGCGCGAATCCGATTGAGCTCCCGAGGCCGGCCCAACTTCCTTGGGATCCTGCAAAAGTTATGCATGATGAACATGGATGATCTCTTTACTTGTTCAAATGGGTCTTGAATGAAATGGAAGCCCACTTATGAGGCAGAATTTGTCGAAACTAACCAATCTGGCATAGAAAATTTGCACAGTTCATGCTTTTCATTACGCCCAGTTCATGTTTTTCTTTTTCCAATGCATAAACCTTTACAGAAGGCATTTACTACATCTGATATAATAGTGTTGTTTCCTCACCGAAATTGTTTTTAATGATGTTCTTAAGCTTGTTTCTTCTTATCATTTTCGATTTTCGAAAAAAAAAGTTCATATTTCTCTGTCGTTACTTGCATGTATTTCAGCTGATTAAATTTTGTACAGTTATGATATCTTTATGATTACACGGGCCTCTGTGGATTAGTATAGAGAGCGCTCACTCTCCGAAAATCAAAATAACTTTATTCCTCCTTAGTATGATAATTATCCCATTAATTGAACAACGAATTACAAAATCGATTCACACCCATTTTATACTGAATAGAATCACCAACCTTATATCAGTATAGCACATGTCCTGTACTATTTGCCAATTACCAGTTTTTGGGTTTCCGGTACAAAATGGGGTTACTAAAAGACGCTTCATGGCGAATAAATCTACATTTTCATTAACGAGCAATAAATTTATAGAAGATTGAAGGTATAATATTTATTTCCATCGGCTGCATGTTTCATTGCATTAGGAACTTTTGAAATTGTTCTGACTATGGGACACATTTTCTCACGGTATATCTTGGCGGTGATTAGGTCGTATGCAGTTAGGCCAAAATCACTCTTCTGAGTACTAAAGGGCAATCGTCACGGCGATCGCCCCAAAAATAGAGGGAAATAAATATATATACATGTTTATTCTCTGTGTGTGTGTGTGTGGCGGGGGGTCTTTCGTTTATACGGGCGAAACTATTATGCTTTTAGGCAAAGTGCAGAGCTAAGTAATGCGCAGCTTTATCAGAGTCTTTTCTTCGTGTAGCTTATACATGTTAAGTAAAACTAGACATCAACTTTTGTCACATTTATCAATCGAGAGGTTGCTGATGACACCATACATATAGAGACATTTCTTGGTAGAGACATCCAGGGCTCATTTCCAATATAATTGAGCCGGGGCAAAGCATTTCTTACAAGTTACATGTGCGCCCAGCGAAGATTCAGATTAGCCTGCGCATCCATATAGTCAGACCAGACACTTCTCTTTCTACATGAAGGAGCATTGGGGCACTTAGCTATCCATAGACCGCACAATGATGACTCTGATCAGACTGCGCGGATGCGCAGGCTGATCTGAGCCTTCGCTTGGCGCATATGTAAATTGTAGGACAAGTCAAATGCTGTGCCCCGGCTCAATTTTAATGTTACAATTCTTGTCTCTTGTAAAATTTTGTGTTAACCTTGATTATATTATTGTTATGGCCATTTAAAATAATCAAAATCACATTTTAACCCCTTTTACATGTATGTTTATCATTGTGGGATAATCGGACAAAAATGATGAATAAATTGATACACAGAAACCTGCTAAGTGTCTCCAACATGGCGGATCAAGGGAGAATAATCTTACTAAACTGCTGTGTTTCAACCGCTCAATAAGAGACTGCACTTAAAGCAAAGAATTTGCTCCCGGGAACCATATTCTTTCCTCGCTAAGGTTTCAAAAGTATGAAAATGATAAAACTGTCTCCCTTTCAAAATGGACGGAAACATCACGAAAACACGCCTATATAATTTTGATCCTTAAATCCCAACTTTTTTATAGTAAAACTGGGGTTTAAAGGGGTGTACATTATTTTTCTTTTTCTGCTAAAAACATAGATTGTGAGTACTCCGTACATCGCCTCGTCGAGGCGGCTCTAAGGAATACCTACAATCGATGTTTTGAGCAGAAATATGAAAAATATATGATTTTTTTTATCTGAAAATTTTCAGTTTTTGGTGGTGTAATTTTCAATGTATTTGAATAGGCGTGTTTTTCGTAATGACTGGTGGAAAATATGTCACTAGCACTAATACACGGAATGTTATTAATGATTCTGGTTTAATCAATATTATAATTGCTATAAGACATCAGTGTCCTCTTCGTCCTATAATTGTAACAGAACACAGACTTTTTTTTCGAAAACACGCCTATACAAATTCATTGTAAATTTTTCCGCCGGAAAAAAAAAATAAAAATAAAAATTTACGATGAAAAATCGTGTTATTTTTCTTATTTCTGCTCAAAATATAGCCTCCCACCCACCCTCTACAAGTACTCTCAACCTATAATTAAGAGCTAAAATAAGAAAAACAGGTTACCCATGTAAATCCCAGTTTTACTATAAAAGTGGGGTTAAAATGGATCATAATTAAATAGGCATGTTTTCGTGATGATTTCAATATAATCCTCAGGCCCCCGCCCATCGGGGCCTGAAGAAAACCGACCCACACATGAGTACTGGTAAACTGCTTAGAGTATCTAAGCTTGCCCAGGTAAAGCGGTGCGAGTCGGACCGTCCATGCATATTAACCCTATTGGTTTCATTGGGCGACAGGTCTTGAGATGTCATTTAAGAAATAGATCAGCTTTAACTGTGATTTGTTGTGTAATAAATCACAGTTTGGAGGTCAGTTGTAAAGTAGACAAATCACAAGCGCGTAGCGCGCGTGATTTGTCTACTTACAACTGACCGACAAACTGTGATTTATTACCCAACAAATCACTGGCTAGAGCTGATCTATTTCGATTCTAACACGCTGAAAATCGGCAATAATGTTGTTGTTTCCTTCAAAATCTCACAACTTTTCGCCATTGTTAGAAGAAATCCCGCTAAAATTATCGACTGAAACACATGCATTTACATCCTTTTCTAACGTTCTCGATGCGAGAAAATGACGTTACACCGACTAACGTCAAGTAAATCGACTAGTGACGTCATAAATTTGCAGTTTTTAATGACGTCACACGTCACGCTCTTCCGAGCTGTGATTTGTTGCAGAATAAAACACAGTTATTTTGCATTGCCTATATAGGCGCGCTGTGTTAGAATTCATCTCTATGCCGGGTAAAAGTCCCACGAAATTGGAAGCAACGTCTCCAAAATGACTACAGTGTTGACGGGGACGTTAAACCTCAAACCAAACAAAACAAAAACAAACAATATAATCCGCACGACAACATGCCTATTTAACTACTACTACTACTACTACTACTACTACTACTACTACTACTACTACTACTTTTAACACTAAAAATAATACAAAATGAAGATTTTACCTCAGACATTTTCTCTTATTAGTATCAAGTCTTTACAAAAGATTGGTTGTCACCTCATACGGTTACGGTTCAGTATTACGATGGGGATGTACTCGTATAATCTCGGCGATTTTTGTCAAGAGTAGCCTGCCGTTCAAGTTCAAAATTCCATAACAGAACTACAATCGACACAATCGTCTTGTCTGCGTGTGACACAGTTTCTGTAGGGCCAGTACACTTCTTTCAATGAAGAATGAAAGAAAGAAAGAAAAGAAAAAATGAAGAAAACAGAAAATAAAGAAAGAGAAAAAGTAAGAAGACAGGAAGAAAGATAGAGGACGCGAAAGGAAGGGAAAGAAATAATTAATACAATTACGTTAAGGAGACCCCGCCATGAATAACCTTGTAGGTCCTACTATATACATTTATGGAGAAAAATGGTGTTTTTAAGGGTTCACACTATTTTACTTATTTTTATTTGTTTATTTATTTGTTTATTTATTTTTCTCAAAACATTGATTTCAGGTGCCCGTTTGAACCGCCCAGACGAGACATTTCTCAAACAGGTGTAAACTAGTAATAAACGGCACCGTAACACAATTCGTAGAGGTTTAAGAAAGAAAGAAAGAAAGAAAGAAAGAAAGAAAGAAAGAAAGAAAGAAAGAAAGAAAGAAAGAAAAAAGAAATGAGAAAAGAATGAATACCATCGCGTTAAGGTGACCCCGCCACGAATACCTTTGTAGAGCGTACTTTATACGGTGAAGTATGGTTTCACTATTTTCCTTATTTTTATAATTTTTTGGTCAAATCATTGATCATAGGTACTCGTTAGATCCGCTCCGACTAGAAGGTTCTAACGAGTACCTACAATCTAAGTTCGCAGAAGGAAAACAAAGTTGCTAGTTTTCTGATAAAATACATCATTTTGACTCGTAAAAAGGACATTTCTCTCACAGGGGTGTACTATTAACCCGTATATGACAATGGAATATTCCACCTAATGAGATTGGAGTGGTTCATTATAGGGATCAACCATGGTTTTTCATGCATTAACATTTGCCGGATCCCGAGGAAGCTGTTTGAACATGAGGCCGCTAGGCCGAATGTTCAAATATCTTCCGAGGGATCCGGCAAATGTTAATGCAATGAAATGACCATGGATGATCGTTGTTCTTGCATAACTTACGAATCCGACAGCAAATTTTCACTAAAACGCCCAAAAGCTCCATATAAATTCCATATAAACTCTTCAAATGCGACAGGCAAACCAAAATGGCGGCCAGTTCAGGATGTTGTTTACAATGACGTTGTTATGCAGTGACGTCATCATAGAACCCCCAAAACGCTACGTTCAGGGCGATAATGTTACGTCGCTCAACCTAACGTAAACAAAGCAAGGCCCATCTTGTGATATCTAAAGCTCAAAATCCATGTTCGAACAGCACGCGAATTACATGATTTGAACATGGTTTTTGCTGTTTGAGCACGGCTTTCGTTCGATTTGACAATGGCTTCAAACAGCCATGCGCATAGGTATTTATGCAAGAATTCCAATTATAGCGGTGTCAGGTTTGTTTTGTGTGTAGTATGTTTTACAAAAATGTACTAAAGAAATACACATAAACATCCGCTTCATTTTCGAGCCATCGAAGTTTTCCTTAGCTTTGGAGTTGATGAAATCGAACTTGTTTGAGGGGTGGGGGGGGGGGGGGGGGTGGGGGGGGGCATGCTAACAAGTACTACCTTCTACAAAAAGTTCTTTAAGCAAACAGTGAAGACTTAGATCAGACGCCGCAGGACGCGCCCTGCGGCCTCTGATCTGGGTCAGCACTGTTTGCCAATGTTCCCAAAAAGGGGCCGCTAGGTATATATTGGCTAATAAACGGTACTATAACGCAACTGGTAGAGGTTTCAACTTCATTGTTACACACCAACGTTTCGGTGTAAAATGACAAATGAATATCATATAACAAAACAGTTCAAAAATCGGATCTGTGACTATTCTTTTTGTTCCAGATCACAGAAGGCTTTGTTTTTCCACATATATGAGCAAGAGCACAGAAAACCTGCCTTATGTGTTTGCAAACAAGTCCTGACTCAATTAACAATCGTATTCTTAAGGAACTAGCTGGTCCTCTATCTGTACCACTCAGTGATCTTTTCAACTTCTCTCTTAGTAAGTGTAAAGTTCCAAATACATGGAAAGAGGCAAACGTGACTCCAATCTTAAAAAAGGACGAACCTTCAAGCATATCGAATTATAGACCAATTTCTCTTCTAAGTACTGTAGGCAAAGTCCTAGAAAAATCGTTCATAAGCACCTTTTAAACTTTAATGGGATGGGAATCTCTGGAAGCTCGGAGACAAAAACACAGACTTGTAATCTATTACAAAATGCAGAATTTTTTCACATCTTCACTAGTACCTCTCACGGAAGGTAGTAGCACAGCTTACGAATTGCGAAACAATGCCAATTTACAGACTGTCCGAGCCAACTCGCAGCTTTATTATACATTCTTTCTCCCGTCGGCGGCTCGCAACTGGAATGCTTTGCCAGATGACAAGAAAATGTACCATCATTAGTAGCTTTTAAGCACAAAATACAGTCTAACGAAAGAAAACCACCGTCATATTTTGTGCAGGTAAAAGATTTGGGCAAGTACATCATGCCAGACTATGACTTAATTGCAGCTCGTTACACGATCATCTCTTTCAAAAATATTCTAAATAACTCCGTATGTGCCTATGGAGCTCTTGAGGACACGAATCACTACCTCATGGCCTGTACACTGACACTGACATAAGACAGGACATGTTAAACATTGTCTCAGCTATTTGCCAACCTGCTTTAAACATCCTTCTATACGGCAGTACTGATCTCTCTGTGAATGATAACATACAAATATTCTTAGCAGTACAAGATTTTATTCTTAAGACTAAAAGATTTTGATACTTCAAATTTATAATCACAGATTTCAAATGCCTTACTGGTACTTATCCCAGATGTATAAATATGTGTAGTTTTTCTACATGGGCGCATATACATTTATCTACACACGTAAATAAATACATGCACATTCATACCTAAAAAAAGTTTGTAAAACACATCTACCAACTCGAGCCAAAGTTAAATAGGTACAGCGTCCAACCGAACCGATCTTCAGCCTCTGTCTCACATCACGATTTGAAGAGCGCTACTGAGTTTCTACATTGCGTTTTCTCTCTTGAGACAGCCAAAAATTTGGATGGTGATGTCCCTCCTGCGGCATCCTTTGGTATTATATTTAGCAATTAATACGATTTGCAAGAGTAAAGGCTAACTGAGAATTGGACAGAATTTAATTTTATGCAATGTTGGTTGGTGCTTGATGCTGCCCATCGGAGTCTAACTGTTGGTTTTCTTTTGCTCCCGTCGAGTCCTCGCCGTAGTTTCATCTCTGTGGTTGTTTGGTGTCGAAGATGTTGCACCGATTAGTTAGAAGGCTTTCATGCGGGCTGAACAAATTATTTGTCTAAACCTCGACGGAAGTAAGGGCGAGAATTGCAGCTGCGAAAAAAAACAAAAACGATTTTAGCTTTTTGATAGCCAGTCGTCCATTTTGTGGGCGAGTAACTGTCCTTTTTGCTCCTTTTGATTTTGCCATTAGGGTCTAGTTATTTAATGTTCGTGTTTCTTTCCCTTTGGTGTCACTGCTGGGATCTGTGGGTTAATTGTATCGATTCCTGATCATTGCATTCACTTCTATTTCCATAGCGTCGTTGCACCTCTTAAGGGGGTGGGGTGGGGGGAGCGATATATTTTCGGTGTTCTGTAATATAAATATAGAATATACCGTATCTTACAGGCGATTCAAATGAGAAAACAGCATAAATTTGAATAATAAAATAGAAAATATCGTTAATTCTTCATTCACTGTTTCTTATCTGGTGGAAACCCTAGAGGCCCAAGATATAACTATTACTCCGCCATAGTGAAGGCGCTATTGGTGTTCGAGCCATATTTTATTACGATATCTCACCCGTAAGATATAGTGCTTTTTTCACATCTCCAAAATGGGTTCTTTTCTGATGAAAATCCTTGGTATTTTTCTGATAAATGCTCATAACATAGGTTGTGTGTGCGTGTTAGAACCGCCTCATTGAGGCGGTTCTAACGAGTACCCACAACCTATGTCTTGGAGCAGAAATAAGAAAAATAATAAACACCCCCATAAACCCCAGTTTTCTCTATATAAAGTGGGGTTTATGGGGTCTTCATTTCACGGACTTGTTCACGTGATGTCTGCGTAGAAGTATAAGTTACGTCATTTTTTCTTCGGTCTTTCTCTCCCTTCCGCTGAATCAAGAAGGGCAGTTGTCAGTTTTTGGCGAGAGAATGTGCAATGTACTGGTTAACCGCTTACGTATAAGCCTGCCCAGGATTTAAGTGTGGATAGGTAAACTGACCGGCTCAAAAACGAACTAAAATTGTGTTGACTGGGCCGTTAAACTCCAAACGTCATCATATAGAATGCCATGACTGTTTACGGGGATACAATTATGTTGCGTGGTTTTCCTATCGTTGTACAGTGAAATTCCGCTATTAAATCGCTTAAAATTAAGACTAATAATTATTCTGCTTCAAAAAGGTTGGTTGCAGTTATTCATTCTTTGTGACCATAAGAGACCACATTCGGGGCTGTTCAAAAGTGGTCTTAAAGGTCACTTTTGAACAGTCACAAAGGTGGTCTTAGTATAGGAATTTTAATGTATTCGAATCATTATATGCAGAGGTTAATCTGGTATTATACACTGCATTTATTGCTCTGATCCTCGCATATAGCAGGAAACCGCCATGTTTTCGAAAGACAGCCATGGCGTTCCATACTATTAATGACGTCATGACACTATTTATGACGTAAATCAGATGATAAAACTCATTAGGACCACTCTAATGGGGATCCGCAGTCTGTTTTGGTGCGAAACTTAAATAAAACAAGCAAATTCTACAGGGAATTTAAGTCCTCCGCCTTTTTTGTTAAGTTGTTTTCCCCGGTCCCGGTCCCGGTCCTCCACCCCACACGCACATTGCACACACTTAAGGGCCAAGATGCCCTTCTGTCAATGAATATATCACTACCCTAAGAGGAATTGGGCACACAAGGTGCCCACTATATATCCACACAAAATAGAGGAAAAAACAACAAACAAGATGACTTCTTTTCTCCACATAGCGTGAAATAACTCTTTCATTTTCTTTGCAACTGGTGTACCACAACAAAATAATAGTGAATTGGCGTCGAAGCCTTTATGCGACAGAGCTATTATCAGTGAACAAACATGGATGTGTTCTCTTTTAAGATGGTTTCATGCTATTTTTGTTGTTGATCAGTGAACAAAGATGGATGTGCTCTCTTTTAAAATGATATCATGCTATTTTTATTGTTGATCAGTGAACAAAGATGGATGTGCTCTCTTTTAAAATGGTTTCATGCTATTTTTATTGTTGATCAGTGAACAAAGATGGATGTGCTCTCTTTTAAAATGGTTTCATGCTATTTTTATTGTTGATCAGTGAACAAACATGAATGTGCTCTCTTTTAAAATGGTTTCATGCTATTTTTATTGTTGTTCATTGCCTTATGAAAATATATTTCTTTGAGGATTAAACGTCGATGGCTCGAACACCGATGGCTCGTTTACCATGAATGTGTCGAACCCATTCTTGAGGCCCTAGCGAAAGCCTCTACATAAGAAATAGTGGGGGATAATTAAGGAGGTTTTAGTCTTTTATCTTACAAATGTATGCTGTGTGTACTCAATAGAATCGCCTCGATGAGGCGATTCTAATGAGTACACACAGCATACATTTTTATTATAGAACACCGAAAAGATGTCTAAAAGTATCTCGTTATGCCTCCTGGCAGTTACCTCAGTAGCTCGAACTACCCCTGTCCCAAAGTTGTTCGAGCCATTGAAGTTCGACTGTATATTAGTTCTAATACCTCCTCGGTCCAACTTACCCCGCTGTCCGGACCAACTTACATCGATAGCGGGTTAAGTTGGCCCTGTTGACCTCGTCTCCGAAAATGGCTTTATTTATCCGAACGAAAAACTGTATATAGTAAATTAGAAAAAAAAAAAAATGCTACCGCTGGAACGACCTGGTGACATAAAATGCACAAGTGAAGCCATATCACTTACCAATAAAACGTTATGGCCAATGTTAAAGCTTTTAAAAAGTAGGTCAAACGTCAAGGTCAAATGTTAAAGTTTTTAAAAGTAGGTCAAATGTCAAGGCCAAGGTAACAAAGTAAAAAAAAACTATGGTATCGCTGGAAAGATCTTGTGACATAGAATGCGAATGTGAACTATACAACCCCAATCACTTACCAATCAAAAGCCAATGTTAAAGTTTTTTAAAAAGTAGGTCCAACATCAAGGTCAAGGTAAGAGGGCAAAAATTATGATACCATTATTGTGACAAGGAATGCACATGTGAAATATGAAAGCCCAATCGGTTACCATTCAAAAGTAATGCCCAATGTTAAGATTTTGCGCATAGACAAAGAGACGGACAGACAGACAGACCAAAAAACTATATGCCTTCGAATCGGCATAAAAATGATTACACTAGTTATGTAATGCGATACCAACAAATGAATATTAACCTCATCATATGAAAACCAAAATATGTTTGTGAAACACTAATGCCCCCGGACAGTGCCAATGATAAAGTTTTTAAAAAGTAGGTCAAACGTCAAGGTCAGGAGGTCAAAAATTATGGTGCAACTAGAAAGGTATTGTGGCAAGGAATGCACATGTGAAATATGAAAGCCATATCAGTTACCATTCAAAACTTATGCCCAATGTTAACGTTTTTGAGGACAGACAAACAAACAGACAAACAGATGGTCAGAGACAAACAAACAGACAAACAGATGGTCAGACAGAAAGACCAAAAACTATATGCCCCCGAATCTTTGATTCCGGGGGCATAAAAAACAATTTTCGGATCAATTAGCCCCGGTCTCCCCTATACCATAAGTACAGTATACCTTCATGGCTCGAACCCTGATGGCTCTTTTATCAAATACGATATAGTGATAATGTAGGGGGATTTTTTTGCTTTTCGTATTTTGCAAATGTATGGTGTGTGTACGCATTAGAATCACTTCGATGAGGCGATTCTAATGAGTATACACAACATATATTTTTTAATATTTACATTTCCAGTGTAAAGTCTAATATAAACCTATAGAAAACAATGTAGTTCATACTTTCATGAACGCATCGAGTCACATGATTTTCAGTGACGTCAGGTGACGTCAGTCCAAACCATGGTTCTCTACGAGCGTTGGTGACATCAACGCTGTTCCGCTCTTTGTAGAAAAACAGCATGTAAATGTGTTTCAGCTTTAAAAGTTTGCCCTATAAGCATTTTTCGCCCAGTGATTTCGCCCAGATAGTTTATATTTATATGTAAATATAAAAAATGAACTTAATTTTTCTGCTTTTCATGAAATTATGAACGACAGCGGGTCGCTAGCAAAGTTTATATGAACCCCTTCAGGGCTCATACTGCATTCATACGTTCATGAACAACGGAAAAATAAAATTCATTTCTTAAATATAGAACATCGAAAAGATATCCCACAGTTATCTTCATTATGCCTCCTGGTATGGCACCAAAAGTAACCCTCCGTGACTCTAACTACCCCTATCTCGAACAAATTTCCATGGTCCCAAAGGTGTTCGAGCCATCGAAGTTGCACTGTGTATTCATATTTATCAGTTACCCCCTATATATATTGCATTGTAACGCATTGACCTGATAAAGATATGCTATCTCAGGACAAACGAGCTTTATCACGTCAACGTGACATTGCACTTTTATGAATGAACCGTACTACTGGAAAAATGCAAAATAACTGTTATTTTTACTGGAAAAAAATGTACAAATTGCTTAAAAAATATCATAGTAGGCCTACAAATATGGTCAGCTGATACTAAATATATCGACCGCCAGAATGCTGCGACGCACTGAGGACCATCAATAACGTATCTAGAATTTAAAAGGGTACAAGGGGATAAATTGATAAATAGAATATCAGATTCGTATCATTTGATATCAAATTTATAAGCCTCGGCTTCGAGAGCACATGTAGAATCGCTCGGCAAGCCTCGCGATTCTACAAGCGTTCTCGAAGCCTTGCCTGATAAATGTGATATCAAAAGACACTCACCTGGTATTCTCTATCTTCAGACCATGCTTCAACACCTGAAAGGTTTCAAAATGATTTGCCCACTACTGTAAGTGAGGCTGGCATGATTAATCGAACAATCGATTATTCAATCGATAAATTCCACAAAAATGATTATCATTACTGATTTGCTTGTAATTGTTTATTTGATAAGGACAATTTACTACCCAAAGTTCATCCTAAAATAGTTGTATGAGTGGCAAACAGTGCAGACCCAGATGAGGCGCCGCGTTCTGCGGCGTCTCATCTGGGTCTACACTGTTTGCTCAGGTCTGTCTGTTCAAATACATATGGCAAAGTGCAGCATATGGTAGCAGACAGAAAGCCAGACAGGTAAAATTATGACCAAATCTTCTAATCGATTACTAATCGATTATCGATCGCAATGATAGGAATGATAATCGATTATCTTTTCAGCTCCGATTAGCCAACCTTAACTGTAAGTGGAGTTGCGCACACAAGATACGCGCTACCTATACGCACAATAGTGACAATACTGTTATACAGCCCAACCTGTATTAAACAAGCACCTTAGGGATGATCAAAATGTGCTTGCTTAAGACAGGTTCTTGTTTAATACAAGTGAATTTTAATGCATTTTCCTTTTTCGGGAACTGAATACATGCTTGCTTAAGACAGGTTGCTTGCTTAATAGAGGTGGCCACTATGACAGGTTTATCTGTAGTTAAATTGAGAAAACAGTGACAGAAAAGCATGAAATGCATGTCTTCAGACCATGGCGAAATACCTGCAAAGTTTCAAAATGATTGGCCCACTACTATAAGAGGAGTTGCGCACACAAGATACCAACTATAGTGAAATTTCACTATTAGGACCATCTAAAATTAAGACTAATCCTGCTTTAAAACGCTTATTTAGTAGGCTGCAGTTATTCTATCTTTGCTTTTTCTGCATACAGTGTTCTCTGGTCAGAGACCACCTTTGGGGCTGTTCAAAAGTGGTCTTAAAGACCACTTTTGAACAGTCCAAAAGATGGTTTTAATAGAGGAATATAAGTGTACGTATAGACACAATACTGTTTTAGCTCAAATGACTAAGTTCAAAAGTGACCAGAAATTCATGAAACGCATATCTTCATAATCTTCGTACCATGCATAACGAAAATTCGCCCCGCCCATCGAGACTTGAATAAATAGATGGGCTGTATGATGCTTTCACGCAGAGCTGAAACCGACCGCACACGAGTACTGCTAAACCGCTTAGAGGATCGAAGTCTGCCCAGGCAAAGCGGTGCGAATCGGACCGTCCATTCTTAAAAACCCTATTGGTTTCATTGGGAGGCATGGCTTGAGATTTCATTTCATCTCAATGTTGGGTAAAAGTCCCACAAAATTGGAAGCAACGTTTCCAAAATGATCTTTACAGTGTTGACGGGGACCTATACACGCAATACTATTTTAGCTTCAATGGCTAAGCTCAAAAGACAAAACCGGCCCTGATAGCTCAGTCGGTAGAGTGTCCGCTCTGGGGAACGGGAGGTCACGGGTTCGATCCCGGGCCGCGACATACCAAAGTCGTTAACAATGGTACTAGCTGCCCCTCGCTTGGCACTCAGATTTACGGGGTAGAGCTAGGACTGGTCGACCCAGTGTCAGGATAATGTGACTGGATGTGGTATCATGTAATGTGTCTGGGACATGATACTTCGGTGAGGCAGCACTATAAAAGTGAGCATTGAGCTCCCTGTCGCAACCAGACACCGTCGTGATATGACTGAAAAATTGTTGAAAGCGACGTTAAAGCCGAATTCACACACACACACTCAAAAGACAAAAAAGTAACAAAAAATCATGAAATACAGTGAAATTCCGCTATTACCGAAAAATAATACTTATTCTGCTTTAAAAAGCTTATTTATAAGGGTGCACTTTGTCTTTCTTTGTGTTTTTACCCACAGTGTCCTCTGGTCAGGGACCACTTTTGGGACTGTTCAAAAGTGGTCATAAAGACCACTTTTGAACAGTCCCAAACGTGGCCTTAATATAGGAATTTTGCTGTACATACCTTCAAACCATGATGAAAATACCTGCTAAGTTTCAAAACGATTGGTTCACCGCTGTAAGAGGAGTTGCGCACAAAGATACATACAAAGGAAACTGTTTACCCTTGTGTACTCCACTTTTCTTCATATAAAGTGGGGTTTTTCACAGATATTCATTTCACGGACATTCGAAACTTGATGGCAATTTTAACCCTTTTTATGCCCCCCAACGAGAATCTTTGATTCGGGGGGGGGGGGGGCATATAGTATTTGCCATGTCTGTCTGTTTGTTTGTTTGTCTGTCTGTCCGTGTCTGTTTGTTTGTCTGTCTGTCCGTCACAAAAGCTTTAACCTTGATCATAACTTCAAAAGTATTTGACCTAGCCCAATGAAACTACACACACTTATTCACCATCACAAGGGCTACATTCTGACCGAGGGCGATAACACTGTTGTCATTTTTGGCTGAATTATCTCCCCTTGAAATTTTGCAAACACTCAGAATTTGGCTCCCTCGGGGGGGGGGGGGGGGGGGGGGGGAGGGGCATTGGTCACCTTTCAAAATTTAGGGGTGTCAGGTTGTGTTTTCTTTATTTATTTTTTCTTTCCGAAAATGGCTTAACTTTTCAGAAACAGTGTAGGCCTGATCGGACGCGCGTTCTGTGGCGTCTGATCTGGGCCTGCACTATTTACAAATTACCCATTTTGGGGTTTCTGGTACAAAATCGGTTAATACACTTTAGGCAACAAAGAATTGCAAAATTATTGGATTTCTTAAAAAAAAAAAAAAAACATGTATCATCAAGTGAACAAGTCCGTGAAATGAACACCCCGCTAAACCCCACTTTATATAAGAAAAACTGGGGTTTACGGGAGTAGATATTATTTTTCTTATTTCTGTACCAAAAATAGGTTGTGGGTACTCGTTTGAACCGCCTCAATGAGAACAAATAAGAACAAGAGTCCCATGGGCCACTGTGCTCAACAGAGCTCAGGTGGGCACTGCCCAATGGCAGCCATGTATTTTAACATGATATCATTTTAATCTACCAAATGAACCCCCATGTCCAAATGAGCACCCATGTGGACTCAGTATCTGTAACATTAGGCCGTTTATGAAGTAGAGGGGTTGGGGCATGGACCCAATGGAGCCCTGGTTGGTATCATTTAATGCTTCTTAGCATAAGAATATATATGGTTTAGCAGTGGGGATCTGTAAGGCCTCTTAAGTGATGGAGGGGTTGGGGCATGCCCAGTTGATCCCAGGAAAGCCTAAGATTGTTGTCCCTAAATGTGTCTTATCATAAGGACAAAGTATATGGTTTAGGGCGTTGGAATCCGAACGATTTCTGAGATTTGAGGCCCTTTTATGAAGTGGAAAGGATAGGAATGGCCCTGTGGACCCCCTACAGTAGGTGTGCTAATAATAAGGAACAAGCTGGTGTCACTGAATGCGTCTTATCATTAGGAAGATGAATATAAATTATATGGTTTAGGGTGGGGCTAAGAACAGTTTCTGAGATATAAGGCCTTTTGTGAAGTGGAGGGGTGGGGCAAGGCCCGGGGAGACTCCCAGGTTGGTGTCAATGAATGTTTCTTATCATAAGGAACAAAAAATATATGGTTTAGGGGGAAGACATCTGTAGGGTTTCCGAGATATTGTGAGATTTTCAAATGGAGAAGGTGGGGCATGGCCCCAGCATATCCCTGGGGACCCCTAGGTTGGTGTCACGGAATGCGTCTTATCATAATGAACAAGAATATATATGGTTTAGAGGTGAGGATCTGAACAGTTTCTGAGATATATGGCCTTTTGTGAAGTGAAGGGGTGGGGCAAGGCTTCGGCGCATCCCTGAGGACCTCCAGGTTGGTGTCAATGAATGTGTCTTATCATAAGGATTAAGAATATATATGGTTAAGGGGCGGGGATCTGTAAGATTTCCGAGATATTGGGCCTTTTATGAAATGGAGGGGGTGGGGCATGGCCCCGGCGCATCCCGTGGACTCCCAGGTTGATGTCACTGAATGGGTCTTATCATAAGGAACAAGAATATATATGGTTTAAGGGTGGGGATCTGAATGGTTTCAAAGATATTGGGCCTTTTATTAAGTGGAGGGGGTGGGGCATGGCCTCGGCGCATCCCTGATGACCCCTAGCTTGGTGTCTTATCAATAGGAGCAAGAATATATATGGTTTAGGGGTCAGGATCTGAATGGTTTCTGTGATATATGGCTTTTTATGAGGTGGAAGGGGTGGGGCATGGCCCCGGCACAACCTGGGGGACCCTCAGGTTGGCATAAAAGCATATGGCTGAGAGAAGTTTACTCAAGAAATATTTCTATAAAAGTTTGTCAAAATATCTGCAATGACTTGGCAGTAAATGCCATTTTTCAATTTTCCCCATTATAGGTCTCAGGAAACTCTAAGTTGCCATAGCAACCAAACTAATGAGCCGATTTTCATAAAAAAAAACAACAAATTTTCAATCCACCAGCCCAAGGATGCTACAGATAAAATTTGGCCCAATCGGCCCAGTGGCTTCAGAGGAGAAGATGTTTAAAAGTGTTGACGTCACACAGACGACACAGACGACGACGGACAACTGCCTATCCTATAAGCTCCCCCGGAGCCTCGGCTCTGGTGAGCTAAAAATATCACGGATTTTCATCAGAAAAGTAGCCATTTTGGAGATGTGAAAAATGCACTATGTCACATGGGTGTGTTATCGTAATGCATGGATGTTTATTCACAATCTATTTTTTAGCGAAAAGTAATAATAATAATAATAATAATCATAATAATAATAATAAATAGAAAACACATTTTTAGCTATCAGTTACCACATGTATTAACTGCATTGTAGCACACTGACTTGATAAAAGATATGCTATCTCAGGACAAGTGAGCTTTATCAGGTCAACGTGACAATGTACTTTTATTAATGAATGGGACTACTAGAAAAATTGTCAAAATATTATTATTACTGGAAAATAATGGAGAAATGACGTATTAAATATCACAGAAAAAAAAGATAAAGTCAGCTAAAACTAAATATATTGACCGCCGAAATGTTTGGACCCACTGAGGACCATCGATAAATGATCATAAATTACTAATTTAAGCGTGTACAAGGGGATAAAATGATAAATAGAATACCAGATTAGTGTCATTTGATATCAAGTGTATCAGACTCGGCTTTGAGAAGCATGTAGAATCGCCCGGCAAGCCTCGCAATTCTAAAAGCGTTCTCAAAGCCTTGCCTGATAAACTTGATATCAAAAGACACGAACCTGGTATTCTCTATTTATTACACGGACATGCGTACGAAATGGCTGCTGGAAAACACTTAGACAAATAAATAAATAAATAAATAAATATTAAATTAAAAAAAAAAAACAAACGTCTATCCAATATGCTTCGTTGACCCGGCAGTACTGTCTTCACACGGTTGCAGTGAGTAGTTCGACCAGTTCTGAAATAACAGAAATAATAAAACTAATAGCAGTAATCATAAAATAAAAATAAAATAATGATGATAATAATAATAATAAGGAGAAGAATAAACTTTCTTTGCGGTACAAAGTGTCTAATAAATAAATAAATAAATAAATAAATAAATAAATAAATAAATAAATAAATAAATAAATAAATAAATAAATGCAATAGCATTGTTCAAAGTTTTATGAAAGAGAGAAATGCCTATTCTGTATATCTAGAATTCTGCTTATTAAGTATATCATTTAAGGGGCTTATTTAGTATATCAAGAAAGCTGCTCATTTAATATATCAAGAACACTGCTTATACAGTACATGTATATCAAGAATGCTGCTCCTTAATATATCAAGAAAACTGCTTATTTAGTATATCATTAAAGGTGCTTATTTAGTATATCAAGAAAGCTGCTTATATAGTATATCAAGAAAGCTGCTCCTTTAATGTATCAAGAAAACTGCTCGTTTAGTACGCCCTATAAAAAAATGTTGATTTAATTTTTATAAGAAAACGCCTCATTTAGTATATACAGAAGAATATCAAGAAAATGTTTCATTCAGTGTATCAAAAAAGCGGCTCATTCAGTGTTCCATAATGTGTGAAAAAGGCGAAAATATGCAGTTTTCTGGCATATTAATGTTTTTTTTTTTTTTTTTTTCAAAAAGAAGTGTCTCATCAGGATCTACATTTTTTTTGTTATTCTGCTCATGAAGTTTTATTTCAATGCACGGTTTGGACCCCTGTTTCAAACAAACTTTTAAATAATGTTGCGTCCATGGCCGGGGGTCACGTGATATCTTACCGTCTATATTAATATTTCCATCGCCATCTTTGTCAAAAGTGTTGATAAGCTCGTTTACATCATCTTCTGGTATTCCGCTTTCACTGTACTGGGTCATGATTGCCAACAGTTCGGACGGTTCTAGAACACCGGACTCGTTTTTATCGAAGTATTTAAAGTCTGTTAGTAAAGATTCTTTGATTTCCTCTCTGCTCCTCCATTCAAAACATTCCATAAACGCGACAAACTGATCTTTGTCTAGCGTTTCTCCAGCATCCGCCACTGAAGCATAATATTAAGTTCACATTAATAAACTGCCCCCCCCCCACACCTCCGCCCATCGGGGCTTGAAGAAATATATGGGCTGTATGATGCTTCCACTCAGAGCTGAAACCGACCGGCACACGAGTACTGGTAAATCGCTTAGAGGCTCTAAGCCTGCCCAGGCAAGGCGGTGCGAGTTGGCCCCTCCATGCTAATAAACCCTATTGTTTTCATTGGATGGCAGGGCTTGAGAAGTCATTTCATCTCAAGATCGGGTAAAAATCCCACAAAACTGGAAGCAACGTCTCCAAAATTACCTTTAAAGTGTTGAGGGGGACGTTAAACCTCAAACCAAACAAACAAACAAAGTTCACATTAATCACAATAGACCACCAAATAAACGAAAATAGCAGTCTCGGTTTTATTGAGCTGTTCATGACCAGTACTGAAATTTACCACACCGGCCACGCTCTCTACGTCGTAGCACCGGCTTAGGCAGGAATAATTCTAAATGAACTCAATGGTCCCAAAGGACCAGCAAATATAATCTGCACTATGATGATGCACGGGGAGACTTTTTGCGGCGGCCACACGGCACAACACCAGCCGCAGTGAAGATAAATACGTTCTGAAAAGAGATTTTTTTTTGATATTACGGCCCTTTCAAGATTATTTCACTCATATCGAGCTGATCGTTAATCAGAGGTGGGCAAAAATCGGAGTACCCGAGAGAAAAACTCATGACATTCCGTTGCCGTAGAACTTGGCGTCTCACATGTGGCCAGAGCTATGCTCGAACCCAAAGCGGTGAGAGACCTAATGATGTCAGCGCTCTTATCCAATAGGCCACGGGTGCCCAGTACTGAATATAGATCTTTTGGAAACAAAGCAACATAAAATCCATATAATGAACAAATGAACACCACTTATTATATATAGGGAAAGCCGGCCTCGGTAGCTCATTCGGATGAGGGTCTGACTGGTGATCAGGAGGTCGCGGGTTCGATACCTGCCGGGGTTGGCAACATTCTTTCGAGGAGATTGATCATGAAATCTTTTCTACGGTAATTCTCTCCCTCCGCTGATCCAAGAAGGACAGTTGTCAGTTTCTGACGAACTGAGAATGTGCACTGTACTGGAACAGTCTGTCCAGGAAAAGTGAGGATAGGTAAACTGGCCGGCTCAAAAATTACCTAAAATAGTGTTGACTGGGCCGTAAAACGCCAATGCATAAAAAAAACAAAAAACAAATGAGTTGCAGTAAAACGGCCACTCGCGGATTCACGAGTAGTTTACGAAAACCGATCTATTAGGCGATAAAATTGACAAATTTATTCTTTACATGGAGGTCAGCCGGTCTCATGTCAAATTACAAGAGCAAAACGGATAGCAATTTGTCAATGCTTTCTAGGAACAAACGAGCTAGTTCGAATAAGCCACGGTAAACGACCCATCGGTGTTCGCACCATCGAGGTAAGATTTCATTTATGGGGAATGGGAACACCTGGCAGATTTTCCCGCCATTTTCCAAATGGAGAAAATCGGAACCTCCTGTTAACTTCTCTATACGCTATGCCCCACGAAGAAAGGGGTCAACTCTTAAAGGAAAGAATTTCCTTCTTAAGAGTAAATTCTTTCCTTTAAGAGTTGACCCCTGTTGGCATGGGAGGCGAAATACTTTTGGAGGAGTTGCCTCCCCTGAAGCTGTATCCATTCCTGAACATTGAGTCGAAGATTTGGTAACACGTTTTATCTTTTACCTGTCTGCAGATGTCGCTCCACCTCTTGGTCCGTGGGATTCAGTCCAGAAATTTGGGCCCCTTCAAATAATGTTTCCTTTGTGTTTGGGATGGCCCCGCTCCCTTCCTTATCTAAGTCGTCAAAGGCCTGGGTGACACCTGGAAAATAACCATTAACCATTGCATGCTGGAAACCCCTAAAGGGGTACCTTGGCAAACAGTGCAGGCCCAAATGAGACGCCACAGAACGCGGCTCACATTTTTTTTCAGCAAAATACCAAATTTAGATATGGTACTTGCTAGAACGATTAACAATATGACCACTTACTGGCTCGTTAAGCTAACGAGGCTTTGAATAGCTGGGTCCTTGTTGCAAACCCAAAGACAGATTTTATTGGACCGTGGCTCAATACACAGTTGTACGTGTTTGTTTGAATTGAGGTTTATCGCCCCCGTCAGCAGTATTTATGTCATTTTGGATACGATTCTTTCAAGTTTGTGGAGCTTCTATCCAAAATTTAGATGAAATGACATCTCAAGCCCTGTCGCCCAATGCCACCAATAGGGGTTATAAGCATGGACGTTCCAACTCCCACTGCTTTGCCTGGGTAGGCTTAGTTTACCAGTACTCGTGTGCGGTCGGTTTCAGCTCTGCATGGAAGCATCATGCAGCCCATCTATTTCTTGCAGCCCCGAATACACAGTTGTACGTCTTAATTGAGGTTTAATGTCCCCGTCATCACTATTTATGTCATTTTGGAGACGATGCTTTCAATTTTGTGAGATTTCTACCCAACGTTGAGATGAAATGTCATCTCTAGCTCTGCCGCAAAATGAAGCCAAAATGGCTCATATGCACTGGACGGTCCGACCCGCATCACTTTGCCTGGGCAGGTGAAAACCTTCTATGCGGTTTAGAAGTACTCATGCGCGGTCATCTCTGCGTGGAAGCATCATGCAGCCAAATCTATTTCTCCAAGTCTCGATGGGCGGTGGCATACGTCTTTGAGGTACATGTCGGCTTTTAGAATGTAGGGTGGTACAATGATTACTTGTCACTCCGCCGGACAAGGTGCGATTCTCGCCAGGGGAACATTCAGATTTTTCTAATCGTCTAACGTGCATAGTGGCTTAACGAAACATGTGTGCATTCTACTCACGTTTCTTTTGTTCGTCAGTGAGCTGAAACAACAACAACAACAAAAACAACAACAACAATAATAATAATAATAATAATAATAATAATAATAATCTTTTTGCATCTCTTCTACGATCTCTCGTATGCCTATTCTTTCTTTTTTTCTGATACGACGTGCCGTCAATCAATCAATCGACGTGATCAATCAGATCGTTCAATCGATAGATCGATCAAATGATTGACTGATTGATTGACTGATTGGTCGATCGATCAATAATAATAAAAATAATAATACTTTCTCTGGACAGGCTAAACCAGTATAGTGCAAATTCTTTCGAAGGGAGAAAATGAAAGTAAAAAAGATTCAAATTGAAGTTTCTCTAAGGCGGTTCTAATGAGTACCCACAATTTATGACTTTGGGCAAAAATGAAGAAAATTAATATATATCCTTTTAAACCCTTATTAACGGACGCTTCTAAAAAGTACACACAGCCTACGATTTGTCAACACAAAATAAAAAAAAAGAAAATAATAATAATAATAAAACATTGTAAACCCCACTTTTCTCTGTATTAACGGACGCCCCTAAAAACTACACACAGTCTACGATTTGTCAGCACAAAACAAAAAGATAATAATAAAAAAAAACATTGTAAACCCCACTTTTCTCTGTATTAACGGACGCCCCCAAAAAACTACACACAGTCTACGATTTGTCAGCACAAAATAAAAAGAAAATAATAAAAAAAACATTGTAAACCCCACTGTTCCCTGTATTAACGGACGCTTCCAAAAAGCACACACAGTCTTCGCTTTGTCAGCACAAAATCAAAAGAAAATACTAAAACCTATTGTAAACCCCACTTTTCTCTGTATTAACGGACGCTTCCAAAAAGCACACACAGTCTTCGCTTTGTCAGCACAAAATTAAAAAAACATACTAAAACCTATTGTAAACCCCACTTTTCTCTGTATTAACGGACGCTTCCAAAAAGCAAGCACAGTCTTCGCTTTGTCAGCACAAAATCCAAAGAAAATACTAAAACCTATTGTAAACCCCACTTTTCTCTGTATTAACGGACGCTTCCAAAAAGCACAGGCAGTCTTCGCTTTATCAGCACAAAATCAAAAGAAAATACTAAAACCTATTGTAAACCCCACTTTTCTCTGTATTAACGGACGCTTTTAAAAAGTACAGACTGCGATTTGTCGACACAAAATAAATGAAAATACTAAAAAAACATTGTAAACCCCACTTTTCTTTACATAAAGTGGGGCTTTCAAGGGTGTTCAATTCAAGGGCTTGTTAACAAAGACCACCACAATCTCAGTCATTTATTTCATGTTATTTTTGCAGTACTTTTCCTGGCAACTATTGCTAGACGCATTATACAACAAACATAGCAGCACTTAACCCTAAAAGCGCTCATCTCAACAATAGCTAGCGCCATATTCAAATACAGTCTAATTCCACTATTAAGACCACCTAAAAATTAAGACTAATTCTGCTTTGAAAAAAGCTTATTTTGAAGGGAATACTTAATCCTTCATTATGTTTTCTCCCCAGAGTTTCCTCTCGTTATGGACCACCTTTGGGACTGTTAAAAAGTGGTCTTAAAGACCACTTTTTAACAGTACCAAAGGTGGTCTTAATATAGATTTTTACTTTTTTGTTTCTTCTTTGTTTTAGAGAATATGGGGCTTGACAATGCATGTGTATCATGTCAGGTAGTTATTTACGTGAAATTTTACGCCTCAGTTTTTAAAAGAAAAAAATGTAATAAAAAAAAAAAAAACAGCGGGGTCACCTGCTCTTACAGTGAAATTCCGCTATTAAGACCACCTGAAATTAAGACTAATTCAAAGTTTATTTAGAAGGGTGCAGTTATTCTTTCTTCGTGTATTTTGCATACAATGTTTTCTAGTCAGGGACCACCTTTGGGACTGTTCAAAAGGTGGTCTTATTATAGGAATGTTACAGTTTTCTGTTTGACACTATAAAGCGTTAATAAAAAATAAAGTTAACTTGAAAATGTAATCAAATGATTTGCTACTAAAATGACTTTTTTTAATCGTAATAAATATGTTCAGTCTCAAATCATTAAGACGGTAAAATTCGTATATTCAGACCACCATTTGGACTGTTCAAAAGTGGTCTGTAAGACCACTTTTGAATAGTTCCAAAGGCTTACAGACCACTTTTGAATAGTTCCAAAGGCTTACAGACCACTTTTGAATAGTTCCAAAGGTGGTCTTTTCCAAAGGTGGTCGTTTACATTAAAAAAAAAATTAAACGGAAGTATTAGTGTTTAAAAAGTAAATAAAATAAATCTTACCATGTTCGGTTTATGCTTTCCTTCACTTAAGTGTCACGTGATACTTTTCAAACGGTTGGACTGCCATGCATTGTTTGCTTTGTTTTATTTGCTTTTTTATTATAATTCTGCAGTAAGGCATGTAAAACAAGGAATAGCTTTCACCAAGGGCCACGTTAGTATATGTATGTTCCAAATCAACCCAGACCTCTTGGGTTCGGTGCACCATGTAAGACCTCTTCGGATCGAACGCCCCCGCCTATCGGGGTTTTAAGAAATACGTAGCTTGGGTTGCATGTTGCATAGAGCTATCCCCTAAATGATCTCTCGATAAGAAATGTCCCCATTTACTGCAGGCTAATATCGCGTCAAGCAAAAAGTGCATTTCGGACATGTGCGTGAGCACAGACAAAGGTCAGTCTGCGCATCCTTGCAGTCTAGCCAGAACCATCGCCCATTCGCACTTGCGCTAAATGGATAGTATACAGCTCAAACCCAGCAGGCACATGACGTAATTGTGACGTCACATCAACGACAGTACAACATCATGACGTTTATACGACGTCATATCTACGTCGGTGAAACGTAATGACGTTGCACCGACGTTGATTTGACGTTGCGCTAGCGACGTGCGCCTGCTGGGAAAGCGCCTTTTTTTAAATTGGGAAGACTTGTTCTTGCACGCCAGAAAAGTAAATCCTGGACTTAACCCTGTGATAGAAATTCTTATATTACCCAGGCTATTCTACCCAGGGGTAGGATAAAAAATCGAAAACAAAATCACGTGTTTGATTTACACTGGTTGAATTGGAAGTCATGTACGCCGTCGTTAAGCTTGACGTCACTGCATGTCACGAGAGAACCCATCTTCGATACATAACATAACAAATCAAAACATAACATAACATAACAAAACTTAACATAACAGGGAGCCGCCCATCGGGGCTTGGTGGAAGAATTTGGGCTGCGAAGTGCTTCCACGCAGCGTTGAAACTACTAGTAAGCCGCATAGACAAGGCAAAGTGGTGCGAGTCGGATCGTCCATGCATATAAACCCTATTGATTTGTTTGGGCGGTAGGGCTTGAGATGCCATTTCATCTCATTGTCGAGAAAAGGTCGACACAGTGTCTCCAAAATGACATGAATAGTGTTGACGGGGACGTAAAACCTCAGTTCAAACAAAAATTGGCATTTAACATAATACAAATCACAGATCGCAATAAAAACGTGTTTACCACAGGATAGAGATATTGTATTGTAATGTTTGTGTTTTTGTAACGTCCCCGTCAACACTGTATAGGTCATTTTGGAGACGTTGCTTCCAATTTTGTTGGACTTTTACCCGACATTGAGATGAAATGACATCCCAAGCCCTGTCGCCCAATGGCACCAATAGGACGATCCGACTCGCACCGCTTTACCTGAACAGGCTTAGATCCTCTACTGGTTTACCAGTACTCGTGTGTGGTCGGTTTCAGCTCTGCAGCCCATCATGCAGCCCAGCAAAGTTTGGGAAAGGGTGAAAAATTTGTTCTTGGAAAATGGCTGAAGGTTTTGCAAATAGTGAAGCCCCTGATCAGACGCCGCGTCTTGTGGCGTCTGAACTGGGTCTGCACTGTTTGTAAAATACGTTTCCTAGTACAAAATCGGTTCAGGTCTCCACTTCACGCCTTCACGGTTTTTGATTTTTTCCCAGTAAAAAAGCAAAATCCATTGTGAAGCGTTCTGGGAAACATATGCAAAATCATGTGCAAGAAATGTACTGAGTAAAAGTGAAAAAGCTACACTGCCTGGGCAAAGTAATGGACAATATAAATAAAATAGGCGCACAAGCAGGACTGGTCAGTCTGTGCGGATGCGCGGGTAGCGTTATATCTTCTTTGGATGCGCATGCTTGAAGGCCAGTTTCCATGCGGCGTGGCTCAAACATTTTTTTTACCATTACGAAAACACGCCTATTCAAATATATTGAAAATTCTACCACCAAAAGATTTTAAATTTGGGATGTTTTTCATATTTCTGCTCCAAACGTATATTGTGGGAACTCATTAGAACCGCATCGGGGAGGCTGTTCTAACGAGTACCAACAATATATGCTTGGAGCAGAAATAAGAAAATTAATGAAAACCACACGTACACACAAGTTTTATTGTATAAAAGCGGGATTAGGCCCCGCCCATCGGGGCATGAAGAAATAGATGGGCTGCATGATGTTTCCGCGCAGAGCTGAAACCGACCCACACACGAGTACTGGTAAACCGCTTAGAGGATCTAAGCTTTCCCAGGCAAAGTAATGCGAGCGTCTGTGCTTATAAAATCTATTGGTTTCATTGGGCGGCAGGGCTTAGTATGTCATTTCATCTCATTGTCGGGTAAAAGTCCCACAAAACTGGAAGTAACGTCTCCAAAATGACCTTTACAGTGTTGACGGGGACTTTAAACCTCAAATCAAACAAACAAAGGCGGGTTTAATGGGGTCAAAATTATATAGGCGTGTTTTCTAGATTAGTTACCAGTTGAAATAAGAGTGGTAAATCACAAACGCATCTTTGTGCTGCGTACTAGTTACTTCCCCTATCTCGAAAGGGTATGGGGGTGCATTCGCATCCAACTGGACTGCTTGCACGTGGTCTCTTCTACATGCCTTTGTGCAGCAAATGCGTTCATGCGCAGGCTCGTCTGCGCCTCGCATCACGTCAACACGCATATATAATTCTGACCCCCTTGAACCCAACTTTTTTTTATAGTAAAACTGGGGTTTACAGGAATAAACCGTATTTTCTTATTTCTGCTCTTGAATATATGTTGTGGGTACTCGTCAGAACCGCCTCGAGGAGGCGGTTCTAACGTGTACCCACAATCTATATTTTGACCAGAATAATGAAAAATATCACAAGTTTTCATCTTGAAATGTTCATTTTTTTCGGCGTTAAAATTTACATTCTATTTGTATAGGCGTGATTTCGTAATCGTTGTCTGCCTTTTGTGGTAAGAACCCTTTTGTAATGAACTCGCTTCGTTTGTTTTACAATTCAATTTATAAGCCATGTCAAAGGCAATGGTGTCCTTGACCATGTGCAACCAAAGACAAAAACCAGCCTGCGCATGTCTACTTAGCATACAGCTAAACCCTTTTAAACCTGTAGAGCCGTAAAGATTGTTGGGGTAGTTGGGCGTGAGTCGTTACGTCACCAGGGCGTCCAACTGATACTGGCTTGCAGGTAAGGGAAGAGGGTGGGGTAGGGGTGCTGTTACATGTATTTCGTCTTTATCTTCACTTTCATTCATTCTCTCTTTCTTCCCTGTCCCTTTCATCTCTCTCTCTCTCTCTCTCTCTCTCTCTCTCTCTCTCTCTCTCTCTCTCTCTCTCTCTCTCTCTCTCTCTCTCTCTCTCTGTCTCTCTCTCTGTCTCTCTGTCTCTGTCTCTGTCTCTCTCTCTCTGTCTCTCTCTCTGTCTCTCTCTCTCTCTCTTCTCTGTCTCTCTCTCTGTCTCTCTCTCTCTCTCTCTCTCTCTCTTGTAAACCAGGGCTAGCACGGTCGATCACTTTCGGATCAGTCTTTAAACCGAGTTCCCGTCTTCGTATGACCTTAGCTGTTGGTATGACGTAAAAATCACTCACTCACTCACTCACTCACTCACTCACTCACTCACTCACTCACTCACTCACTTACTCACTTACTCACTCACTCACTCACTCACTCACTCACTCACACACAGGCTCACTCACTCACTCACTCACTCACTCACTCACTCACTCACTCACTCACTCACTCACTCTCTGTGGGTTAATTGTATCGATTCCTGATCATTGCCTTCACTTCTATTTTTCACGAATTTGAGATTTTGCAGTGTAAACTGTCCAGACGCCTCGTTCTGCGATGTCCGATCTGGTGTTTGCCGGTATCCCGTTCCGTAGGTCCCCGGTTCAAAATGTTTTTTTTTGTTTGTTTGTTTTTTTGTTTTACGCTCCTTACAAATTATTTCACAATTAATTATTCCATTAATAACAATTGAATAAGTTTGGAGTGGTCCATTTCCAATTATTAGGGTGTCCGTTTTTTGTTGTTTTTTTTTTTTGGTTTTTGGCAAATTTTACAAAAATGAATGTCCTTTAAGCAAAGGAAAGAAGTTTTCCCTCTGGATTATTTTCTTTTTGACCCGCGGCCCCCGCCCGTCGGGGCTTGAAGAAATATATGGGCTGCATGATGCTTCCACGTAGAGCTGAATCCGACCCGCCCACGAGTGCTGGTAAACCGCTTAGAGGATCTAAGCCTGCCCATGTGAAGCGGTGCGAGTCGAACCGTCCATGCTTATAAACCCTATTGGTTTCATTGGGCGGCAGGGCTTGAGATGTCATTTCATCTCAATGTCGGGTAAAAGTCCCACAAAAATGGAAGCAGCGCCTCC
Source organism: Lucinisca nassula (assembly GCA_963580285.1). Classification (NCBI taxonomy): domain Eukaryota; kingdom Metazoa; phylum Mollusca; class Bivalvia; order Lucinida; family Lucinidae; genus Lucinisca; species Lucinisca nassula. The sequence goes on from OY757015.1 coordinate 16,292,549, forward strand.
AAAATGACCTTTGCAGTGTTGACGGGGACGTTAAACCTCAAATCAAACAAACAAACAAACGGCCCACACAGCATTATTTAGGTGATATCGAGTCGATCAGTTTTTCTAACCACATTTTAACTTGATAGGCGTATACATAAACGGTTCATTAGTACAATGGACAGTATTTCGTCAGACACTGACATTCAACACACGGGGTATTCGACTACCTGGAACGCAGACGGATACCAAAAACGCCGACGGAAAAACAACAACAAACATTCGTGGTGAGTTGAACAAATCGCATTTTACGGGCATATATCAAATAGATGCCCACAGATGTTGATAGCAATCTGTTTCGCAGTGTCTCGGAATACTTTCCACGAACTGTGGATGCAAATCCTTCTGTCAATGACGAATTATGACCTATTTTATTCGGCAAAATGTAGATGCTTGATGCAAGTCGACAGTTTTTTTAGTTTTAAAGCAATAATTCGTATATAATTTCCAATGTTTCCTGAATAGCAATAAATACTAATGTATTGAGTACCTGCCATGCGTTATTAGAATTAGCAAAAAGCAGGATTTTAGAATTATAGATGTGAATCTCTTGATGAGGGTGTTCGAATTAGGATACCAATAACGACCCGCACAGATACCATGCAATGCAGACGGCACAAAGTTATGGTTACCATTGACGTGAAAACAACAAGCGTGGAAAAATAAAAAAAGGAGTAAAATACATTCTGTTTTCGTTTAATTGGAATGTTAATCTAGACACTGAGTCTTACCACAGTGTACCTCGACCAAAGAGGGTATTCTCGATGTAGAAGGGAAGGCAATGACCAGGAATCGATACGATTGCCTTTCGCTTTTCGCCAAAAGACACCAACGTGACGGTTTGTCTTAATACCACATGTGGGCCATATTCGCGCAAATGACTTTATGTAGCGCACATGACCCGTCAATTCTTATTAGGTGTCATATAAATCTGTGATTTCATAATGTTAGATACTTTTACGATCAAATAGGCACGATTTGTAAATTTCCTTAGGTATATTAATAGCGTAGTCCCACAAAACAACCACGGACATGAATTCAGTCCTTCTCGCTACCTTTAGTCCACGCAGAGTACTTTTAAATTCATTATTTTGACAAATAAATATGAATATACAGTCGAACTTCAATGGCTCGAACACTTTTGGGACCAAGAAAATTTGTTCGAGACCACGGTGGTTCGAGCCACAGGGGGTTGATCTTGGAGCTAGGGGAGGAGGCCGAATACGGACATATTTTCAGTTTTCTTCAAAATAAATGCATGTTGTGTGTACTCATTAGAATCGCCTCATCGAGGCGATTCTTGTGAGTACACAAAACATACATTTTCAAGATCAAATTAGACAATTATACAAACTATATTTATATCTGCAGTTATGGCATTTTCTTTCTAGGGACTCAAGAAAGAGTTCGACTCGGCCGTAGTGAATAGGCCATCAGTGTTTGAGTCATCGAAGTTTCACTGTACATTAAATTTCAAAACAGATGGTTTTTATTTTTTTATTTTTTTTTTTTTTTTTTTGGTTTTGGTTTTACGGCCCTTTCAAGATTATTTCACTCATGTCGAGCCGATCGTTAATCAGAGGTGGGCAAAAACCGGAAAAAAAAACGACCTGACCTTCCGTTGCAGAACTTGGCGTCTCACATTTGACCCGAGCCAGGCTCGAACTCAAAACAGATCGTATTAGAACTGTACGAGTTTGTTTCATTATTTTGACAGATAAATATGATTATACATTATTGCAATGCCCATAGGGGCTTGAAGAAATATATGGGCTGCATGATGCGTCCACGCAGAGCTGAATCCGGTCCGCACACGAGTACTGGTAAACTGCTTAGTGGATCTAAGCCTGCCCAGGCAAAGCGGTGCTAGTCGGACCGTCCATGCTTATAAATCCTATTGGTTTCATTGGGCGACAGGGCTTGAGATGTCATTTCATCTCAATGTCGGGTAGAAGTCCCACAAAATTAGAAGCAACGTCTCCAAAATGACCTTTACAGTGTTGACGTAGACGTGAAACCTCAAATCAAACAAACATTATTGCAACGACGTTGATATGGCGTTGTTCCAGTGTGTGGTACGTGTTGGTAGGATCGGGTCCTACGAAATTACGAATCGGTCTTATTAGATAAACAATGTGAAATTTATAGAAAAATTTCGGGAAAGAATGACGAACCTGAACGAATGGCAATATAATTAACCCATATATCCCCTCTTCTGGGATATTAGCAAACAGTGCCGATCTAGATCAGACACGGCGTCTGATCTGGGTCTACATTGTTTGCTAAAAGAAAATTCATTTTTGTAAAATTTGCCACAAATAAAAACAAACCTGACACCCTAACAATAGGAAGTGACAACTCCAAACTTACAAGGTGGAAGACTCCATGTCACATATGGATTAAAACATACGAAGAATAGTTTGTTTCCCTCACCCCACCCCCTTTAGCAGAAAAGAATGAATGCCCAAACAGTTGTCCAAAATTAAATATTGCCAGGGTATTTGTTTGTTTGAATTGAGGTTTAACGTTCTCGTCAACACTATTTAGGTCATTTTGGAGATGCTGCTTCCAATGTTTTGGAACTTTTACCCGACATTGAGATGAAATGGCAACTCAAGCCATGTCGCCCAATGAAACCAATTGGGTTTATAAGCATGGACGGTCCGACTCGCATCACTTTGCCTGGGCATGCTTAGATCCTCTAAGCTGTTTACCAGTGCTCGTGTGCGGTCGGTTTCAGCTCTGCGTGGATGCATCATGCAGCCCATCTATCTCTTCAAACCCCGATAGGCGATTGCGTTTGAGTTTTACGTCCCCACCAACAACAAGATCATATGGAGACGGAACCTCTGTTTAAAGACTCGCCCGAAAGTCTGGTGAAGCCCGGAATCGATCCCACGACCACTGGTTTGCGAAGCGAGTAGATTATCCTCTGCGCCACGGAGGCTTCTAATTGACATATATGGGATATAATACCGAAACGGAATGAATACAAAGTACCTGCATGTAAAACATGGTGTTTGCACAGTATGCCGAGATGAGACCTCTCATTGGGAGCAGTCTATATCTCGCATTTTGATGATTTTAATTAAAGCATCTTTACGGTACCCGGGAAGGGACATGATTCGTTTTAATATGTTGTGCGAACAAGATATTAAGTTGTGTGAACAAGATATTATCTTGTGCGAACAAGATAATATGTTGTGCTCACAAGATATTATCTTGTGTAGACAACATAATTTATCTTGTGTGGACAACATAATTTATCTTGTGCGGACAACATATTATCTTGTGCGCACAAGACAATATCTTGTTCGCACAACATATTATCTTGTTTGCACAACATAGAGCTTGGGAAGTTGTGCGAACAAAATATTATCTTGTGCGCACAACTTATAAAATAATAAAAAAAAAATCATGTCCCTTCCAGGGTTCCGTACATCTAACAAAATAGCAACTATGCATTTTTTTTTTTGCAAAATTCCAAGATGAAAGTGGCAGAAACTCAGGGCGTCAGTGTAAATATTTGGTCAGCTGTCTGAGCGATTAAGCTGTGTAGTATGAGATCAATATTTGTCAAATATGACAATGCAGATCAAGTTGAGACGCCGCAAAATCGGTGATTTGTCTACGTACACCGTTTGCTTAAACGGCCAGTCTATTTGAAAAAAAAAACAACAACTTACAACAAATAAAATAAAGGAGAAACCCGCCTGTCAAGTATTGTTATGTGGAAGATTCTGGTTGTCATATATGGGTACATGCATCATGAAAGGCGCCTGCGACCAGGTAAGAATTATATCAACATGTGTAGCTGTACAATCTGATTGCTTTCAGATGCATCTCGGTGCAGAAATGATTTAATATGACATGTGATGGAATGAATGCGCAACATGTCTAAATATTTCGAACAAACAGTGTCATGAATGTCTAGAGTTTGCTAAGAATGACAGAAATTAAGAAGTATCACGCATTTTGTGCAATAGCCTGCAGATGCACAACAGTTTTTAAGCATGAACAGGTTGGAGCAACATCTATCCGTCAGCAGTTGAAACCTGCTTTCTCACGAACAGTTTTGACGGATTGCATTCACATTTCCTATACACGATCGTCTCGGATAAAATCCGCCACTTTTATTTGTGTAGCGGTTCTTCTTCTTCTTCTTACCACTACTACTGACAATCCGTTGCAGAACTTGGCGTCTCAAATGTGACCCGCGCGAGGTTAGACCCCACAGCAGTGAGAGACGATATGGTTAAGATAGACTATCTGAACGAAACCGCCAACAAATGCGGACCTTTAGAAGTTTAAATGCGTATATACATATATTTGCACAAGAGCCACCACTGTCGATCAGACTTTTTTAGTTTCCTGCCTCTTCAGTTTCCTGCCCTTCACAAACATCCGAAGAAAAAACTTGCTTGGGTCTAGAGATAGACTTCTAAATAGAATAACGGAATGAAACGTCAAACATTAGAATACTTGCATGAAACCTCGAACATTTATCAGCCGATTTGTGGTCTATCTGAAAAATCCTCTATGAATGATTTATCTGGAAAATCCTCTGTGAGTTGTAATTTCTCTTTTTATCTCCCGACCGAATAGGTTCGGGGGATATAGCGATCAGCCTGGCGTCCGTCCGTCTGTCCGTAGACGCAACCTTGTGATGGCCATAACTCATATACCCTTTGCGATTCATTGATGGTTCTTGGCACAATTGTTCACAAGGCTGAGACGGCGTGTCATGCGCAAGAACCAGAACTCTGGATGCCATACTTTTTGAGTTATCTCCCTTTTTAATAAAATAGAATGATTCTTTTGTGGTGGCCATAACTCCAATATCCTTTGAGATATATTGATGACACCTGGCACAGCTGTTCACAAGGCTGAGACAGCGTGTAATGCACAAGAACCACAACTCTGGTTGCCATGGTTTTTTAGTTATCTCCCCTTCCAATAAAATAGAGTGAATACCTTGTGCTGGCCATAACTCCAATACCCTTTAAGATATATTAATGATACATGGCACAGTTGTTCACGAGGCCTAGACGGTGTGTCATGCATAAGAACCACAACTCTGGGTGCCATGGTTTTTTAGTTACCTCCCCTTCTAATAATATAGAATCACTACCTTGTGATGGCCACATATTGATGGTACTTGGTACAGTTATAAATGAGTTTAAGCAGGTGTGTCACGTGCCAGAACCACAAGTCTTGGTGCCCTGGTTTTTTAATTATCTCCCCTGACAATATAACCTTGTGATGGCCACTTGTATGCAAGGTTGAGACGGCGCTTCATGCCTAAGAACCACAACTCTGGGTGCTATGATATTTGAGTTATCTCCCCTTCCAATATAACAGTCTGATTACCTTGTGATCACCGTACCTCCAATACCATTTGACATATATTGGTGGTACTTGATGCAGATGTACATGAGGTTAAGCAAGTGTGTCATGCTCAAGAATTACAACTCTGGGTGTTCTGGCTTTTGAGTATTCTCCCCTGCCAATATAACCTTGTGATGACCATAGCTCCAACCCCCTTTGAGATATATTCAAGGAACTTGGCGCAATTGTATACAAGGTACAGAAGGGGTGTCATGTGCAAGAAACACAACTGTTGGTGCTGTGGTATTTGAGTTACCTACCTTTCCAATATAACAGTATGACCAGCTTCTGATCATCATATCTCAAATAACCTTTGTGATATATTGATGGTACTTTGTACAGAAATACATGAGCTTAGGCAGGCATGTCATGCGCAAGAACCACAATTCCGAGTGCCCTGGTTTTTTAGTTATCTCACCTGACAGTATAATCTTGTGAATGCCATAACTGCAGTAACTTTTGTGATATATTGCTGGTTTAATTCTGGTGCACTTTCTATTGGTGAACAATCTTCTGAAGGCCATATTGGCTTTTGGTCGGGGGGATTTGCCATCTCTTCGATGGCTATTTTTTATTATTCTATTCAATAAAATGTGGAACTATTGTAGTAAAAATATATTAGAACCAAGGAAATATTCAACACTGTTCATAACCGTGCTTTTTGGACCTCAAAATTAAGGAGATATGGAAGTAGGCATTGATTTAGGCATTAATTGTAAATCCGTCATTGGTATCCATCGTCTGCGTTTCATGGTAACATCAAAGAAATCCGTCTGTCGTAAATATTATCTTCTTTCAGCATGGTGCACTCAAGTCCATGCTTATTGCTGCCCGAGCAACGTATGGCACAAGTATTAGGAGTTTATTTATGAACAAGGACTATTTCTCTTTCAAGCTACAATGACATCTTTGGATAAATCGGTTTCATTTCTGGTACTTACACTAATTCTTTTAGAAATTGTGCATGTTTTGCAATTTAGTTGTCTGTAAAGACGCTTTCATGTAATCTATCGAAGCTAAAAGCACCATTACGAAACAGCTGTGACAGTTCCAGAAGAATACAGCAAAAAATCAAAACTGATTTTTTAATAGGGTCGCAAAAAAACATGATTTTATCGACTCACCCTCTTTCAAATCCAAGGTAAACAGTCGGCGTTTTTGGTATCCGTCTGCGTTCCAAGTAGTCGAATACCCCGTGTGATTCAACGATTATACAAAAAAATGTGCCCATCCATAGGTATCGAAACCGCGACCTCTTTATCACCTGTCAGACGCGCATCTGACTGAAATATATGATAATTTCAAATAAGGTTGATTTGTTTGATTTTTTTACAGGTAAGTCTACGGCGACTGTCGCTAATCGATATCGGGTATTTTTGTGAAACTACGAGGTCACTATATAGGTCATTCCTTTTGGAGGCGTTGCTTCCAATTTTGTGGGATTTTATCCGACATTTAGATGAAATTCTCTCATGTACAGTGGAATCCCGCTATTAAGACCACCTAAAATTAAGACTTATTCTGCTTTAAAAAGCTTATTTAGAAGAATTTGGTTATTCTTTCTTACAGTGTTCCGTGGTCAGAGACCACCTTTGGGACTGTTCAAAAGTGGTCTTAAAGACCACTTTTGAACAGTCCCAAAGGTGGTCTTAATATAAGAATTTTACTGTACCAATAGGTTTCTGCATGGACGGTCTGACTCGCATTACTTGACTACAGCAGGCTTAGACCCTCTAAGCGCTTTAAATACCAGTACTCATGTGCGGTCGGTTTCAGCCCTGCGTGGAAGCACCATGCAGCCAAATCTATTTCTTCAACCCCGGCCGATGTACAGGGACCCTCAAATAAGATTGAAACGAAGCCGTCCATGTTTGTGTGTGTGTGTGTGTGTGTGTGTGTGTGTGTGTGTGTGTGTGTGTGTGTGTGTGTGAATTCGGGTTTAACGTCGCTTTCAACAATTTTTCAGTCATATCACGACGTTGTCTTGCTGCGACAGGGAGCTCAATGCTCACTTTTATAGTGCTGCCTCACTGAAGTATCATGTCCCAGGCACATTACATGGCACCACACCCAGTCACATTATCCTGACACTGGGTCGACCAGTCCTAGCTCTACCCCGTAAATCTGAGTGCCAAGCGAGGAGCAGCTAGTACCATTTTTAACGACTTTGGTATGTCGCGGCCCGGGATCGAACCCGTGACCTCCCGTTCCCCGGAGCGGACACTCTACCAACTGAGCTATCGGGGCCGGTCCGTCCATGTTTGAAACCTTGCGGTTTTAACCCATTGTATACTAGTAGACACTTCCATTGCTATATGTTGGACAAGTCCATTTGTCATATAAGGGGTCTCAGGCTATTTTTTTTCGTCTTTATTCTATTTTTGACGGAGAGTCTGTTAGCAAATAGTGTAGGCCCTGATCAAGACGCCGCGTTCTGTGGCGTCTGATCTAGGCCTGCACTGTTTGCCAAAGTTCCCCTTTAGGGGTTTCCCGCATGCAATGGGTTAATGTAGGTTAACATTTCATTATTTCAAGTGTTTGATAAAATTTTGGTTAATTATGTGGTATTTTAAAAAGGCATTGTGTGAAAGTACTTTTCTTTATATTCAACATTAAAATTTTGCTATTACATGTAAGACCACCTAAAATTAAGTCAAAATCTGTTTTTAAAAGTTTATTGAGGAGGTTTCAATTATTCTTTCTTTGTGTTCTCAACATCCAGCGTCTCCTTACAATAGACCACCTTTGGGACTGTTCAAAAGTGGTCTTTAAGACCACTTTTGAACAGCCCCAAAGGTGGTCTTAATATGGGAATTTTACTGTATGTGATAAAATGTAGGTTATTTGTGTAGTATTTTAAAAATGTATTGTGTTCGTTACAGTCCGTGACGTGAAACAAAGGAAAGTAGCGTGGATTGCTCTTTTTAAAATTCAATTTATGCAAAGTATTCAGATTAAGAATGTTTCTACCAATCTGATTAAAATGCGGTCTCGCCTTGTTTGATTTGAGGTTTAACGTCCCCGTCAACACTATATAGGTCATTTTGGAGACGTTGCTTCCAATTTTGTGGGACTTTTACCCGACATTGAGATGAAATGACATCTCACGCCCTGTCGCCCAATTAAACCAATAGGGTTTATAAGATATTACATTCTTTTCAAAGACATAGATTGCGGAGTCTCGTTAGATTGGCCCCGAGAATGACCACCGATATCGGGCCAGCGTCGGGTCGATGGTGAAACGACGTGGCAATGTCGTATCGCTGTCGGCCCGACGTTAGCCCGCTGAATGATACTGGTTCGGAAGAATTCAGAGAAAGGGAGATCACTTTGCGTCATCTACTACATAATCCTTTTCCTGCTGCTGCTGAAAATTAGATATGTTTTCGTGGATTGAGGGCGCTCGTTAGAACCATCTAGTTTACATGTAGGTGGTTCCGATTCTTAAATTTGAGGTTCAACGTCCCCGTCAACACTATACTGGTCATTATGGAGACGTTGCTTTTAATTTTGGGGAACTTTTACCCGACATTGAGATGAAATGACATCTCAAGCCCTGTCGCCCACTGAAACAACAACGGTCCGACTCGCACTGTTTTGCCTGGGCATGCAGACTTAGATCCTCTAAGCGGTTTACCAGTACTCGTGTGCGATCGGTTTCAGCTCTGCGTGGAAGCATCATGCAGCCCATCTATTTCTTCAAGCCCCGATGGGCGGGGGCCGTACATAATTCAGCTTAGATCAGGTTTCAGTCAGTTTATGTGTTTGATTTGAGGTTTAACGCCCCCGTTAACACTGTAAAGGTCATTTTGGAGACGTTGCTTCCAATTTTGTGGAACTTTTACCCGACATTGAAATGAAATGACAGCTCAAGCCCTGTCGCCCAATTAAACCAATAGGGTTTATAAGCATGGACGGTCCGATTCGCACCGCTTTACCTGGGCAGCCTTAGATCCTCTAAACGGTTTACCAGTACCTGTATGCGATCGGTTTCTGCTCTGCGTGGAAGCATCATGCAGCCCAACTATTTCTTCAAGCCTCGATGGGCGGGGGCCGTACATAGTTCAGCTTAAATCGGGTTTCAATTTACGAAACATACGATGAAACCTTCAAGCGCAAATCACAAAATTCCATATGAAATTTAAGGGCCCCCGCCCATAGGGGCTTGAAGAAATATATGAGCTGCATGATGCTTCCACGCAGAGCTGAATCCGGCCCGCACACTAGTAGTGGTAAACCGCTTAGAGGATCTAAGCCTGTCCAGGAACCGCGGTGCGAGGCGGACCGTCCATGCTAATAAATCCTATTGGTTTCATTGGGCGAGAGGGCTTGAGATGTCATTTCATCTCAACGTCGGGTAAAAGTCCCACAAAATTGGAAGCAACGTCTCAAAATGGCCTTTACAGTGTTGACGGGGACGTTAAACCTCAAATCAAACAAACAAAATCCACACGAAATTTTGAATTTTTCGGACAAAAAGATTGCCATTTCATGTGAATCGTCTGGGACGATTCACATGGAATGTCAAGCGTTTTTCTCAGGTGAAAATTAACGAAAACTTATACTGTAGTCTGCTCTAGAGTTTTCGGTAGCACTTAAAGCGTTAATATTAGTTATGGCGCATTTTTATTTCCACGTGTTAAAATAAACGGGTGATCAGCTGTCATATTGTACAAAATCAGCTGTTTAAGTATTTTGAAATAACAAACAAAGCTTATCAAATGTACATGCACGTAAAAAAAATATCGAACACAGTTTTATTTTGAAATCTTGAGATGTCATACCATCTCAAGGTCAGGTAAAAGTCCCACAAATCGGATGCAAATCAAACAAACAAACACATTTTCAAGTATTATGGCATAATCTAAACGAAATGTGATACACAATGAATGCATTTATAATAATTTTCATTACACTCTATTCAAAGGTTTTTATTTGTTTGATTTGAGGTTTAACGTCCCCTTCAACACTATAAATGTCATTTTGGAGACTTGCTACCAATTTTGTGGGACTTTTACCCGAAATTGAGATGAAATGACACCTCAAGCCCTGTCGCCCAATGAAACCAATAGGGTTAATAAGCAGGGACGGTTCCGACGCGCATCGCTTTGCCTGGGCAGGTTTAGCAGTACTCGTGTGTGGGTCGGTTTCAGCTCTGCGTGGAAGCATCATGCAGCCCATTTATTTCTTCAAGCCCCGATGGGCGGGGGCCGAAGTATTGGGACATGTTCTACAAAGTAATGCAATACATAGAGGATCTAACATGAGTGTTCATGTATTATTGAATTTATTAAGTAACGTCACGACGACGTCAATGTCAACCATGCATTTTTTGTTGAAAACTTGTCAGATTTAAAGGCGATGACATGCAATCTAAAATGGCCGTATGATAAATAGAATCTTACACTCGTGGTCATTTCATATGGAATTTATGAAACTCGCTTAAGGCTCGTTTCATAAATATCATATGAAATGACCACTCGTGTAAGACCCTCTAATTCTTAAACTCTATTCATAAGTGGTCGCCATTATATTGAAAATTAAATACCATGTGGCCATACAACGTTGACTTAACTTTGAATCAACGTCGAGAGAAGGTTTTCAACGTTCTTTCAACGGTGATCTCACATTGAATGTCTGCCGGAAAAAGTAATTTCTAGACTGGTGATAATTTTATCATTGGTCTTATTTTGGGGCCGTTATTTTTTACGGAGAGATTTTTCTGTGTTTCATAATAACATTTTTTTGTTATTTAATTCTTTTGTCAAATATGTCAACTGAACATTAAAGACACGCTCCACTTTGCTTAACTAGAAAAACGCTGTGGTGCAGTGGTAAAGCATTGGAATTGAGATAGAGATCCTCAAAGCGCCAAGTGTTGTTTCCTTGATCAAGAAACTTTATCCACATTGCTTAGTACATTTTCCTACCCAGGAAAAGAGGGCCACATGGAAGATTTATACTAGTACTAAATGTGCTACCCTCTATAAATACGGTCGATGATGATGATGATGATGATCAATTATAATATAATTATTCTAATGGTTGGATCGATTGTTGTCAATCGACCTGAAGTTACTAAAATTGCGAGGCTTTTATTGCTATTGCCCGTTTGATGATCACTGTCCAATGAAGTTAAACTGCCGAGCATTAAAATAAAATAAAAACGCGATTGATTGTTGCCATTTTACCTAAAGTTACTAAAATTGCGAGGCTTATATTGCTATTGTCCATATCATTATCACTGTCCAATGAAGTTAACCATTCTTGTACCCAATGGAATCTTCCTCCTTATATATAGCAGGATTCCATTTCAAAATTTAGGGGTGTCAGGTTTTGCTTTCTTCAAAATGTACTTGGAAAATGGCTGAAATTTTTGTAAACCGTGGAGGCCGTGATCAGACGCCGCGTTATGCGGCGTCTGATCTGGGCCTGCACTGTTATCCGATTATCCGTTTAGGGGTTTCTGGTACAAAAATGGTTAAACTGCCGAACATTAAAACAAACTGAGCGCAATGACTTTAAGGGAACCGCGATAACAGGATGTTCTTTTTGTCGGTCGTTTGTTTGTCAGTCGACCCAAAGCTACTAAGCACAGACACGCACCAGGGCTTAAAGTCCACGTTACTATAACGATTATTTATAGAAAATAGCCGCTTGTTTAAAAATATCGCCGTGTGTGCGCTGGCCTCAGTAGCTCTGTCGGATGCGCGTCTGACTAGTAATCAAGAGGACGCGGGTTCGATACCTGCCGGGGTCGGTTACATTCTTTCGTGAAGACTGATCATGAAATCTTTTCTACGGTCATTCTCTCCCTTCCGCTGATTCAAGAAGCGCAGTTGTCAGTTTCTGGCGAAAGAATGTGCACTGTACTGGTTAACCGCTAACGTATAAGCTTGTCAAGGAAACGTGCGGATATGTAAAATGACCAAAAATAGTGTTGATTGGGCCGTTTAACTGCGATACAAACAAACAAACAAACAAATCATGTATCATTCAAATTTTATACCCATATATGCCTAGCGTCATAACTTTTAGGACATAAACAACAAATGTAGAACCAGATAAGACACCACAGAACGCGGCTTCACAGGGATCTGGGTCTACCCTGTTTACCTAAAGGACATATTTTTGGGAAACCACAATTGACATCCTTATAATTGAAAATGAACCACTCCAAACTTATAAGCCAAGCGGGCACATGACGAAATTGTGACGTCACATCAACTTCGGTACAACGTCATGATGTTTATGCAATGTCTCACCTACGTCGGTGCAACGTCATTACGTTGCACCGACGTTGATTTGACGTTCCGTAAGGACGTGTGCCTGCTGGGAGGTAGAAGTTTTCATTGTCATATATTGGTTGATTTTGTTTGATTTGAGGTTTAACGTCCCCGTCAACACTGTAAAGGTCATTTTGGAGACGCTGCTTACAATTTTGTCGGACTTTTACCCGACATTGAGATGAAAAGACATCTCACGCCCTGCCACCCAATGAAACCAATAGGGTTTGTAAGCATGGACGGAACGACTCGCACCGCTTTGTCTGGGCAAGCTTAGCTCCTCTAATTGGTTTACCAGTACTCGTGTGCGGGTCGGTTTCAGCTGTGCGTGGAAGCATCATGCAGCCCATATATTTTTTCAAGCCCCGATGAGAGGGGGCCAATATATTTGTTGATAAGCCGGTTCTTGCAAAAAGGGATTTCACCGCAAAAGCCATCAGCAAAGGTGCAGGCTCAGTTTGTAAATCTGTGGAAAGGAAATGTAGTCCTATGTATTTCTCCAGGCTCCGATAGGCGGCGGATCATCTAACAAGCCCGTGCGATATTTCTTTCGATCATAAGTAATCAAACCCTACCCAGCAGGCACTAAACATTGAATCACGTTGAAGCAACGTTGGAAAAGTTGTTTCAACGTTGATTCTATGTTGAGTCAAAAGTATGTGCCCAAAGGGATGGTATATTGATTAGGTTTCATAACTTAGATAACCCGATAGATATTGCTGTTACTAGTAATTCTTTTGGTGGTAGTTGTAATTTCATCCTTAATGTCGGATACAGTCCCATGAAATCGGAGTTGTTTGTTTGATTTGAAGTTAATAGTCCCGATCAACACTGTATAGGTCATTTTGGAGACGTTGCTTCCAATTTTGTGGGATTTTTACCCGACTTTGAGATTGAATGACAGCTCAAGCCCTATCGCCCAACGAAACCAATAGGGTTTATAAGCATGGACGGTCCAACTCGCACCGTTTTGCCTGGGCAGGCTTAGTTCCTCTGAGCGGTTTACCAGTACTCGTGTGCGGTCAGTTTCAGCTCTGCGTGGAAGCATCATGCAGCCCATTTATTTCTTCAAGCCCCGATGGGCGATATTTTAAATATAAAATCGGATGAAAACGAATCCAAAATAACTTAAATAGTGTTGCCGGGTATGTAAAATAACAACGATTCTCCACTGTTTCAGTTCATTCATATAATGAACACCCCCCTGTAAACAGGACTTTATGCAGAGAGACGGTTTTTTACAGGTATGGAAGTCTGCCCCCGCCCATCGGGCCTTGAAGAAATAAATGGGCTGCATGATGCTTCCACGCAGAGCTGAAACCGATCGCACATGAGTACTGGTAAACCGCTCAGAGGATTTAAGCCTGCCCAGGTAAAGCGGTGCGAGTTGGATCGTCCATGCTTATAAACCCTATTGGTTTCATTGGGCGACAGGGCTTGAGATGTTATTTCATCTCAATGTGGTCAAACATCCCAAATCAAACAAACAAACAAACAAATAATGACCCTTTGATTAACCCTCAGCAATTTGAACTACCCATATCTCGAACAAATAAAGGGGGGTTCTAGTTATTGATGTTTGACTGTATATGCCTACACGAAATAATATAATGTTATTAATCAAGTTATTTCGTATTGGCCCAGTTACAGGTCCGAGGTCTGCTGTATTGGCACGAGGCCGAAGGCCGAGGCCAATACAGCTGACCGAGGTCCTGTAACTTGGCCAATATGAAATTACTTGATTAATGACAATTTTATTAATTGAGACAATTAAAAGCATGATTTATGGAGTTTTATATATTGGTTGACCTGGTGTAATACAAGATAATCAATTAATAACGCTATCTACTACCAGTTTTCCGATACAAAAAATACAGAATCACTATCACCCTACAGGCGTTTTCCCATACCGTGTCACCATCCTTGCTAGCTCTGAGCCCCAGCATTTGTCGGCACATAAGAAAGCAGCAACCACACTTTCGACATGGTGATGATGACGTCACTTACACGCAGAGAGTAACCCAAACTTCTCCCGCCTATTTATGTTGAAAAATGACTTTATTGTGTAGTCTATGCTTCCAAAGGATCTAACTATTCAGAACTTATTTATCTTCACTGCAGGTGGTGTTTGCCGTGTGGCGGCCGTAAAACGTCTCCCCTAACATCATCATAGTGCTGGTCCTTTGGGATCATTGAGTTCATTTTGAATCAGTTTGAAAATAGAGTTCTGCTTAAGCCGGCGCTAGAGGGCGTGGCCGGTGTTGCAGGTTTCAGTACTGGTCATGAACAGACTCAATAAAACCGAGTCTGCTGTTATCGTTTCTTTGGTGTATTTTTTGCTTCCAAAAGATCCAACTAGTCAGAACTTATTTATTGGCAGCAAACAGGGTAGGGGCCTATATAATAAGGATAGTATCACTATAGTTACTCGATCTGCCGCACAGTATCACGTCTCTTGGATGTTTCCAGATCTTACACATCACACTCGACGCTTCGCGTCTCGTGAGATACGTTGATCTGCAAACATCCACTCGACGTGATACAATGCGACATATCAAATTACTGTAGTAATAATGTGTGTGTATTATTATCACAGGCTGGTCTCTCTCTCCACAACTTCATGTCCTTGATCGAAGCTTGTCAATGATAGACCTGGTATTGATATTAACGAATGCTGAACGTCTTCATTTGAGCGCTCTCCAAACGTTTTTGTGAGATCTTTTTGAGAACTACGTCTATTTTCTATATTGTGTAGCACACCAGTACCTTTCTCTGTTTTGGCACAAACTGGTCTTTGAGAGCTCTTGTGAACCAATGCAGTTGTATTGATTGAAGTCTTTGGACAAAAACAAACACAGTGTTCTGGTATTCCCGTTACCTGTTCTGATGTTCCCGTTACCTGTTCTGGTGTTCTCGTTTGCTGTCCTGGTGTTCCAGCCAGCTGCAACAACTGATTTGATAATTCTGTAAGACCATGTGCTTCTAATATTGGACATAGAATATCAAGAGTAGCGTTATCTGTTTTTGGTCTCACCCAGTGTAATAAGAGACGGTAAACAGCTTCCTCATACCTTATTCTATCAAGTTTATACAGTTCCAGTTCAGAAAATATGAGCTGATCTCGAACTTCGAGAGCTCGAAATACGCCGGGCACCTGCTTGCCGTATAAATGTTTTGCTAAGTATTTGAAATACATGTCTCGTTCTTTAACCACGATTCTGGGATATGTTCTTGAAGACTGACTCACAAACTTGTTTGAGCTTACTTCCGATTCTATCTGCAGGGCCGCTGTAATGAATGAACAAAACGTTATACATATGCATTGATAAACAAGTCCGTGTAAGAACATCCCTCTAAATGCCACTTTATAAAGAGTGGGCTTAACGGTGGTATTCATTATTTTCACAGTAGCAGCACGGACTACTTATTTCGCCAAAGTCGTGTATAAAATGAAAATTATCATTTACTTTATAATCGATAAATACCAAACATGTTTTATCTCAAGCGTTGAAAACATCAGAATTTTCACTCGTGCTTCACTTCGTACGCGTTAAAATTCTGGGGCCAGTTGTTCAAAACTAACGACGTTGTTAGTCAACAAATCGTTAAAACTTTGATCATTTAATATGGCAAATATACTACATTTTTGCTGAAATAACGTGAGCAGCTTTTGCATAAGCAAAAGCTTCTCACATTTTTCAGCAAAAATAACAAAATTTTAGATACTGTACTTGCTAGAAGAGTTAACAATATGCTGAAATTTTTGCTGAAACGATGCTTTGAACAACTGGCCCCTGATGTTTTCAAGACTCTAGGTATTCATCGTCATGCTAACAACAGGTACAAACCTCGTGTAATGAAAACTCTTGTCACCACACTTAGAATAGAATAGAATCACTCACAAACTTAGCATGAGTCCCTTGTTTGTGTAATTAGTGGGTAATATTCACAAAAATTAAATTCATCCATACAGTAGAATAGGCAATAATAGGTCTTTCTCCCTTACTTAATCCAAGAAACAACTATTGTGGAAATTTGTTAGAATCACTTTCTAAGAAATATGAACAATATTTATTTTTTGGAGTACAAAAATACTTATAAATTTATGTCTCATCTGGAGCTAAGGTTTCGTTTCACTGAAGTTGTCATTATATCGAATGTCCGTATAAAAAAGGTTAACTGTATATCAAGGATTAATTTGTCGAATTGAGCAATGAATTCATTGCATGCATATATTTTTCTGAATTTATAAAGTTCTAGTAAGTCAACATAAAATTTAAGCCGAGCAGCATGAAAGATTATAGTCCAACAATGAAATCCTTTTTTTTTTCATATTTTCTGCAAAGGTATACATTACGCGGATTCGTTAATGTGTATTGCATTCGTTTCCCTTATTGAACTAACATTACGCAAACATGCCTACCCTTGAACCCCACTTTTATGTAGTAAAACTGGGGTTTACAGGGGTAAACCTTATCTGTCTTATTTCTGCTCTAAAATATAGATTGTGGGTACTCGTTAGAACCGCCTCGATGAGGCGTTTCTAACGTGTACCCACAATCTATATTTGGAGCAGAAATAAGAAAAATATCACATTGTATAGGCGTGTTTTCGTAATGTAAACAATTTTCACCTGGTCCAGCAGAGGTATCACGTTGTAATTCTCCGTATGGTTGCCGGTCCTCTATAGGCCCGTCTATCTCAAGATCTGTATCTTCAGGATTCACTCTTGTATACTTGTGCCTTAGTCCGTGATTATCCACGCCATCGGGTTTTCCTGAACCTATTAATGGGGCTTTATAGAAAAGAAAACGTAAAGGTATTCATTAACGAAGCACAACATCCTACGTCATTATGACGTATCCTTTGACGATACTTTAACATTGGCTAAGCACAAACGACCATACATCTGCATTAGTTTCTTCAATGTGTAAGACAAATAGAGGATCTTACACGAGTGGTCATTTCATATGATATTTATGAAACGAGCCTATGGCGAATTTAATAAATTCCATATGAAATGGCCACAAATGTAAGATTCTGTTTATCATATGACTACTTTAAATTGGAATTTATCGCCTTTGAATTTGACGATTTTTTCCACAAAAAATGCATTGTTGACATGGACGTCGTCATGACGTTACTTAATCCCGCCAAAGTGTTATTACACGTGTGGTCATACAATTTTAATTACACGACGTTATCCACTGCTTATCAACGACGTCATACAATAAGTATAAATAAGTAAATTGTAGATTAGGTATCAAACAAGTCATTATTCACAAATTGAAAATACTGACAATTCGATATTATAATGCTGAGTCTGGCTTAAGGGGGATGGGAACACCTTGCAGATATTTTCGTCATGTTTCAAAGGAGACAGTTTTCGGGACTTCCTGTTCGCTTTTCTTTAAACCGTGTCCCACAGAAAATGTGGTCTTCTCCTAAGGAGCAAATTATTGCCTTCAAGAGTTGACCCCTATTGAAATGGGAGACAAAAATACTTTTGCAGGAGTTGCCTCCTTGAAGGCGTATTCATTCCCCTTAAATGCCTGAGAATGACGACTTTAATGGAGTTTTAGTAACTACTTCTACTTAAAAATACTCAACCTGAAATTTAAAGTGTACTTTGTGCAATGATCAAACCTTTGCACACTTTTTGTATGGTAATTGTAATGAAACGCGTACAATGAGTGAGGTAAATGTCTTGCATGCCTAGATTAGTAGGAGTGTGTACTAGTTCAATGAATAAATTGAGGGCTTTATGGTTGGTGTTTTGTTTTCTTTACAAGAACATTAAGGCCATAATTTATTCAGAGATAACCAAATAGGCACTGATTTGGAGAAAATTTATTTTCCAGTTTCCTGATAGGTGTAATTTTCCAGAAGAACAGAATCGCCCTATTATTTATACAGACAAAAAGAAAATTACGAAGGCTATACCCTAAAAGGCATGACTGCTTGGAATTTTAACGAAATTGTTGAAAACCAAAGGCGAAGGCAATAAGCCGTTTACTTATCAATCTATGCGAACTGAAAAATGTACCTTGAATTTACAACAGGCACGCAATGGTCACATTGACGGTATTCGACTGGTAGGTTTCGTGAAATTTCCGTGAAATTCCACGTAGGAGTGTGGTGCCTTTCTTGTAATAGCTTTTCAAATGGTCCAATCAAATATTTCATTTGTGTATAGCTCATAAGCGACCGTGGTGCACGAAAGGTTCGACTTTTCCTTCGAATAGAATCGTGCTCCACGATCGCTTATGTATTTGAAAAATAACTCATATTTGATTGGACCATGTGATCGGCTATTACAAGAAAGACAACGCACTCCTGCGTGGAATTTCACGGAAATTTCACGAAACTTCTCAGTCGAATATGGCCATTGTCTAAATATTGCTTCAAAGTTAAATTGTACTTGCTCACTACGGCTCAAGATAGGGAGGAGCCATGAGGATATTTTTGGATCACTGTTCTTATCTCTCCATAAAACAAATGCTTTATTGTGTACCCGTTATAGAATCGCCTCATGACTCATTGAACTAACTGTCCCATTAACATAAGTTTCTAACAAGAACAAGAAATACTATTTAAACGTATGTTGCTAACAGGATATAAGAATGTTATCCTTTTTTACCCTCGTTACCCACCATTAAGGCTGCAACGATTAATCGTATAATCGATTAATCGATCGATAAATTCCCCCAAAATGATTATCATTTCTGATTTGCTTTTAATCGATTACTTGATAGGTTTTTACTACCCAAAGTTATGCATAAAATAGCTGGATGAGTGGCAAACAGTGCAGACCCTGATGAGACGCCGCATGATGCGGCGTCTCATCTGGGTCTTCACTGTTTGCTCAGGCATGTCTGTTCAAATAGACATTTGGTAAAGTGCAACATATGGTAAGAGTCATGCTCAGACAGAAAGCCAGACAGGTAAAATAATGACAAAAATCTTAGCGATTACTAATCGATTATCGATCGCAAAGACAGGACTGATAATCGATTATCTTTTCAGCTCCGATTAGCCAGCCCTACCCACCATATTCTAGAGCTATGATTTGAGCCAGCGCATGACAAAACCTACAATAAGACATGTGCGCCAACGAAGCCTCAGATCAGACTGCGCATCCGTGCAGTCTGATCAGAGTCTTTGCTGTGCGCTCTAAGGATAGCTAAGGGCCCTATGCGCCTTCATGCAGCAAGAGAAGTCTTTGGTTAGACTATATGGATGCGCAGGCTGATCTGAGTTTTCGCTGGGCGCACATGTCTTTTTGTAGGTTTTGTCATGCTCTGGCTCATTTCTATTTACCTTTAGTTAGACAAGAGCAGTTCTGTTGGGGTTTACCTCTTCTCCGCACTGTACCAACAATCAAAGTAGCAATGGCGCTGGCGACTGCCAAGAACACGACCAAGCCTACGACTACTACAACTACTAACACAATGCCCTTGGTGTCTTGAACGGCTTTCTTACTTTCTTGACTCTCTGTAAAAAGAATCATTTTGTTCACACTGCATGGAAAACTTATTAGTGATTTCACTGACGTAAAATTAGACAACTTTGTTCTAACAAACAAGAAAGCGAACAACCACAAAATAAATAAATGAATAAATAAATAAATAAATAAAAACGCTATACATGCCCTTGAACACCCAGAGACATCCAATTACAGCAAGGACAAAAAACGCTTAAAGGATCTAAGCCTGCCCAAGCAAAGCGGTGCGAGTCGTAACGTCCATGCTTATAAACCCTATTGGTTTAAATGGGCGACAGGGCTTAAGACGTCATTTTATCTCAATGTCGGGTAAAAGTCCCACAAAACTGGAAGCAACGTCTCCAAAATGACCTTTACAGTGTTGACGGGGACGTTAAACCTCAAATCAAACAAACAAACACCAAGTAAAGAGCAATACTTTAAATGCGTTGCAATATAAGGTACAGAAACATCAAATAGAAATATAGAAATGGCAGCAGTGCCCCCCCCCCCCCCACCCCACCCAGCCCCTCCCACTACCACTACTACCTCCAAAGTGGTGGTATCATTGTTGGATCAAAACAAAAATACATATTACAAAAAACAAACACAAAACTAAAAACCACTTAAATGGGAGATACAATTCTGCAAAGAGAATAAAGTCACCCTCCTTTATTCACAGATACAGTATCAAACTTTGCTTTTAAGTATTTCAGCACGGGCCTCCGTGGCCTAGTGGATAAGAGCGCTGACTCTTAGTCATTAGGTCTCTCACCGCCGTAGGTTCGAGCCTCGCTCTGGCCACGTGTGAGACACCAAGTTCTGCAACGGAAGGTCAGGTGGTTTTTCTCCGGGTACTCCGGTTTTCGCCCACCTCTGATTAACGATCGGCTCGATATGAGTGAAATAATCTTGAAAGGGCCGTAAAACCCAAACCAAAAAAAAAAAAAAAAAAGTATTTCAGCATTACAGTAAGTACTCAAGTTGAACTTGGCAGTATACACAACACAATGTAGTTCATGAATATGTAGCCAAAATTCGTGTCAATAACCAGTTTACCAATAAAGGCTTGTTTCAAGTATTTTTTTTCTGACTTACATATGCACTATACTGGATACTGTGACGGAAACAGATCAGAAGTTACCGAGACCTGAGACGCGTGGCACGAAAACCAAAGGCCGTTTTACTATTTAATTCGTATTTATAGATATCCATAATTATTTATGGATATCCATAATTCGAATTATGGATATCCATAAATCGAACTGCATTAATGATATCCATAAATCGAATAATGGGTATCCATTATTCGATTTATTGATATCCATAAATCGAATTATGGATAGCCATTATTCGGCTGATTTATGGATATCCATAAATCAAATTATGGATATCCATAAAACAAATTATGGATATCCATAAATCGAATTATGGATATCCATAAATCGATTTATGGATATCCTTAATTCGAATATGGATATCCATTATTCGGCCGAATAATCGAATTATGGATATCCATAATTCTCCTCCGGAAATAAACCTAATGAATAATGACTGCTCCCTTTGCCAAAAAAAAAAAAAAAAAAAATCTCGACTATTCCCGTCAGGATTCCGATTTAGGTGTGTAATAAAAGCCGGGATGGAGGTGGAGGTAATGCAGGGAGGGTAAGTGGTGGCCTATGGTGTTGGAGATATATGTTTTGTTTGATTTGAGGTTTAGCGTCCCCTTCAATACTAATTCATTTTGGAGACGTTGCTTCCAATTATGTTGGGCATTAAGCCTTCATTGATATGAAATGATATGTCAATAGCTGTCGTCCATTGACTCGTACGACTTCGTTTGGACAGGCTGAGACCTGCTAAACGGTTTACCAGTACTCTCAGCTCATACAGCCATATCTTTGTTTGTTTGTTTGTGTTGGGGGTTTAACGGCCCAGACAACACTATTTTAGGTCATTTTTGAGCCGGTCAGATTACCTATCTACACTTTTCATGGGCAGGCCTATACGCAAGCGGTTAACCAGTACAGTGCACATTCTTTCGCCAGAAACTGACAACTGCCCTTCTTGAATCAGCGGAAGGGAGAAAATGACCGTAGAAAATATTTCATGATCAATCTCCACGAATGAAAGTTGCCGACCCCGGCAGGTATCGAACCCGCTTTCTCCTGATCACCAGTCAGACGCGCATCCGACTGAGCTACCGAGGCCGGCGCAGCCAAATCTATTTCTCAAAGCCTTAATCTGCCTGGTACACCGACTTTCAGTGTCCTTAGGTGCGCAGTCCTCATAGAGGTGATTCCAGAGGGACCGGTTGCGTTAGTCGGAATTTCCAGGTCTTACGACTGGTTCCGATATTTAACTGCACACATGCCGGGCGTTCAGCGTATGCCATCCGTTGCTTTGGAAGCCTACGGGCTGAAAAGGCTGTACGGCAGATAGATCCCTTTGACTGGCCATCATCTTCCAGCGATGATGAAGACCTTGAAGATTTTGAAGATTTTTACAATAAACAATCACGTATCATAGGGAGAAGTCATTAAACCAAATGCTTTGGCGGTGATTTATGGATATCCATAATTCGAATTATGGATATCGATTATTCGGCAGATTTATGGATATCCATAAATCGAATTATGGATATCCATAATTCGATTTATGGATATCTATAAATACGGATTAAATAGTAAAACGGCGCCCCATACAGATGAGCGTAGGTTTGGAAATTGGCAAAATCATGCGGATAACACACTTTCTCTTATGGCCGATTTTAGATATTATTTCCGCCGGCCTCGGAAGCTCAGTCGGAAGCGGATCAGGAGGACGCTGGTCAGATACCTGCCGGGGTCGGCAACATTCTTTCGTGCAGATTGATTATGAAATCTTTTCTACGGTCATTCTCTCCCTTCCTCTGATTCCCGAAAAGCAGTTGCGAAAGAATGTGCACTGTACTGGTTAACCGCTAAGCCTTGGTTATCGAACTGGAAACTATGGATTGTACATATTTTTGGGGCAGGACTAACTAGTAATAAGCCTGCCCAGGAAAAGCGGGCAATCTGACCGACTCAAAAATCACCTAAATAGTGTTGACTGCGCCGTTAAACTCCAATACAAACAAGTAGATTTTATATCCACTATAAACATAGATTATTAGTGCTCACTTGAACGAGTATCAGGTTTCCAAAATTTCATGTGGGACAATTATTATCCACTAAATACCCTGTGTCCGATTTAAGTCACGTGACAAACTATATAGAAGTTAATAGGGAACACGTTTCTTTGACATAATTTTTTGCATTGCTACGCTAGATAGCGAAAATGTGGTTTGAGAATGTGGTTTGAGATAATAAAAATTCAATATTTTACCGTTAATTTGAATATAATTTTATACATATTTCATCAAATTAAAATTGGTCAATTTAAGAATAGAAATAGGACCCAATGTCTAATGTACTTCAATGGTAAATTAGGAAAAACACGCGACAGTATCTGATTTTAAACTGTAGTAATTAAAACATTCATCATGCAATGAAAAAACGTGACTGAAAATTTAAGTAGATAAATGATTTTTCTTTCCTCCAATGTCAAATTTAAGAAAATCAAATACAAACAAAATGAGTCATTTTGAAGTTGTTTCCTTTTTTCGGGATTTTCGGAGCTGAAAAAAAAAAAAAAAAAAAACTGTCAGTACAGCCTGGTTTCCTTGATTTGACTTGAGGCATGATGATCCCATTTGTCCATTTTTGAGTAAAAAAAATAAATCTTGCGAACTTAGAGTCCTTATGTAAATTTGGTTTAACAATTATTTTGGCAACGTATCGTAAATACGCGGTATTCGCAGGAGCAAAAATGCCGTGAAAAATATTCTACCATTATATGACTTATAACATGTCTTTAAGGGAGTAAGTGTTTGAGTTTTTACGTCTCAACAACGGCTAAGGCCATACGGAGACGGAACCTCGGTTAAGAGACTCAACCGAAAGTCTGGAGTAGCCCGGGATCGATCCTGCGACCCCTGGTCATGTCTTTAAGGGAGAAGAATACATAATATTACAAAGACTAATAACAAAGACTAGCATTAAAAACATGTAATAAGGCCTGTACAATCTGGAAAAAATTGAGAACAGCCTATGTATCATGAAATTTTGATCAAAGTTTTCATTTCCTGCACGGCTCCCGCCCATCGGGGCTTGAAGAAATAGATGTGCTGCATGATGCTTCCATACAGAGCTGAACATGACCGCACACGTTTACTGGTAAACCGCTTAGAAGACCTATGCCTGCCCAGGCAATGCGGTGCGAGTTGGACCGCCGATGTTTATAAACCCTACTGGTTTCATTGGGCAACATGCCTTGAGATGTCATTTCATCTCAATGTCGGGTAAAAGTCAAACACAATTGGAAGCAATGTCTCCAAAATGACCTATACAGTGTTGACGGGGCCGTTAAACCTCAAATCAAACAAACAAAATCATTTCCTGCACTTCTGAATACAAGGCACACATCACGCAAACAAGTCCGTGAAATGAACATCCCTTACACCCCACTTTATATAGAGAAAACTGTGGTTTACAAGGGTATATAATATTTTTCTTATTTCCGTTCCTGACATAGGTTGTGGGTACTCGTTAGAACCGCCTCTTTCAGGCGGTTCTAACGAGCACCCACAACTTATTTTTGAGCGGGGATAAGAAAATATCACACATTTTCATAAAAACAAATGCTTGTTCTGGCGATATGACAGACGCCATTTTAGCTCATGGTTTTGTTCCGCCCCCGCCCATAGGGGCTTGAAGAAATATATGGGCTGCACGATGCTTCCACGCAGAGCTGAATCCGGCCCGCACACTAGTACTGGTAAACCGCTTAGAGGATCTAAGCCTGTCCAGGAACCGCGTTGCGAGGCGGACCGTCCATGCTAATAAACTCTATTGGTTTCATTGGGCGACAGTGCTTGAGATGTCATTTCATCTCAATGTCGGGTAAAAGTCCCACCAAATTGGAAGCAACGTCTCCAAAATGACCTTTACAGTGTTGACGGGGACGTTAAACCTCAAATCAAACAAACAAAATCATGGTTTTGTTACACTAATGCGTGCAAAACAGCTAAGACCCAGAGCCGACTGTACAGTGCCGAATATGCAGGCTGAATTAAGACTTCACAGTTCGCGCAGGTCTTTTTGTTAGTTTTGTTGTGCATCACCTCAATTAGCCGTAATGTCGTAGTTCGAACAAATTGACCTGAGACTGGTGAACTCTATTAACATAATTACACACCCGACTGAATGCATGTATTTATCTTCGTCGTCTCCCGAAGATGACGATACTGTTATTCAATGCAATTCACGTAATGCCGAAATTTCACGAGAGGTTTACGAAAGCCGACGTATTAGGCGATTGCATTGACTGATTTATTCCTTATAAAGGTCAGTCTCAGGTCAAATTGTTCGCACTTACCTAGGGCTTTGTCTTCATTATAAGGGATAACTTCTTCATTCGTTTCTGGCAGAATTTTTCTGTTAAGTCCTCTTTTATCCATCATGTCAAGCTTTTTATAGCACGGGCTGTCTAGATTATTTTCTCGATCTTCATATAAACTGAAAAAATTAGGAAGAGTCTATTTGCAGTCAACTGCAAATAGCCAAAAAACGTTAAAATGGCTATTTGCAGTCAACTGCAAATAGCCAGAAAACGTTAAAATGGCTATTTGCAGTCAACTGCAGATAGCCAAAAAACGTTAAAATGGCTATTTGCAGTCATTTTATATTCCTGCCATTTACACGTGCGCCCATCGAAATTCAGATCAGTATGCGCATCCGCGCTGCCTATTCATAGTCTTCGTTGTGTGCTCTTCGCATCAGGTTAACAAGTCCATGAAAATATGGCTCCTCTTATTCCCACTTTATATAGAGAAAAGCGGCGTTTAAAGGGTAATTATTATGATTCCTTATTTTGGTGCAAACACATAGATTGTGGGTACGCGTTAGAACCGCCTCATTGAGTCTGTTCTAACGAGCACATTCAATCTATGTCTAGACTAGAAATAAGGAAAATATACATCATCTTCATTCAAATAAGAGGGCCATGATGGCCCTTGATCGCTCAGCTGATCCTTATGGCAGGTAATATAAGGTGGAGTGGACGGTTTGAACACTTTTTGGCTGACAGTGACCCAAGGAACATTTCTGTGAAATTATTTCAAAATCAATCTAGCTATTTAGGAACGTAAGTCATTTTAAGGGTTATATATTTTTTTCTGGATTGTAAAATTGTCAGAGTGGCACTCATGGGACATTCCTTCAAAAGTGTTTTCTTTTTTGAGAAAGAAGTCAGCGCTGACTTGTATGTCACTGTCTGGGCACCTGTCAGGACCTAGTGCACCAGACGGAAATAAACGGGCTCATTCTAACTAACTAACAATAACTCGTGGTGTCAATGGTATCCATCCATTTGACAAGACAAGAGCTGACTTGTATGTCACTATTTGGGCACCTTGTGGACATTGCGGGTCAGGTCCTAGTGCACCAGACAGAGATGAACAGGCTCAGCCTAACTAACAATGCCTCATGGTGAATGTGAAAGGGTGTGGGGGTGGATCCCTTTGACGATACAGAGCTGACTTTGTATGTCACTATCTGGGTATCTTGTGGACACATTAAGGGTCAGGTCCTAGTAACAATCTCAGTCTAACAAACAATGACTCTTGGTGTGTGTGTGTGTGTGTGTGTGTGGGGGGGGGGGGGGGATGGGGTGGGTAGGGTGGGGCTGGGGTGGATCACTTTGACAATACAGAGCTGACTTGTATGTCACTATCAGGGCACCTTGTAGACATTGAGGGTCAGGTCCTAGTGCACCAGACGGAGATGAACGGGCTCAGTCTAACTAACAATGACCCAGGGTGTCTGTGTAGGCAGGGACGGGGGCGGGGGCGGGGGGGGGGGGCGATCCCTTTGACAATACACAGCTGACTTGTATGTCACTATCTAGGCACCTTGTGACATTGAGGGTCAGGTCCTACTGAACCAGACAGAGATGAACGGGCTCAGTCTTACTAACAATGACGCATGGTGTGGGTGTGGGTGTGTGGGGGGGTGGGGGTGGGTGGAGCCCTTTGGCGACAAAGAGCTGGCTCTAGTGCACAAGACGGAGATGAACAGACTCAGTCTAACTCACAATGTTGACAAGGGGTGGGCCTTTGTAAAAGGTACCACTCTATTCATAAAATACCCCTCCTGACCAAGGTATTACAATATTGAGCAAGTTTAATGATGATTGGACCAAAAACTGTGACCTCTAGAGTGCTAACAATGTTTTTCTATGATTTTACCTACTGACCTACTTTTTGACCCCACATGACCCATATTCGAAATTGACCTAGATATTGTCAAGATGATCATTTTGAGCAAGGTCGATAATGATTAGAATAAAATTGCGGCCTCTAGAGTGTTAACAAAGTTTTTCTATGATTTGACCTACTGACCTACTTTTGACCCACATGACCCATATTCGAGCATAACCTAGATATTGTCGAGACGATCATTCTGAGAAAGAGGACCGAAAGTGTGGCCTCTAGAGTGTTAACAAGGTTTTTCTATGATTTGACATACTGACCTACTTTTTTACCCGACATGACCCATATTCAAACCCTACCGAGATATTGTCATGATAATCATTCTGATCATGATTGGACTAAACCTGTGGCCTCTAGAGTGTTAACAAGAAAAGTTTACGGACGACGGACGACGCAAGACGACGCCGGGACATCTCACAGTCACAAAAGCACACCATGACCTTCGGTCAGGTGAGCTAAAAATCTAAGCTCTCGGCCTTATGGTTTCCGAGAAGAACATGTTTGAACTTTTTTCCAGTATAAGTCAATAGGAGCTAATGAGCCCTGGGGCGTGGCCAATTTTGTCCCAAAGGGCATATTTGGCAGGATTTATGTAGGCGACCATTTTAGGTTGCTATATATTAAATATCTAAGGTCTGTACATCATGGTTTCAGAGAAGAAGATTTTGAAGCTTTTTTCGATTATAAGTTTATTGGAGTTAAGGGGCCACATGATTTGGCCAATTTGGATCCCAAGGGCATGATTGGCAGTTGACTGCAAATAGCCATTTCAACGTTTTTTTGGCTATTTGCAGTTAACAAAAGCACACCATGACCTTCGGTCAGGTGAGCTAAAAATCTAAGCTCTCGGCCGTATGGTTTCCGAGAAGAACATGTTTGAACTTTTTTCCAGTATAAGTCAATAGGAGCTAATGAGCCCTGGGGCGTGGCCAATTTTGTCCCAAAGGGCATATTTGGCAGGATTTATGTAGGCGACCATTTTAGGTTGCTATATATTAAATATCTAAGGTCTGTACATCATGGTTTCAGAGAAGAAGATTTTGAAGCTTTTTTCCATTATAAGTTTATTGGAGTTAAGGGGCCACATGATTTGGCCAATTTGGATTCCAAGGGCATGATTTGCAGTTGACTGCAAATAGCCATTTCAACGTTTTTTTGAAAAAATTATATATATATACATGTATATATAATCTCATTTTTCCTGTTTCCAGGTACCGTTCTTCGTTAGCACATCCGGATTTTATGTGATGGATGCCTGGATCCTATGAATACCGGAGCTTGCAAATATTACATTTATGATTTAAGATCTATCAAATTTCAACAGACACCCGGCCCATTTCTGATGGCAGTACTGTCATAAAAAAGGGGGAAGGAAAGCAATTAAAAATGTACATACAGGGCGGTGTTATGATTCGAACTCACGCTGGCAATGGCCGCAGTGCTTAGCCATACAGGAATAACGGTCTAACCGATTGCACCACTCCGCTCCTTAAAAAGGAGTTTCATGGAACAGAGTTAAGCTCATTTTCCCTGCATGACCAGTCAGAAAGAGTTGTCCGTTAGCACATCCGGATTTTATGTGATGGATGCCTAGATCCCATGGATAGCGAAACTTGCAAATATAATATTTATAATTTAAGATCTATCAAAATTCAACAGATACTCGGCCCCGACAATTTCTGATGCGAGTACTGTCGAAAAAAAGTGTATGGAAGAGAAATAAGAAAGAACATACAGGGTAATGGCAGGATATACTAAATTAAAATGTAAGAGGCAGTCTCCTGCAGATTACTTCCTGCCTCCCTATCCCGACATAAGATGACGTGATGAATTTGGAATATAAATAATGTTGCTATGATGATGGTGATGATGATAATGATGATCATGACGATGGTGATTAATAAACTGCTTAAAATAGAAGCGAATGCAATGCTCAGGAATTGATACAAGTAACACATACCTTCCAGCAGAGACACCAAAGGGAAAGAAACACAAGCATTAGATAACTAGACCCTAATGGAAACATCAATACCGGAACGCCAAGTGACTTTCCCAAAAATGGCCAATTGGCTATGAAAACACAAAGATATAAGCGACATAGATACTGAAAGACAAGCCATATCAAAAACTAATCGCGACAGAAGAA
Organism: Lucinisca nassula; assembly: GCA_963580285.1. Taxonomy (NCBI): domain Eukaryota; kingdom Metazoa; phylum Mollusca; class Bivalvia; order Lucinida; family Lucinidae; genus Lucinisca; species Lucinisca nassula. Next base: position 16,322,242 of record OY757015.1, read on the forward strand.
CCGACTCGGAACAGTCAGTGAAAAGAATTTTACTAGGGAGTGTGTTGTATTGTGTTGTGTGTGTGTGTGTGTGTGTGGGGGGGGGGGGGGTGTATTTTTGCGATGTATTATACCCTTAATAAATCATGTTTATTGTCTAGGCCATAAATTACCTGTTAATACAACCATCACACCGTCCAGGTTTTGTTCCACCACACGGCTCGTATTCCTTTCTGTTCATGGCTGTACAGTTCAGGCGACATTTACTGCAGGCGTACTGTTCTGCATCCGGGTCATTATAATACCCATCCTCACACTTTCTGCAGGGATGACAAGACACAGGAACCCCATCCTCGTTAGTTTCAACCTGAAATAGGCGGGGTTAACCCTTTTTGTTTTGTTTGTTTGATTTGAGGTTTAACGTCCCCGTCAACACTGTAAAGGTCATTTTGGAGACGTTGCTTCCAATTTTGTGGGACTTTTACCCGACATTGAAATGAAATGACATCTCAAGCCCTGTCGCCCAATGAAACCAATAGGGTTTATTAGCATGGACGGTCCGCCTCGCACCGCGGTTCCTGGACAGGCTTAGATCCTCTAAGCGGTTTACCAGTACTAGCTTCTTGTACCAAATGGAATCTTCCACCTTATATATATCAGGAGTCCATTTCAAAATTAAGGGGTGTCAGGTTGTGTTTTCATCTTTATTTGGAAAATGACTATCCTTTTAGCAAACACTGGAGGCCCTGATAATACGTCGCGATCTGGGCCTGCACTGTTTGCCAGGGTACCCGTTTGGAGGTTTCCGGTATTAAATGGATCAATGTGTACAATATGATGACATGCGCTGTCTATGGACTGCATAGCTCGCCTAATGTAGCCTTGTCAATCGCGTCCTGCAATGGAGGCACAGAACGTGAAATCAACGTCGTGTCTTGTTTTTTTGATTTGAGGTTTAATGTCCCCGTCAACACTGTAAAGGTCATTTTGGAGACGTTGCTTCCAGTTTTGTGGGACTTTTACCCGGCATTGAGATGAAATGACATCTCAAGACCTGTCGTCCAATGGAACCAATAGGGTTTATAAGCATGGACGGTCCGACTTGCACCGCTTTGCCTAGGCAGGCTTAGATCCTCTACGCGGTTTACCAGTACTCATGTACGGATCGGTTTCAGCTCTGCGTGGAAGCATCATGCTGCCTATCTATTTCTTTAAGCCCCGATGGGCGGGACCGATCAACGTCGTGTCATGGTCGATGCAACGTCATGACGATACGACGTTTCTCAGGCATTACGTGCCCATAGGGTTGTTGGTCAGCCTTAATAGAGGGAAAAGTTGCGTTTATAATGGTACATTTCTGACTACAAACTTAGGTTACGAATGCTCGTGAGAGCAGACTGAGATTAGCCTGTGCATCGATGCTTAATGGTCAGTCCTTTGGTTGTCTACAAGATGCAAGAACTTTATTACAAATTTTCAGCTCACAAAGCACATGAAGAGGCATTTAGTATTATTTACATTTCCAGTGTAAAGTCTAATGTAAACCTATAGAAAACAATTGCGTTCATACTTCCATGAATGCATCGAATCAAATGATTTTCAGTGACGTTAAGTGACGTCATTCTAAACCATTGTTCTCTACGGGCGTTGATGACGTCAACGCTGCTCCGCTTTTTGTAGAAAAGCATCGTGTAAATGTTTTTCAGCTTTAAAAGTTTGCCCTTTAAGCATTTTTTCGACCAGTGATGAGGGGGCAACTAATGTAAATATAAAAAATAAACTTAATTTTTCTGCTTCTCATGGAAGTGTGAGCGACAGTGGGTCGCTAGCAAAGTTTACGTGAACCCCTTCGGGGTTCATTTACTTTGCACGCGACCCCCTGCGTTCATACTTCCATGAAATGCAGAAAAATAAATTTCATTTCTTAAATTGACAAACTACACAAACAATCAAGGAAGGAATTACAAACGACAGATTTTGCATTTAAGGGGAATAGGTACAACAACTTCGGGGAAGGCAACCCCTTTAAAAGTATTTTTCTCCCATGTCAATAGGGGTCAACTCTTAAAGGAAAGAATTTGCTCCTGAGAGAAGACCACTTTTTCAGTGGGACAGGGCTTATAGAAAAGCGAACAGGAAGTCCCGAAAGTTGCGTCCCTTTGAGAAATAGAGAAAATACATGTAAGTGCCAGGTGTTCCCATCCCCCTTAAGAACAAAGCCATAACTGATCGAGTCTAGTCATACTTCAGCTGACGTTGAATATATAGAGGATATTTACTTTTTTGAGGTGGATTCCAAAAATATTTCCAACACACAAATTTTCAAGAGTGCGGAGCATGAGTAAGATTCGGATGTTTTCAACACACGTGATGAAACACTTTCGGTATCCGCCGAAAAAAAAAGTAAATTTTCTTTTTATTTTATAATTTATAAGCATATGTAAGGTCATTGATAAACTTTTTACCCGGCTATATGACGTCACAATTGTCAGTTTCAAAACATAAACAGATCACCATTTTGAATATACAGCATTTTAACAGTTCAAAAAGTGCTTTTCAAGGTATTTAACAGAATTATTTTATCGATAACATATGAATTTTGGTGAGAAAAAGTAGTCCGAGCTGCTATTGTGAAAATAACCAGTCATGTTATTTTTCACAGTGTGCACAGTGTGAAAATGTCATTTTTATTTGTTTCAGACATGCATTGATTTCACTGCAGAGTATAAAATAAATTATCTTCATTACTTATATTTACAGTATCTTCATTACTTATATTTACATTATCTTCATAACTTATATATCTTCATAACTTATATTTACATAATCTTCATTACTTATATTTACATTATCTTCATAACTTATATTTACATTATCTTCATTGCTTATATTTACATTATCTTCATTACTTATATTTACATTATCTTCATTACTTATATTTACATTATCTTCATAACTTATATATCTTCATAACTTATATTTACATAATCTTCATTACTTATATTTACATCATCCTCATAACTTATATTTACATTATCTTCATTGCTTATATTTACATTATCTTCATAACTTATATTTACATTATCTTCTTTACTTATATTTACATTGTCTTCATTACTTATATTTACATTATCTTCATAACTTATATTTACATTATATTCATTGCTTATATTTTCATTATTTTCATTACTACGACTGAACATTCTATGCTTAAATTGAAAAAAAAAAAAAAACGAAAAACAAAAGCACACGATTTTCCTGTTTGCTGCGGAATAGTACGGAACCCGGGAAGGGACATGCAATTTTACATTCATCAAGATTTTATGTTTTGCGAACAAGATATTATCTTGTGGTCACACGATTATACATTGTGCGCACATAGAGGATATTTACTTTTTTGAGATGAATACCAAAAATATTTCATCGAGTGTGTTGAAAATTTTGGTGTTTTCAACACACGAGAAAAAAAGTAAATTTTCTTTTTATTTGATAATATTTTAGGACACTTATGTTATTGATCAATCGGATCTTACGTCACAATTTTCGACATGGCTATGAATTCACAACTGTGTTGCAAACCATAAACATACAGCATTTTTACAGGTCAAAGAATTCTTTTTCAAGGTATTTTTCAGAATTATTTTACAGATAACATAGAAATTTGGCGAGAAAAGTAGTCCGGGCTGCTACTGTGAAAATAACATGGTCATTTATATTTTCACACTGTGAAAATATCACTTTTATTTGTTTCAGATATGCATTGATTTCACTGCTATTTATAAAATAAAAGATATTTTCTTATGCGGACAACATAATTTAGCTTGTGTGGACAACATAATATCTTGTGCGCAAAACATATTATCCTGTGCGCAAAAGATAATAACTTGTTCGCACAACTTAATATCTTGTGCGCACAAGATATTATTGTGCTCGCACATTATTTTATTTTGTTTGCTCGACATAGATATTGTGCAGACAGCATATACCTTATGCTTCTGATTAACATGTGCTACCAGATAATATGTTGTGGAACAAGATATTAAGCTATGCGAACAAGATATTATATTAAGAGTTTACGATATAAGATATAATATAACATTATGTTGTCTACACAAGATCTATGTTGTGCAAACAAGATCATATGTTGTGCGAACAAGATAATATGTTAAGCGAACAAGATAATAACTTGTGTGAACAAGATAATATCTTGTGCGCACAAAAATATTATGGTGTGCGAGCAAGATAATGAGTTGTGCGCCCAAGATATTATGTTGTCCGCACAAGATCTATGTTGTGCTAACAAGATAATATCTTTTTGCGCACAATATATTAAGTTGTGCAAACAAGATATTATCTTATGCACACAAGATAATAACTTGTTCGCACAACATATTAAAATAAATTGCATGTCCCTTCCAGGGTTCCGTAGAATAGCGTCGCTGTCGTCATAAAATCGCAATCGTCCATCATATTAGTGATCATGTGTTTTGGAGTGAAAACAACATTAACTAAGCCCCGTCAAGCGATTTTGGTACTTATCGCCTATGCGAGCAGCGAAGGTTCAGGCGAGCCTGCGCATCCGCGCAGTCTCGCCAGAACCTTCGCTGCTCGCTCATACAAGCAGTGAATCAAGAGGAACCTTCACACAGAAAGCCATATCCCTAACCCCTCTGAAAGGCTGGGCATGCGCAGTTATACAAATAACCCACAGTTCCCATCAAAGACACCAAATGGAAAGAAAAAAAAAATATGAGACAACGAGGCCCTAATGGTAACAACAAAAGCGGAAAGCCAAAAGGACAGCTACTTTCCCACAAAATGGCCAATTGGCTATTCAAAACAAAATAATATAAGCGATACACACACTCAAAGACAAACCATAACAAAAATAAACCGCGACAGAAGAACCGCCTTGGAATGGTCAGTGAAACGAATTCCACCGTTGGCTTAAATCGATTTTACGAGGCCACAATCCGCGCACGTACGTCTGTCACGATTTAGACAAATAATTTGTTCACTTAGTTATGGTCAAAGGACGGTTTCACGAAAATTCACGATTCAATCCGTGCGGCGCATGTGAAGGTAAAAATTTGGTAAGAATCTCTCGCGCCCGCGCCCATCAGGGCTAAGAGAAATTGATTGGGCTGCATGGTGCTTCCGCGTAGAGCTCTAACCGCTCGAATCTGAGACCTGGTAAACCGCAAAGAAGATCTAAGCCCGCCAAAAAAGTGGTGCTAGTCGGACCGCTCCTAAACGCTCGCGGTTTCGCTGAGTGGTAGAGCTTCAGATGTCATTTCATCTCAGTTTTGGGTAAAAATGACCCTAAAAGTGTTGGAGGGAACATTAAACCTCAACACACAAAAAATCCTGTTCTTTAAGGGGAATGGATACACCTTCGGGGGAGGCAACTGCTGTAAAAGTAGTTTGTCTCCCGTGTCAACGGGAGTCAACTCTTAAAGGAAAGAATTTGCTCTTGAGGAGCAAATTCTTTCTTTTAAGAGCAGACCCTTTTTCAGTGGGACTTGGCTTATAGAAAAGCGAACTGGATATCCCGAAAACTGTCTCCCTTTGAAAAAAATGGCGGAAAAATCTGCCAAGTGTTCCCATTCCTCTTATTACTTAGAATGACCGTACCCATCTTTACCCATGTTTGACAGTGGCATCTTCCACCTTATAGGTTTGAAGTGATCTATTTTCAATTAAAGGAGCTTCAGGGTTTTTTAGGTAAATTGTACATAAGTGTATGTTCTTTGAGCAAACAGTGTAAACCAGGATCTTCACCATTTGCTAGTCTCCCTTTTGGGGGACGCAATGCAAATATATATGAGTACCTGTCCAGTGAAATCCATGCCCTGCCCAGGCGGGCAGAATTTACAGTTACGACATTTTCCCTTTTTGTTTAGAAACTGGTCCATGTCACAACGTTTTCCTCCGAGAACAATTTCACATGCCAGTACCAAAATAAGTGTTGTAGATGTTGCCGGAAACATTTCTTTCTTGTTCTGCAAATAGAGAAGAAATAGAATATCTTACATGAGTGTTCATGTATCATTGAATTTATTAAACGTGTTGAGGAAAAGGGATAAATGCGAGGCTTGGCCGAGCCTTTTATCCCTTTTCCTCAGCGAGTTTAATAAATTCAATAATACACGACATTACTGAATTTATTAAACGAGCTGAGGAATATGGATAAAAGCGAGGATTAGCCGAGCATTTTATCCCTATTCCTCAACGAGTTTAATAAATTCAATAATACACGAAAAGGAACGAAGGGTTCTATTTATCATATGACATTGAAAAAGAATTTTATTCACGATTTGTTTACAAAAATGTCAGTTATCCGCCATAAGCAAAGGCGACGTCGTTAAGGACGGCTTACGTATAACGATACGGAGCGCCTTAAATTAATTTGCATATTTAATCTACTAGTGGATTACGAAATTTATTACATTGCGCGTTCTTACACTCTCAGACGCGACGTCATATGATAAAAAGTGTAAGGCTGGCACGATCAACAGGATAATCGATTAACCGATCGATAAATTCCACAAAAAACATAATCAAATAAAAATAGTGCACTTAACAACTGAACCCGGGGAGGGACATGATTTTTGTTTTTATTTCATAAGTTGTGCGCACAAGATAATTATTATCTTGTGCGGAAAGCATAATATCTTGTGCGGACAAGATATGATGTTGTGCGGACAGCATATTATCTTGTGAGGACAAGATGTTATCTTGTGCGGACAAGATAATATTTTGTCCGCACAAGATAATATCTTGTCCGCACAACTTCCCAAGATCTATGTTGTGCAAACAAGATAATATGTTGTGCGAACAAGATAGTATCTTGTGCGCACAATATATTATGTTGTGCGAACAAGATCATATCTTTTCCGCACAAGATAATATCTTGTCCGCACAAGATAATATCTTGGCCGAACAAGATAATATCTTGTCCGCTCAAGATATGATCTTGTTCGCACAACATATTATCTTGTTTGCACAACATAGATCTTGGAAAGTTGTGCGGACAAGATATTATCTTGTGCGGACACAATAAAAATAAAAAATCATATCCCATCCCGGGTTTCGTACTTAACTGACTGAAGAAAAACCATCTGTCATTCCGTTGCAGAACTTGGCGTAAGCGAATAACGAACCGCAGCGGTGAAAGTCCTTATGATTAGTCCATGCCCTGGGCCGCGGGGCCACGTACAAAGATAATGTTACTTGGCCTCCACTAGTAAATACTTACTGCTACAATTATCACTGCAACTACTCTTATTACAACTGTTATTATTATTATTATTATTATTACTGCTACTACTACTACTTACTACTACTACTACTACTATTTCAACTACTGCTGGGCGGCAGGGCTTGAGATATCATTTCATCTCAATGAAGGTAAAATTCCCAAAATAGTTGGAATCAACGTCTCCAAAATGACCTAAAACGTGTTGTCGGGGACGTAAAACCTCAAACCAAACAAACAGATACCACTACTACTACTACTACTACTACTACTACTACTACTACTACTACAACTACCATTACTATTACTTCTACTACTACTACTGCTACTACTACCACTACTACAACTACTACTACTACTACTACTACTATTACTACTGCTACAACTACTACTACTCTTACTTCTACTACTACTACTACTACTACTACTACTACTACTACTACTACTACTACTACTACTACTATTCGGCCCCCGCCCATAGGGGCTTGAAGAAATATATGGTCCGCATGATGCTTCCACGCAGAGCTGAATCCGGCCCGCACACTAGTACTGGTAAACCGCTTGGAGGATCTAAGCCTGTCCAGGAACTGCGGTGCGAGGCGGACCTTCCATGCTAATAAACCCTATTGGTTTCATTGGGTGACAGGGCTTGAGATGTCATTTCATCTCAATGTCGGGTAAAAGTCCCACAAAATTGGAAGCAACGTCTCCAAAATGATCTTTACAGTGTTGACGGGAACGTTAAACTTCAAATCAAACAAACAAAACTACTACTACAACAACAACTACTACTACTACTACTACTACTACTACTACTACTACTACTACTCTTACTACTCATACTAGTAATACTTCTACCACTAAGACTACTACTGCTACTACAACCACTACTACTACAACAACTCTACCATATACTACTACTACTACTACTACTACTACTACTACTACTACTACTACATTGCTACCACTACTACTACTACTATCATTATTACTACTACTAGTACTACTATTACTACTACTACTGCTACTACTGCTACTATTACTACAACTACAATTACGACTACTTTTACTACTGCTACTATTTCTACTACTTTTACTAAAACTACTACTACTACTACTACTCTTACTTCATCTACTACTACTATTACTACTACTATTACTTCTTCTACTACTACTTCTATTACTACTCTTACTCTTACTCTTACTACTACTACTACTACAACTACTACTACTACTACTACTACTACTACTACTATTACTAATACTTCTACTACTACTACTTTAATTACTACTACTACTACTACTACTACTACTACTACTACTACTACTACTACTACTACTACTACTACTATCACTACTACTACTACCACTATTACTGCTACCACTACTACTACTACTACTCTAACTACTACTACTGCTACTACTACTGCAAACGGGCCTCTTCGGCCTAGTGGATAAGAGCGCTGACTCTTAACCATACTGTATCTCACCGCTGTGGGTTCTGGCCTGGCATGGGTCATATGTGAGACGCCAAGGTCTGCAACGGATAGTCAGGTGGGTTTTCTCCTGGTACTCCGGTCTTCGCCCACCTCTGATTAAGGATCGGCTTGATATGAGTGAAATAATCTTGAAAGGGTCGTATCCCCCCCCCCCAAAAAAAACACTACTACTTCTACTACTGCTACTCTTACTATTACTCCTACTTCTATTACTACTACTGCGCTAATACTATTACGGCTACTTCTTCTGCTACGACTACTAACTTAGGAGGTCTAAGCTTGCCTAGGGAAAGTGGCTCGAGTTACTATTACTACTACTACTATTATTAGCCCTTTCGGAATGAGTCTTTAAATAGAGGTCCCGTTTCCGTATGACCCTAGCTGTTGGTGAGACGTAAAAATTTCAAACACTCACTCACTCACTACTATTATTACTAATGTTACTACTACTACTACTACTACTACTACTACTACTACTACTACTACTACTACTACTACTACTACTAGTGTGAGACGCCAAGTTCTGCAAGGATGGTCAGGTGGTTTTTCTCCGGGTACTCCGGTTTTCGCCCACCTCTGATTAACGATCGGCTCGATATGAGTGAAATAATCTTGAAAAGGCCGTAAAACCAACATAAAAAAACAACAACAACTACTACTACTTACTTCTACTAATACTTTTGATAATAATAATAATAATAATAATAATAATAATAATAATAATAATAATAATAATAATAATCATCATCAGCATTATCTGTTATAATAACAATATATAATAATAAATAAATAAATTCGAACAAACTGTTTAACATTACCATAATCCCATTTTTGGTTTTTATATCCCCCTACTAAAAACCAATTTAAACCGGTAAACAAGAGTGTTTACCAGTTTTTACCTTGAGTGATCCTGATGATGCAATAGGCTGTCCTCCTATTACCAATACTAGGGTTTACATGGGGTAAACATAATTTTCCTTATTTCTACATAGGTTGTGGGTTCTCGTTAGAACCACTTCAGTAGTAAATGGACCGTCAGTTGCCGAGTTGAAGTTTCACAAAGTTATTGATTACAGAAGCTTCCCGCCTGCAATTGTCTATGACCAGGTACAAAATTCAGGTATCGGCTACTTATAGCATTGCAGTTCTTTTCCCTGTGACGTCAGCGCCGTGTAAACAGTAAACTCGTGTTCTCAGGCCCCGAGGTTACAAAACTTTTTCACGCTCAACTCAACTGAGCATGAAATTTATAGTGTTAAACCAAACATTTGAGGATTTTGTAATATTTGTATCCGTTGAGGGTGGTATTTGTCCTGCTCACAAATATTAAAATGCCAACAATTGTTGGCATTTTAATATTTGTCAGCAGGACAAAATTTATGCTCAGCTGAGTTGAGCATGAAAAATGTTATATAATATCAGGGCCAGTTCCGACACAGATCTGAAGCCTGTTTTCATACAGAGATTAAGTTTAAGTCCCCGTTTGTGCTTTAAGCTACATATACTCATTAGAATCACCTGGTCGACGTACGTCAGCACGAAAACACGCCTTTATAATTCAGACCCCCTTGGACCCCACTTTTATATAGTAAAACTGGGGTTTACAGGGGTTAACCTTATTTTTTTCTTATTTCTGCTCTAAAATATAAATTGTTTGTACATGTAAGTACCGGCTCGATGAGACGGTTCTTACGAGTACCAACAGCCTATTTTTGCACTATAATAAGAAAAATATCACGGATTATCATCAGAAAAATAGTCATTTTGAAGATGTTAAAAAGGCACTTTGTCGCGAGGGTGTGTTATCGTAATTTTTAAGCTATTCATTAGAATCTCGACACGAGTACTGGTAAACTGCTTAGAGGATCTAAGCCTGCCTAGGCAAAGCGGTGACAGTCGGACCGTCCATGCTTATAAACCCTACTAGTTTCAATGGGCGACAGGGCTTGAGATGGCATTTCATCTCAATGTCGGGTATTAGACGCAACATATTCAAAATGACCTTTACAGTGTTGACAGGCACTTTAAACCTCAAATCAAACAAACAAACTGATCGACGTACGTTTTAGTTTAAACATATTTTATTTCCAAACATATTTGAACATTCACGTACGTTTTGAGTTATAAAGTACATGCGGACTAGTAAAGTGAGTTTTATTATTAATTATGACTAATGTATTTTACACTCCTATATAGATCGTCTTCAGTCGCGCGCTACGTCAAGTGAATTTGTATTCAGCAAACACTCAAGACACTCAGACCAGCCTTTTGCTTTGCTGAGATAGAAACGCAGTCTTCTCGGTCAAAATCAAGGCCAAAATCAATGGTCATCCATATATTGCTCAAAGAAGACTCTGATCAGGCTCGTCAATCTGACTGTTCATAAGGTGCACATACTTTAGGATACGTGCATATTGTCGTCTGACTGGTGATCAGGAGGACGCGGATTCGATACCTGCCGGGGTCGGCAACATTGGTCATAAAATCTTTTCTACGGTCATTCTCTCCCTTCCACTGATCCAAGAAGGGCAGTTGTCAGTTTTTGGAGAAAGAATGTGCACTGTGCTGGTTAACCGCTCACGTATAAGCCTGCCCAGTAAAAGTGTGGATTGGTAAACTGACCGGCTAAAATGACCTAAAAAGTGTTGACTGGGCCGTTTAACTCCAAAAACAAACAAATGATATAAGTTTGTGCTGATCTCATATTTGCTGTGTTGTGTCTTAAAAACCATACTCTTAATATTCGGACACCTCAACTTCTTAAAATTCGAACAAGTGCAATTAAATACGTTACATGTACGTTGTGATTAAAATAATTGCATGAGTGGCAAAAACAGTGTAGACCCTGAAGAGACGCCGCATTATGCTGTTTGCTCAAGCCTGACAGTTCATACGGTACCAAGCCAAATCTATGGCCGGCTCATGTCAAAGCTTATAATCAAACAAGTCCGACGAGCAAAGACTCAGATCAGCCTGCACAATCACCGGTATAAAGGTCAAGATATGTCATTCGTCTCTCCTCGGACGGCCCAGAGGCTTTGAAAGATCAGCGAACACTCTAATCTGTCTTTGTCAGTCGCACCTGACTTATTGGTAATTTTTTCATGCGCTGTCTCTGGTTTTTAAAATATGACTATTTGCTTTGACGTCAGAGGTGGACGGTTGAATGAATAAAGAGAATGATAGTAAAACTAAGTATATGGATAGACAAAGGCCTAAACTGGGCCTGAAAAAGAAGAAGAAGAAAAACATGAATAAGAAGAAGAAGACGATGAAGAACAGGAGGAAGAAGAATGAGAAGAAGAAGAAGAACAGGAACAAGAAGAACATGAGCAAGAAGAAGAAGAAAAGGAAGAACAACAACAACAAGACGAAGAAGAAGAAGAAGAAGAACAACAACAACAACTAGAGAGAAGAAAAAGAAGAATAAGAATAAGAGGAGCAAGAAGAAGAAGAAGAAGAACAGCAACAACACAAACAATAACAAAACAAAAACAAGAACAGCAGAAGATGTTGTAGTAGTAGATTTTGTTTGGTTTCATGTTTAACGTCCCCATCAACACTGTCTAGGTCATTTTGGAAACGTTGCTTCCAATTTTGTTCGACATTGACCCGACATTGAGATGAAATGGCATCTCCAGCCCTGTCGCTTAATCAAACCAATAGGATTTATAAGCATGGGCTGTCCGACTCGCACCGCTTTGCCTGGGCTGGCTTTGATCCTCTAAGCGGTTAACCAGTGCTCGTGTGCGGTAGGATTCAGCCCCATTAATTTCTTCAAGCCCCGATGTAGGAGAAGAAGAAGAAGAAGAAGAAGAAGAAGAAGAAGAAGAAGAAGAAGAAGAAGAAGAAGAAGAAGAAGAAGAAGAAGAAGAAGAAGAAGAAGAAGAAGAAGAGTGTAGAGTAACAATATTGAAGCACATAGATGTGTGGTTCTAGTTTCGGAAGATATGGAAAATATGGAAGCTTTACATGGTCCCTTAAAAGAATTCTGACTTGCGGTACCCGGCGTCAGGGCCGAGATAATAACGCAAAGTGGGCCTCCCCTTCTTTGAATTCTAGTCATTTTTGAAGCGGCCGCAATCTATGCATCTCGTGAACAAGTCCCTGAAATGAACACCCCCAAAACCCCACTTTATACTGAGAAAATCCGAGAAAATAGGGGTTTACGGGGCTCCACATTATTTTTCATATTTCTCCAACAAGATATAGGTTGTGGTTACTCGTTAAAATCGCCTCAATGAGGCGGTTCTAACGAGCACGTACAACCTATATTTGCAGTAAAGATAAGAAAAATATCACGGATTTTCTCTGAAAAGTAGCCCCTTTTGGAGATGTGAATAAAAATGCACTATATCGCACGGGTGTGTCATCGTAAAGGGCTTTGAGAAAAACTAAGCGAAAACACGCCTATACAAATACATTGTAAACTTTACTGCCGAGAAAAAGCGAAAGTTTGAAAATTAAAAATTGTGATTTTTTGCCTATTTCTGCTCAAAATATAGATTGTGAATACTCGTTAGAACCACCTCGTTGAGGCGGTTCTGACGAGTACACACAATCTCTATAATTTAGAGCAGAAATGAGAAAAATAAGGTTTTACCCCTAGAAACCCAAGTTTTACTATATAAAAGTAGGGGTCAAGGGGATAAAAATTATATAAGCGTGTTTTCGTGACGGTTCAGTCTTGTAAACTACACTTTTATAAAGTGTAGTTTTGTAAGGGCGACTACATGTACTGCACGAGCATATTAATCTGATGCCTACACCATGTCGTTTAACTCGAGCTCCCTTTGTTTACTCCCAGGTCCCGAAAATCCCAGAATTCTGTTTTACTTATCATAAAGTATTGTCCTGTTGAATAAATCATTTAGCAATACCCATTCTTCATGATTTCTAACTACCTACCAACAAAGTTATTTGATTAACAAACTTCATGACAAACAGTGTAGATCCTGATTATATGGCATTTCCTTAGAACGAACGTTTAATCAACGCCATATCAACGAAAAATAAATTTATGAACATCGCTTTAATCAGAAGCGCACTTACAGAGAAGAAGAAGAAGAAGAAGAAGAAGAAGAAGAAGAAGAAGAAGAAGAAGAAGAAGAAGAAGAAGAAGAAGAAGAAGAAGAAGAAGAAGAAGTTTCTTCTTCTCTGTTAAATAAAATGAGCACAACAGCCACTCGACGGTTTTGTTTTCTTCAAGATTTATTTGGAAAATTTTGTACATTTTGCAAACAGTGTAGGCCCTGATCAGACGCCGCGTTCTGCGGCGTCTGATCTGGGCCTGCACTGTGTGCCAAGTACCCCTTTAGGGTTTCCGGTACTAAATGGGTTAAATCAAGCTGTTGACGTCGATTTATCGTCATGCTACGACGCTGATTCAACGTTGTCTGTCTGTATTTTAAGTGTTGAAAGATGTCCTGAACAAAAAACGAAACGCACACACACACACACGCACGCACGCACGCACGCACGCACACACACACACACACGCACACATTTATACTTATGAGGTCATCGAGGCTTGGCTGCATGACGCTTCCACGCAGAGCTGAAACCGACCGCACATGGGTACTGGGATCAAAGCCTGTCCAGGCAAAGTGGTGCGAGTCGGACCGCCCTTATACATGTATATAAATCCTTTTGGTTTGGTTTGGCGACAGGGCTTGAGATGTCATTTCATCTCAGTGTCGGGTAAATATCCCACAATACTGATGTCTCCAAACTGACCTAAATAGTGTTAGCGGGGACGTTAAACCTCAAATCAAACAAACAAACTATGCCTAATGTCAAGGTTAGAGGCTTAGATTTAAAGGTGTATCGACATGTCTTGTTCTATTTTCAGCACTGTCGGATATATGGTCCTGAATGAGACCAGACTGGTTCTTTTAACCCTTAAATTCCTTTACTGTAAGCAAACAATGTAGACCCTGATCGGACGCCACTTTCTGTGGCGTCTGATCTGGGACTAAACTGTTTACTAATGTCCTAGTACACGAGCCAAGTTCAGATTTTACAGATAACCAGCACTCTGACGTCACAGTGGTAATAATGGCGTTGTTATAAATATCTGTTAACTAGATTTTAAGGGGAATGGATACACCTTCAGGGGAGGCAACTCCTGTAAAATATTTTTGTCTCCCATGTCAGTAGGGTTCAACTCTTAAAGGAACTAATTTGCTCCTGTGGAGCAAATTCCTTTCTTTAAGAGTAGAACCCTTTTTCTGTGGGACAGGGCTTATAGAAATGCGAACAGGAAGTCCCGAAAGTTGTCTCCCTTTGAAAAAAATAGCGGCCAAATCTTCTAGGTGTTCCCATTCCCCTTAAACATGGTCAGCCATAGCCACTTGTACAAGAGCAGACAGTTAGTAATTTTCCGACATTGAGATGAAATGACATCTCAAGCCCTGTCGCCCAATGAAACCAATAGGGTTTATTAGCATGGACAGTCCGCTTCGCACCGCGGTTCCTGGACAGGCTTAGATCCTCTAAGCGGTTTACCAGTACTAGTGTGCGGGCCGGATTCAGCTCTGCGTGGAAGCATCATGCATATGCATATGCATATCCATATATTTCTTCAAGCCCCTATGGGCGGGGGCCGAGAAAGTCAAATAAAATCCACATTATTGAGTTATTTATACCTTTGTCATTAAAGTATAAAACTATTTTGTAAAGTTGTTTCGAATTATTAGTCTGTGTTTTAACCACCCTACACCCCGAACTTTATCAATCGACTGATTAATCGATCGATCTTTCTGCCTATCAAAAGCGTCTGATCTGGATCCACACTATTTAAATTCATGTTGGTATCTGAATTATGTTCTGTTCTGTATTTATTTATTTCATTTCATTGTATTCAGTTTTTTTTTTTATTTTTATTTTTTGTATTTATAAACATAAACAGGCTTAAAATATTGATATAAAAAACTTGCCGTTATTTGCTCCTCTGATCTTGACACTTCAAAGTATCGTGTAAAATTGATTCATTCAACCGCAGTAAAGTATACTGACGTAATATTTAATAGATAAAATTTAGCAGAAGTGGTTAAACTTTGAAAAATGGGCTGCATGATGTTTCCACGCAGAGCACCCGCCCATTGGGGCTTGAAGAAATAAATGGACTGCATGATGCTTCCACGCAGAGCTAAAACCGACCCGCACACGAGTACTGGTAAACCCGCTTAGAGAATCTAAGCCTGCCCAGGCAAATCGGTTCGAGTCGGCCCGCCCATGGTTATAAACCCCATTGGCTTCATCGGGCGGCAGGGAAAGTCCTACAAAATTGGAAGCAACGTCTCCAAAATGATCTTTACACTGTTGACGGGGACATTAAATCTCAAATCTCTCTCTCTCTCTCTCTCTCTCTCTCTCTCTCTCTCTCTCTCTCTCTCTCTCTCTCTCTCTCTCTCTCTCAGTAGCGACTGTTCCTCTCTGTAACTTAAAGGCATATTTCCGATAGTCTATAAAATAAAGGATGTAGGCTGTACTCTTTAGAATCGCCTCATTGAGGCGATTCTGAGTACACACAACAAACATTTTTAAGCTGGAATCAGAAAAAAGGCGTTTTATTCGGATATGTATGACTATCGGGAGCTTAGTTGAAGAGTTCTCTAGAGTTCGAGTAAGCCATGGTGAACGAGTTACATGTGTTTGTATTATCGAAATTTCACTTTATTTTATCTGGTGATATGTCAAACATTCCACACATGTTCGAATCAGCTACGGTAATTGTGTTATTACTGAGGTTCACCGTGCAGTGTCCTTGAATTGCCGAGACAAGAACGCCAGTGTGACGAATAGTTATTTTTGAAAGTTGATACTTGTATCAAGTTTATATGTCATTGCATTTCTACTTCCGGTACTGGACCGCGTTACTACACTTCCGCTGTTCGTTCGCTGCATAAAATAGTCCAAATTAAGCACTTGCCTCATTTCCTTTTCCAGCGCATTGATTTCTTAACATTTGCGCTGAAGACGGACTTGATTCCACAGGTGTTCCTTCCCTTTCACCCCTTAGTTGCCGATCTGGACTTTTCCAGCTTTGATACTCGGTGTATCCTTTTATATCAAGACGGACTTGATTCCACAGGTGTTCCATCCCTTTCACCCCTCGGTTTCCGAACTGGACATTAGCCCATATATAACTAGCGTCACTTTTTATGGCATGTAAGTATTGTATGCCAAGATCAGGCGCAGCACAACTTGGCGTCTTATCTGAGTCTGCATTGATTGCTAAAAAAACATATATACTTGTAAAACCTACCTTTAAGAAAACAAATCTGACAATCCTGTTCCGAACTTATTTGTTGGAAGATTCCATTGTCATATATTGGTTAAGCAAATTCAGAAGCCACTGATCAGACACCTCATTCTGTGACCTCGAATCAGACCCTTCAGTGTTATAAAGGGAAGCTTTGCATTTTTGGGTACATATGCACTCGTTTTGTAGACACTTGGGAAGACGAATCTAAGTCGAAGCGTCTCCATTGTTTAAAATGTAGAAATTAAAGGGCTCTGCTGTAACGTCTCCGAAAGCAATGTACACTTCGTTTTTGGAGACCCATGACTCTCCGAAAGAAAGCTCCAGTGCTCCAGATAAACAGTGTATTTGCGTAAATACTCAATAAATCAAAGTGCTGAGAGAACTGGTGGATCGATCGTCTCTGAATGTAAGTTTGGAGAATAGTCATGAACTGAGAATCGGACAGTTCTTTTAAGCAGGTACATTAGATCTGATCGGACACCGCATTATGTGGCGTCTGATTATGAAGGTTCTGTTTGCCAATGGCCAAATGCAAGAGCACAGTCCTACCACCCCCGCCCATCAGGGCTGAAATCGACCGCACATGAGTACTGGTAAACCGCTTAGAGGATCTAAGCCTGGCCAGGCAAAGTGGTGCGAATCGGGTCGTCCATGCCACAAGCCTATTTGGTTTCATTGCGCGACAGGCTTGATAATTATGTCATTTCATTTTAGTATTGGGTAAAAGTCTCACAAAATTGGAAGCAACGTCTCTAAATGACCTAGTCAGTGTTGGCGGGGATGTGAAACATCAAAACGAGCAAACAAACATACAAACAAACAAACAAGCACAGTCCAGAATTTTCTTTTGACGTTCCGCTCTGACATCTTAGGGGTGCTATCAATAACCAATACCTGGATTTTGTTCAGGGTCGGCGCCAGTCAGATGGTCAGTGATTGTCACGAGGACAATAACAAGCAACAGGAATTTTTTTTCTTAGTCGAACCTGGTTAAACTCCTTTTTCAACCTTGTCAAAAAGATCCTTAGAGAACTGTTTAATCTACCACTACCATTTTATCATGGGTATACCTCATAAATCAACTTTCCTCAGTACTTTCAGTACTTTGATTAAATGCTGCGTTCGCATATTGAATATAAACCTATCCCATTATTTCGTCTTCAGTCGCGCGCTAGCGCGCTACGTCAAGCGATTTGTGCTGTATTCAACACTTAGACCAGCCTATTGTTTTGCTGATGTAAAATCGCAGTCTTCCACCCATTGCTCAAAGAAGACTCTGATCAGGCTGGCCAATCTGAGTGTTCGCTGGGTGCACATACTTCAGGATATATTGTCATAGGACATGTTGTTTTTTTGTCAGTATAAACCAACATGCAACAATACCAGGGGCGAGTTGTTCAAAGCATTGTTAGCTTAACCCTTGTCCTGCTGAATATTTATATATGCCACACCCACTACCAATTATCAACCAATCAGATTACTTGATGCAAATTTTTGCAACAAATTCACAATCTGAATGGCAAACAATGTAGATCCTGATCAGATGGCTTCGTCAGAAGCCATCTGATCTGGATCTACATTGTTTCAAAGATAAGGCATATCCGGGATTAGCAGGACAAGGGTTAACGAGCTCGTTAGTGGTAATATTGTTTACTGTTGTTCTAGCAAGTTTTTATATTACGACTTTTGGTATTTTTGCTGAAAAAAAAAATGTGAACAGATTTTGCGAATGCAAAAGCTGCTTACATTTTGCTGAAAAAAATGTGAGCATTCGGAAAAGCGGCTTACATTTTTTTCAGCAAAAATAGTAGCATATTTGCCATAATAAATGATCAAAGTTTTAACGATACGTTATCTAACGACGTCGTTATTTTTGAACAACAGGCTCCAGAACTTTTGCGAGCAGTAAAGACTGATCAGCCTGCGTATTCAGACCGACTGATCTGAGTCTACTGTGTTCGCGTGGGTATGTATGGCCCCTGCGTTATCCGATGGCGTTCATGTGTAGCCGCTGAGCTCGTATGCTGTCTCGGGGAATTTGCTGCGCTGTGGTTTTTGTTTGTTTGTTTTGCTCATAACGGCCCAACCAACACTATTGTAGGTCATTTTTGAGCCGGTCAGTTTACCTATCTACACTTTTCCTGGGCAGGCTTATACGTAAGCGGTTAATCAGTACAGTGCATATTCTTTCGCCAGAAACTGACAACTGCAGTTCTTGAATCAGCGGAAGGGTGCGCTGAGGTTTAATAATACTGTATGTACCCTAAATATTCGGACACCCCAACCAACTAAAGTTTGAGCAAATTAGAGCTAGATAGTTACTCATTTTCTTGTTTTCTGCACACAGTGTCCTCTGGTCAGGGACCACCTTTGGAACTGTTCAAAAGTGTTTTAAAGACCACTTTTGAACAGTCACCAAAGGTGGTTTTAATAAAGGTGTTTTACTGCATCATTTTCCCTGCTTTTTTCCTCTTCGACAATATAGCCACTCGTGAATATTTGTAGAATTAAACGGCTCCGCCTATCGGGGCTTGAACAAATAGATAGGCCGCGTGATGCTTCCACGCAGAGCTGAAACCGAGCACACATGCACGAGTACTGGTAAACCGCTTAGAGGATCTAAGTCTGCATGCCCAGGCAAAACAGTGCGAGTCGGACCGTTGTTGTTTCAGTGGGCGACAGGGCTTGAGATGTCATTTCATCTCAATGTCGGGTAAAAGTTCCCCAAAATTAAAAGCAACGTCTCCATAATGACCAGTATAGTGTTGACGGGGACGTTGAACCTCAAATTTAAGAATCGGAACCACCTACATGTAAACTAGATGGTTCTAACGAGCGCCCTCAATCCACGAAAACATATCTAATTTTCAGCAGCAGCAGGAAAAGGATTATGTAGTAGATGACGCAAAGTGATCTCCCTTTCTCTGAATTCTTCCGAACCAGTATCATTCAGCGGGCTAACGTCGGGCCGACAGCGATACGACATTGCCACGTCGTTTCACCATCGACCCGACGCTGGCCCGATATCGGTGGTCATTCTCGGGGCCAATCTAACGAGACTCCGCAATCTATGTCTTTGAAAAGAATGTAATATCTTGTAAACCCTACTTTTCTTTATATAAAGGGCGACTGATGCACGGGCTTGTTGGCGTTATATATGTAATTATACACACTGACGTTTAACTAGAGCTCCCTCTTTTCACCCTGGTCCCGAAACCCCCAAAATTCTGTTAGGTTAATCATTTACCCTTACACTGCTGAATAAATTAATTTAGCAAACCCCATTTGGGCCATTTCTCATACTTTGTAACCAACCACGAATAAAATTATTTGATTTTATATATTAATTCAATTCACAAACTGCATGACAAACGCCGTACATGTACATCCTGATCAGATGGCTTCTTCAGAACGAACGTTGAATAAACGCCAGATCAACGTAAATGAAATTTACGTCACAGCGCTTTAATGCAGCTCACGTGAACGTCGACACGACTTTCATTCAACACTGTGTGCCTATTTTGGAAGTATCTTTAGTATAAAAAGATCGCTTTTAGATTTACGAAAGTAATAATATTAAGACTACCTTTGAAAATGTTAAAAAGTGGTCTTGAAGACCACTTTTGAACAGTCCCAATGGCGGTCCTTAACCAGATGACACTCTGGTCTGAATACACAAAGAAATATTAAGCGAACCCTTCAAAAAAGGCTTTTAAAAGCAGAATTAGTCTTAACTTTAGGTATGCACATTATATTGTTGTAACCCGCGACCGCGTTATATGTATACTTGCGAAGCTTTTCATACATTCTCAGCAACCACAAGCCGGGTTTCCTCTAATATTTGACACGAAGTAGATGTGGTCCAAAGTTTTATTCAGCACTACCAGCTCCCGTCCCCCATCCCTCACCAAACCTGTTTGCCTGCACAGACCTTAACTCAAGGTTAGAGACTTAGATTTTAAGGCGAACTACCCTGTCCAGCGAAATGCATCGTTTTGTTGATAGCAATGTAAATCAAAGTACGGACGGCACTGGTGGGTCGACTGTCTCTGAGAGTAAGCTTGAAAAATGGACCTGAACGGTGACTTAGACTGTTTCGTTTAACCCTTGAATCAGATTTTACAGATTCACAATGCCCTTGAGTCAGAGGGAGAAGAATAGCGCATCTATAAATATATGTTACCTGGGTTTTATACATGGTCAGCGATAGTCACGTGGGCAAGAGAAGGCGGGAAGCTTCTTTTGTTAGTAACTTTGTGTCGATTGATAAACAATCGAGTGAATCGACCCCCCACCAACAACAACAATAAAAAAAACAACAACTTAAAATCAAATGACATCTACGTGTACATTACTGAGTTATCAGGCGAATCTAATGAGTATACACAGGCATTTCAGTTATAATACTGTTTTGTAGCGCTATTCTGTATTCATTTATTTCATCCCATCGTATGTTTTCATTTATTTGTTATAAGCATTAAAAGATTTAAAAAGTAAATAAAAACTTGCCGTTATTGCTCCTCAGATCTTGACACAAGTCTTCAATGTGTACAATTGATATTTCATAAACCACAATAAAATTAGTTAATTACATCGTTAAGTCAACTTCCGAGGAACGTACTATGGTGATACTATCAACAGAAGTATAGTACATTCAGTTGCATAGGTAAATACTAAGATGATGCAATAGACACTGTAAAGAGACAAGGGATCAGAAAAGAGTCAGTTCAGCCTGCGCATTTAGACAGTCTGATCAACGTCTTCGGTGTGCACTACAAGACTTATCGTTTATCTTAACAAACGTTGGACGTTTATCTTAAGCTTCCTTGAGCGAAGAAGAAAGGATGGCTGACCCTTATCCTGCTGAATATTTTAATTAAACCACGCCCATTACTGGCTATCAGCCAATCAAACTACTTGACATAATAGCCATTGAATTCAAAAACTGCACGACAAATATTGGATATCCTGATCAAACTGATCAGATGGCTTCTTCAGAGGCAATCAAATATGGATCTACACTGTTGGCGTAGTCGTGATTAGCATGAAAGGGTTTCTGTGCGCTCAAGTCTGAAGTTAATTTCCTTTAATACCCGACATGTTTTTGGTGTGTCCTATAACAACGCGTAGTGTTCACACGGCGCTTAGTGTCCATATGAACACTAAGCGTTGCGATTGCAACGCTTACTGTTTATATGGACACTAAGCGTTATGTTCATCATAAATATAACCGGTTTTGAAATATGAAAAAAATGTAATATATTCCTCCGATATGCTATCGGCACATGTAATGCAAGACCTAATCCCTACATGCCCCACCCCATATCCCCATTAGAAAAGGCATGCGCACCTATATGTATATCGCATTACTGAAAACACGCCTATTCAAATATATTGATAAATTTTTACCACAAAAAAAAAAAATAAAAAAATAAAAAATAAATAAAAAAATAAAAAATAAATAAAAAAAAAAAAATAAATAAAAATCCAGATGTTTTTCATATTTCTGCTCAAAACAAAGATTGTGATATTCGTTAGAACCCAAAACATAGATTGTGGGTATTCGTTAGAACCGCCTCGCTTGTGGGTATTCGTTAGAACCGCCTCAGCGAGGCGGTTCTAACGAGTACCCACAATCTGTGTTTTGAGTAGAAATAAGAAAAAATATGTATACCCCTTTAAACCCCAGTTTTACAATATAAAAGTTGGGTTTAAAAGAGTGAAAAAGTTATATAGGTGCTTTGCGTCAAGTTATCATTCTTACAGGTATCATTTTCCATTACCTGTCCTTCAGTTTGTACAAACAATCATATTTTTTATGAATCATTCATAAATATTGCACTGGAGGACTTTGCTCATTTGATACACTAATTTCAAGGGAAGGAGAGGTCCCCTTCTTAAACATTTTTTTGTTATCCTTATTAATAGAGGCGTACTATTAAAGGAAAGAATTTGCTCCTTAGGAGCAAATTCTTTCCTTTAAGAGTAGAACCAAGAAGCGAATTCCTTCCTTTGATTGTTTTGTTTGTTTGTTTGATTTCAGGTTTAACCTCTCCGCCAACACTGTAAAGGTCATTTTGGAGACGTTGCTTCCAATTTTGTGGGACTTTTACCCGACATTGAGATGAAATGAAATCTCAAGCCCCGTCGCCCAATGAAACCGATAGGGTTTATAAGCATGGACGGCCCGACTCGTGCGCACCGTGTTGCCTGGGCAGGCTTAGATCCTCTAAGCGGTTTACCAGTACTCGTGTGCGGGTCGGTTTCAGCTATGTGTGAAAGAATCATACAGCCAATATATTTCCTCAAGCCCCGATGGGCGGGGGCGGTGATATTTTTCCTATTTGTGCTCAAATATAGATTGTTGGTACTCGTTAGAACCGCCTCAATGAGGCGGTTCTAACTAGTACTCACAATCGATATTTTAAAACAGAAATAAGAAAAATAAGGTTTACCCTAGACTTGCCCAAGTCTGTTAATTAGGTGTCCATTGTAGAAATAATTGTTTACAAAAAATAAAAAATGAATACATTGTAAATGAATACAGTCTTTTATCAAAATTGTGAAATTGACCTACATTCATAGATGAAGACTAAAGAGACTTTTACATATTTTTTGTTTAAAGGGGCTTTCATTTAAAAATAAAAAAAATGTAAATGTAGGGACTTGGGCAAGTCTAGGTTTACCCCTGTAAAACCAAGTTTTACCTGTAAAACCCAGTTTTACTATATTAAAATGGGATTCAAGTGGGTAAAATTTATATAGGTGTGTTTTCGTGGTTGACTAATCCCATGCGACAATACTGAGTTCTATATCCTAAAATAGACGCACCCAGCGAAAAGTCAGATCAGCGGGGCTGATCAGAGTCTTCTCTGAGCGATATATTGACTCCATGGACTCCTTATCTGCCTCAGCAGAACTGTAATCTGATCAGAGTCTTCGCTATAAGCACGTGTTATAATGTACATTCTCGCTTGCCGCAGCTCGGCTGAAGACAAATAATTATAGGAGTGTACAGGGTGTCATTTTTTAGAACATGAAAGAAAATATATACATAAATATAGATCGGCGACTGTGACTGTTTGAGTTTAACGTCCCACCAACAACTAAGGTCATATGGAGACGGGACCTCGGTTTAAAGACTCATCCGAAAGTCTGGAGAAGCCCGGCATCGATCTTGCGACCCCTGGTTTACAAGGCGAGTAGCGTAACCACTACACCACGGAGGCTTCTATTAACTGATCTGAGGTCATCCATATTACATGATGTCAAAATCAATTATCATGTTTTTAATGGTGTCAATTAATAAAATTGTCATTAATCAAGTAATTTTGTATTGTCCGAGTTACAGGTCCCCGGTCAGCTGTATTGGCCTCGGCCTTCGGCCTCGGGTCAATACAACAGACCTCGGACATGTATAGCTGGGCCAAAACGAAATTACTTGATTGATAATATTATATTATAAATATGCACTGGAAGAAGAAGAAGAAAAAAAAAAAAAAAACAACAAAAAAAAAAAAAAAAACAGAAAAAACAACAACAAATAGACAGAACTTTGTGTGTGTGTGTGTGTGTGTGTGTGAATTCGGGTTTAACGTCGCTTTCAACAATTTTTCAGTCATATCACGACGGTGTCTGGTTGCGACAGGGAGCTCAATGCTCACTTTTATAGTGCTGCCTCACTGAAGTATCATGTCCCAGACACATTACATGATTCCACACCCAGTCACATTATCCTGACACTGGATCGACCAGTCCTAGCCCTACCCCGTAAATCTGAGTGCCAAGCGAGGAGCAGCTAGTACCATTTTTAACGACTTTGGTATGTCGCGGCCCGGGATCGAACCCGAGACCTCCCGTTCCCCGGAGCGGACACTCTACCAACTGAGCTATCGGGGCCGGTTATAGACAGAATTTTATCATTACAGTTGGGCATATATATTTATGAAACATGAACTAATTTTTATCTAAACTGGGGTAGGATAAGAAAATTCTCACGTGTAAGATGTACAATAGCCGTATAAGACTTCGGGTACTGGCGTCATGTACGCCGTTGCTAAGTTTTACGTCATTGTGCGTAACGTGACATCACACTTGGCGTCAGTGACACAATTAATAAACTTTCACGCTCAGAAATGAAATGTATGCAAGAAAAAAGACTCTTACATGGGTTTTAAGAGATAGACAGAAAAATCCTTCTCATGGGATTAGTGTCCCTCATCACTCGGCAGGCCTTGTGATACCAGACGCTGTGGCAGGGGACGGGCCCTCACACCCGTTATTCCGTAGACATATCTCTGAGTATATTAGACCACTGAGGTGGTTTTATCGTGTTTTGAGAAGTAAAGACAGGCGTATAAAGCAAAAATGATACTTCCGTCATGTTAAATAGTTCGTGTAATGAACACCTCTCTACACCCCACTGTATAGCAAAAACTGGGGCAAAATCAATATTGATGGGTCCGAGATACTCGTTAGAACCGCCTCATTGAAACAGTTCTAACGAGCACTTAAAACCTATGTTTTGAGTACAAATAACAAAGAAATATCAAACATATTTCATCAGAAAATGACCAGTTTGGAGAAATGAAACATGTCACCTGGAGTTTTCCTATTTCTGCTAAATATAGATTGTGGGTACTCGTCAGAACCGCCTCATCTAGGCGGTTCTAACGAGTACCCACAATCTATATTTAAGAGCAGACTTAAGAAAAATAAGGTAAAACCCTGTAAACCCCAGTTTGACTGTATAAAACTGAGGTTCAAGTGGGTCAAAATTATATACATTTAGGTGTGTTTTCGTGATGGTCTGGAGAAGCCCCGCGCGGGATCGATCCTACGATCCCTGGTTTATAAGGGGGCACCGCCGGCCTCGATAGCTCAGTCGGATGCGTGTCTGACTGGTGATCAGAAGGGCGCGGCTTCGACACCTGCCGGAGTCGGCAACATTCTTTCGTGGAGGTTGATAATGAAATCTTTTCTACGGCCATTCTCTCCCTTCCGCTGATTCAAGAAGGGCAGTTGTCATTTTCTGGCGAAAGAATATGCACTGAAATGGTCAACCGCTTCATTATAAACCTTCACCGGAAAGTGTGGATATGTAAATTGACCGGCTCAAAAACGACATTAAATAGTGTTGACTGGGCCGTTAAACTCCAGTACAAACAAACAAACAAACAAACAAATAAACAAATACGGGGGCATCACGGAGGCTGGTATACCTTCAGGATATGGTACTTTTTAGAACATATTTATAATTTAGTAGATGGATTTGGTTAATGAAGAACAATTTCACTTCTTCACGAGAGTAAAACTGACTGGCCATTCTCTCCAGAATGACAATAGTCAGTTTCTGGCGAAAGAATGTGCGCTGTACTGGTTAACCGCTTACGTGTAACCCTGCCCAGGGTAAGTGTGGATATGTAAACTGACCAGCTCAAGTGTCGACTGGGCCAATAAATCCCAATAGAACCAATCAACCAAACAGGCCTTGGAGGAATAGACTTGGTTGCATGATGCTGCCACGTAGAGCTGTAACTGACCACACATGAGTACTAGTAAACCGTTTAGAATGACTAAACCTGCCCAGGTAAAGTGGTGTGAGTTGGACGTATAGTGCATTTAAGCCCTATTAGCTTTTTTGGGTGGCAGAGCTTAAGATGTCATTTCATCTTAGTGTCGGGTAAAATCCCACTAAATTGGAAGAAAGGCCTCCAAAATGACATAGTGTTGATAGGGACATTACACCTCTGTGTATTAGTATAAAGAAAATCCTGTCAGTATTAATTAATAAAGTTGTTATTTTTACTCTCCTTTTTTGTGGTCGTTTGTTTGTTAATCGGCAAAGATCTACTAAACTCGGTACTGAAGTCCACCTGACTGTCACTGTACGAAATGCATGTAACGATATTTTTTTTCATTTTTAACCCATTTAGCAGAAACCCCAAAACGAGTATTTGGCAAACAGTGACTGGCTGACCGACCGACCGACCGACCGACCGACCGACCGACCGACCGACCGACCGACCGACCGACTCACTCACTCACTCACTCACTCACTCACTCATTTGCTCACGCAATCGCTCGCTCGCTCACTCACTCACTCACTCACTCACTTACTGACTCACTGAC
>OY757015.1:17707639-17755139 GCA_963580285.1 Lucinisca nassula
CATCGGTGCAAGGACGTAGCTCGGGCTGCGGATGACACCTTTACACGAATTGAGTGTATTGTGCAGAGACACCTTGACCTTGAGATCAAAGAGCTTTGTGGTACCAAGCAGGCTTTCCCTTTGGTGTCTTTTATGGATGGAGTAAGTTAATTGTATCAATTCCTGATCTGTGTTTTACTTCTACTTTTAACCTGCTGTTCTCTCTCTACTTCCAAGAGGAGATCACCTGACTTAAGCTTTTTGATGCTTTTTGGGTGTCCGGCAATGGACATAATACTCTTTTCAATAACAAAAGGCGATAAACTTGACACAGTGCGAGTTTCTTCGACTGATGTCATAACCAAGAAGCGTGGAAAATTAAAAGTCTTTGGTGCTTCAGACTGCTGACTAGACTGTTGACTAGATTGGTGACTGGGATCATCCGTGTCGGATGAATCCTCGTCTTTTTTACGTTTAGATGCGTGGGTGCGGTTCTTTTTTTCCATAAGGCATAAGGAAAAAATTCTAGTTTCGTCCCAAGTGCTCTCCGCCCTCCGTGGAGCCCTACAAGGGAACACCATAATGGAGTGGTTATCCAACTCGCAGGTGTTAGAGATACACCTGAGATATACTCGTATAGACAAAATGCCTACACGATTGATCCGTTTAGCCACCGCCTTCTAGAGTTACAAAGACAGAAAAGGGTAAGGTAAATGGGCATATGGTTGGTATCAGGAAAGATACAAAAAGAGTTGAAGAGAAAGCAAAGCGGTATCTCTAGGGCTCGGCGCGACCAGCCGATTGACCGTGCCGGACCGCACGGCCACCCGTCTACACCGAAAAGCCAGGCCAAAGATGCGTGTTGGATACCTGAGGCACCGCCACCTCAGGTAACCCTCAACCTCCAGGATCCCTTCTTCCGGCTTACAGGACGCCACCCACGGCAAACGGGTGGTACTTCCTTGCTCTTCCCAGTGGGCACAGAGACCACAGCGGCAATGTGTCCAGTGGGAATTGAGCCCCCAGGGCCACGGCAAGGCAGGAAGTCTAATACCTGGGGGCCAACAGGCTTGTAATCTATCAATTTCATCCCTTTGGAGTCCCAAAACATCGCGGCCATTAGCTTGACAGCGGATGGTTTGGTACGAAATTCCTTAGGTGGGAGTCCCATGGCACTTCTATCGCATGGACTCCTTTTTTATATCTGGGCCCCTGTGGTACGAAATTCCCTTGTTGGGAGGGCCATGGCGGTTCCATCGCATGGACTCCTTTTTTTATACCTGGGTCCCAGTGGTAAAGCCAAGTTTCATCTTCTATTACAAGACGGGTGTGACCGTCTTCTAGATTGGCACTGTACACTTCCAGTAGTTCTTGACTTGACTCCACCCTTTGCTGACGATCTTGCATGTTCAGGTATCTGGGTACCCACCTGGCAGATACTTTTGACATGTATAAATATTCACGGATTACAGTATAAACACTTCCAATAGAAATACCACATTCTGAATAAATTCGGCAACTTTGGTTTGGTGATTGTTCAGCACAAGTCTCTCAACACGGTCGATCAACTCCTGGCTGATGACATCAGCAGGGCGACCTGGCCGAGGGGGTCATTTTCTATGGAGTCTCGCCCACCTTTAAATTCTTCTGACCTTTTAGCCACTGTGGAATACCTAGGGCTACTATAACCATACACATCAGCCATGCACCGATGAATTTCTTTGGCCTTTGCACCCTCCTAAGTGAGGAACTTTATGACTGCTCTGAACTCAACATTCTGACTTCTTTTATTTTTGCCTATGTGTATAGGTCTTCAAACAAAAAGTAAGACCAAAAATGTACAACTCACAAAGGTCTAAACTGACAAAGGCTTACATGGCATAAAAATGGGAAAAATATTGAATTGTATAGAAAAAATACCGAGTTCTACGATTTAATTCAACTCTCCTCGTGAAAGCGATACACTTATTCAAAGACAAGTAATAAAGAAATAACTGCGACAGCAGAACCGCCGTGGAACTAGTGTGTGTGTGTATTTGTGGGCGGTGGGGGTGGGGGGGGGGGGGCTTGCTTAAATCGATTTTACGCGACCACAATCCTCGCCCTTACTTCCGTTTCCGTTTTGACAAAACCAGCACGAAACAATTGGAATATAAACCAGTAGACGGATTCCGGTTGACCCTCTGTGAACTAGGCCGATCGGCTATCCAAAAAAACAGAAACCAGCAACACTCGCATGCAGGCGAAGTATAGGAACAATAATTCGAGGAAAACTTTTTACATTAAAATATCTCGAGTGAGAAAGAACAGTATTAAGAAAACAAAATTAATATTCTAGTTAGGAAATCAAAATGCTTACAACACTGTGAGCTCGTTAAATGGTCCTGAATGGAACATAAGGCTGTTTCATACCGGTTTTATACGGATATTACCTTTCTCAGCTGT
This sequence comes from Lucinisca nassula, assembly GCA_963580285.1. NCBI lineage: Eukaryota > Metazoa > Mollusca > Bivalvia > Lucinida > Lucinidae > Lucinisca > Lucinisca nassula. The sequence continues at coordinate 17,710,064 of OY757015.1, forward strand.
GCTGATAATCAAGGGAATCAAAGCTAACAACACAGAAAATAAATTGCTATCTCCCCCAAAGCCTTAAGTATCCAAAATAGAAGTGGAATCAATGACCAGGTATCTATACAATTAACCCACAGCTCCGACCAGATACACAAAAGGGAAAGAAACACAAACACTAAACAACAGACCCCAATGCAAACATTAACTGCGGAAAGTCAAAATGACAGTTACTTTCCCACAAAATGACCAATAGGCTAGCCAAAATAAAACCATATAAGCGACACAAACACCCTAAGCCAAACCATAACAAAAACAAACCGCGACAGATGGACCGCCTGGAACGGCAAGGGGAAACGAATTCCACTGTAGTGGGTTGGGGATGGGGGCGGGCTTAAATAGATTTAACGTGGCCACAATCCTCGCCCTTACTTCAGTCGCGATTTAGACAAATAATTTGTGCAGTTCACATGAAGGCCTCCTAACTCCTCAGTGCAACATCTCCATGAACACAAAAATCAAACAACCACAGAGATGAAACAACGGTGAGGACTCGACTGACCAGATGTGATAATTGCCACAGGCAAATTGTAAATCGTAAAATTTTTGAGGCATCGATGTCTGAGGACCGCTTTTAAAATAAATACTATATAGGTCACTGTTTGAACTAAAGAAAGTCGGGATAGTGTTATAAATAATTTTTATTTCTTGAAAACAACAACAACAAAAAAAAACAAGAAAAAAAAACAACAATTGAATGAAAAAACAATAAACATAAATGATGTATATGATTACAAATAGTATCGCCAAGTGTCAAATATATCAAGTGTACTTAGAAAAATAAATCAGTCTGAAATACATAAATTGATAAGCCAAGACTCTAAAATGCAACCAGGTTTTAAACATTTTATTATGTGCAACACAAATTTTCAAGAATGGCCGATATTGTAGACAAAAAGGATAAATAAAATAAAAAAAAAAAAAAACGACGGCTCAAGACACACCGTTGTTAAACACAACATGACAAATCCAAAAAATGAACTAATTACCGTTTATGTCTTGTATTTGTATTATTATTATTTTTGTTTCAAAATATTTTTATTGTTAATTCTAAGTGCAGATGAGGCTTCATACTACTTGTGAATCGTCTGCAGCAAACGATTCACGTGAAATGTCAAAAATGAAGTTTAGGCAAAATAGAAGTCAAGCCTTATTCGCGTTAAAAATAAAAAAAAAAAAAAAAAAACACAAATATTTGAAATTGTCGTCTGCTACTTATTCCTAGAGCTTGAATGGTTAATATACACATTCACAGCTCAGTAGTGAAGATGATATTTTTCATGTTGTTATTATATTAAATCATAATTAGCCGATCAATAAAAAACGCAATCTAATCGGGTCTCTGTGGGTAGCAGGATCTCATTTCCCCTCTGGCGAATTTAACGACGGCGTGTATTCGCAAACCGATCCCAGTCTTTGTAGATTGCAAATTATAAGGTGGCACCCATGATATAGTTTTTGCTTGCTTTGACAGTCAAACGATTCAGGTCAGACTGCATGCGATCGTATTGCTCTGTCCGATTCGCGTTAGGCAAGAGCATTAGGATAATAAATGAATAGATGCTAGAAAAAAACAAGCTAGTTGATTGCTGTCTGTTTATTTAATTAACAAGTAATAATAGGTGATATTCTTATATCGTCAAGAACATATTTAGTTAATACGTGTTACAATTGCCTCGGTAAGGCGGTCATCAGTCTGTCTTTCCAATAATGTCCAACCCTATAAAATCCACTTCGCGATGTTACGGAGTGTTTAACTGGGATTTATATTATCAGTGACTTGTTACGCCAAGGTCATTTTAATAATAATATTGTTGCTGCGTTAATGTCTTTATACAATCAAATCAAAGTCTTGTTTAAAACAAAACGATAATAAACAGAACAGAACGGAACAAAATTTAATTCGTCATCTATATAGGCTATAAAACCCATGCGGACATAGGAAATGCATAAACAATGGCATTTTGTACAGTGTTATAGTGACTATTACAATCTTCTCCACCAGTACAAACAATGCAAATACAATATTTTCATTTTACATAGTTTCAGTAATCAGTGCTAGCTGTCACAAGGTTTGGAGAAGGTGTTTCTTTTGTTATTAGATTGAATCTTCATTGTATAACAATATGAGTAAAAAGAACTCCGACTGGTTGAGGTAGACGTTGATCTTCAGCTCACACGACTACCGCAATCCTATTGAGGATATCGAATTGTTCAGGTTCACGCCCGCATCTTACCCAAACGAAATTCAAGACTGGTGTTTTGGAAACAGTAAACAAACGCTGCATCACATAACGTTAACAGGTGTATAATGACTATTACCTAAACCCCACTTTATTAAGAGAAAAGTGGGGTTTATGGTGAATACATTATCTTAACGATTCCAGCCCCGAGACATAGGCCGGGGGTATCCACTAGACCTGCCTCCATTCGGTTGTTCTAACGAGCACCCCAACACCCGCACGGAGCACGGATAAAACAAACGAGTATCCATCGCAATAACAAGTCTAACAGGGAGTGAGGCGATTAAAAAAATTGAATTATTATTCTTGTTATTATTATTATTATTATTATTTTTAATATTACTATGCCATTGTTATTTCCCTAATTTCAAGATTTTAATCAGTATATTATTATTTTTTAATATTATTATCACAAATATCCTCAATCTATGTTTTAAAAATAATATTAGAAACTTTACGAAGACACGCCTATTCAAATATATTGAAAACAAAATCCTCAGAAAAAAGAGGAACAATTAAGGATAAAAAAAATCTAATATTTTTCACATTTCTGCTAAAAATATAGATTATGGGAACTTGTTAGAACCGCCTTGCCGAGGCTGTTCAAACATGTACCCACAATCTATGTTTTTGAGCAGAAATAAGAAAAGTAATGTTTACACCTGTAAACCCCAGTTTTAATGTACAAAAGTGGGCTATAATGGAGGTCAAAATTATATAGGAAAGTTTTCGTGATGTTTCATCCAATAGTTTTGCGTACGGTAGGAAAAATCGTGCGTCGTGGATAATCCAAATGTGGACAAAAATAGTTAACTCACATAACGTAGTAAAAAGCGCCCGCTTGAGAGTATAAATGTCATGGATGAGTCAATCTGCGTGTCGATTGGTAAGAAAACGATTAATTATAAGCTCTGCTCAACGTTGCAATAAATGGGTGATAAAGGCGTAACTATACCAAATTAAGTGACACAGAGGCCTTTCTGATATTTAATCTTCATCATGTGTCTCAACCCCAAAGTTTTGAAACCGAAACGGATGATGGACAAGACCCGACAAACACGGCACATCTCCCTCCGAGCACACACCGACCGACGTAGCTCATGAGGCAGGTCAACTGGAGGCATTTGACAAGAGACGCCCATCCGCGGACTTATAGGCGTCCCCACACCAAGCCGACATCAGCAAACATGGCCATCACTCCATGGAAGTCCCGGGCATCAGGAAGGAGTTGATCAAAGTAGCGAGACTTGCAACATTTGAAATATTACAAAAAGTGGCAACCAAATCCGCTAAAATACATGTCCAACCTGACATGTCAGTCTTAGTGTTAGAAAAAATAGCAATTTATACTGCAAAAATTAAAGATATAATAAAGTTATTTAAATCAGAACTTGGGGACTGACGTCAACACCTCAGTATCAACCTCAGCACTAAGGAACTGGTACTGAGCTGATGATACCCCTGGGGACGAACAAATCATCCACCAGCAGAGATACCGACCCAGTGGTTGCAATTAAGGTGTAACTATACCAAATGTAGTGGCACAAAGGGAGGCCTTTCGAATATTTAATCTTCATCAGCGTGTCTCGACTCCAACGTTTTGAATCCGAAACGGATGATAAACGACTGCAAGGAATAATCCTGGAGTAAAAAGAAGTGAAAGCAATGATCAGGAATCGATACAATTAACCAATCAGAGACACCAAGGGGAAAGAAATACAAACATAAAACAACAAACCCTTAATGAACTATCAATAGCACAAAGCCAAAATGACAATTACTTTCCCACAAAATGGCCAATTGGCTCTCCAGATCAAAATAAAACAAAAAACAAACACTCAAATGATAACACAAATGCACCGCGTCTGAAGAACCGCATTGGAACGGTCAGTAAAACGAATTCCACTCGTGTATGTGTGTGGTGGTGGTGGTGGGGGGGGGGCTTAAATCATTTTTACGTGGCTACAATCCTCGCCCTTACTTCCGTCTCGACTTCGACAAATAATTTGTACAGTCCGCATGAAGGTCTCCTAACGCATCAGTGCAACATCTCCGTGAACACAAAAAAAATCAAACAACCAAAGGGATGAAACAACGTTGAGGACTCGACAGCAAGAAAACAGTGAAACGCTGGAGCAAAATAAAAACCAACAGTTAGACTCCGATTGGCCCGAAGAGAGACAGAGCATCAGGTACCAACCAACATTACAAAGAATTAAAATAGAAGTGAAGGCAATGATCAGGAATCGATACAATTAAACCACAGCTCCCATCAGAGACACCAAAGTGAAAGAAACACAAACATGAAACAACAGACCCAAATATTTTCCTGAATTTATTTACTAAGTCACCATAAAATTCGGGTTCCGAAAGACCTTAAGGCAGAAGAGATTTAAGTCCAATATTGAATTTTATGTTAAATCAGAATGACGTCTATAAAATTTTGAAAAAGCTTTACGTAGTTCATGGTACCGGTAACCCTGATTAAGAAGTTTAGCAATTTATTACGAGTGTTGAAGTCGGTTACATGACTACACACTCTGGCAAATCGAATTAATTGCGAAATATTAATGCCAGAGGATGGCGCGCGAGGAACATTACCATACAAAAATGGAAAATTTACAATCTCAAAATCAAAATCATCGCGTTTATTATAAATTTTGCAACAAACAAACCCATATACAAAAGATGTAAATCCAAGAACGGCGCCCCGGTATCAGAAGAATTTGCTTTATTTAACTGAAGTTCTGGGGATAAATTTGACTGATCAAAATAAAATTGGAGGCAATGATCATGAATCGATACAATTAGCCCATAGCTCCCATCAGAGTCATCAAAATAAATAACTTAGTGCCAAATTTTATGTAAATATTGTCAAGTAGAAAGGTGAGAGCTTCACACACTTTCTGACATCATTACGTAAACACGCCTATACAAGTACATTGAAAACTTTACCGCCGAAAAAAAAAACTTTTAAGATGAAAAATTAGGATAGTGTTCTTATTTCTGCTCAAAATAAAGACTATGCCACTCGTCAGAACCACCTCATCGAGGCGGTTCTAACGAGTACCCACAATCTATATTTAAGAGCAGAAATAAGAAAAGAGGCGGTTCTAACGAGTACCCACAATCTATATTTAAGAGCAGAAATAAAACAAAAACAAAATTACCCATGCAAACCCAAGTTTTACTATATAAAAGTGAGGCTCAAGAGGTCAAAATTAGACAGGCGTGTTTTCATGATGTGACCATAAAGTATAATTGTTATGCTCTTCAGGAGTGAAAAAGACAACAATATTTCTTACATTACATGCAAGATAGAGGCAGTCTTCCATATGAAATGTCCATTCAATTAAATCATTAAGTTTTTTTAAGATTATGTGGAAGTGTAGTGTAAAGGGTGGATAAATCATAAGTAGACATAAATGAAGCACGAAAACGTCTGGATTTCAATTTATTTAAAATTTCATTAGAATTTTTATAGACAAAAATAGATTTCTACCGTATCTTTCGAAGACTTTGTCGCAATACTTTATCACATGTTTTTGATGGCATCAAAACATGAAGTTAATAATTTTGAGAGTTCAGTGGTGGTAAAAGAGCTTGAATATGCAATAAAACGTGTTTTGTATGGTCTTTTATGAAGTTTACGTAACCAATATAACGTAGGAAACTTTTCTTGGCCTTCTGTAACACAGGCAGCAAACGTGTTGGCTGAATGACAAATGTGGTCATCAACTAAAGCCCTGTCTAGAGCTAATGGCTGCAGCTTTTGTTACACGAGCAAAATACTTAATATAAAATGAACATTTTACCACCAAATAATGAAAATGTGTCGTTAACTTCTAACATTGTTTCATATTTCTGCTAAAAACATAGACTTGGGCTACATGTTAGAACCACCTCGACGAGGTGGTTCTAGCGAGTAATCACAATCCATGTTTTTGAGACGAAATAGCTGTCTTTCTACTAGCATGCTGAAAAATAAATCGATTGGTAGGAGAAACTTGATTTATTTTTTCTTCCAAAAAAATAAAAATAAAAAAAAATAAATAAATAAAATAACAACAGGTTGGGGCCTGAATTTTTATTCGTTTTTTTTTAAACATGTTTTTTTTCATAATGAACTTGTCATGTTGAGACTTGCGCTGTAAAACATTGTTCATTTAGATGCTCAAAAATGTAAGCTCTGTATTTTGAAAGGTACTATATGCCATAAAACTACAAAATGTATTTAAAACGCGAAATTACTATGAGCAAATACAAAGACGAAGAACTTGAAAATGGTAGGGTCGTGTTTTAACTTTTAGTTTGTTATTTTATTGATCGGACGGTCTGAAACAGGGTTGACCGGGTTAGCCGAAATACGGGTGTTTAGGACTTTATTCCAATTTTACTGTAAAAAGGAGGGTCTAAGAGCGTCAAAATAGATCCAGAAAATGTTGTTTGTATTTTGTTTTAATAAGCATGAGCAATGTACATGAAATTACTTGCACGAGAGAGAGAGAGAGAGAGAGAGAGAGAGAGAGAGAGAGAGAGAGAGATCTTTATTTGCCTTTTCTTAATAATTATTTATCCAAGCCAGTACTGGTTTTTATGGCCCATTACATCAAATTTAAAGTCCTACCAGAATTTAGCCTCTGTTAGTCTTAAGGCTGGTGCGGTTTTAATGTAAATGCCATGATCTGTAAAGCATTTTGTCTAGATTTCAATTTGTCGAGATGTAAACGAGATAATTTTTGAGCAATATTTGACAGGTCTGTAAAACTTTGGATTATCTTCACAGTTTTCAGAGCAAAACAATTATCTGGCTTTCTGACCCTTGTAGGCAAATCTAATTAATTATAATTTATTACAATTGGGAGACACATTTGGAAACTAACGCCACTTAATGAAACTAAACAATTACGGAAACCGGCCTATTCAAATACACATGGACATTGAAAATTTTATCACTAAAATGATTCAAGAAAGGCAATTGAGCGTTTCTGATGAAAGAATATTCTTTCTACTGGTTAACCGTTTACGTATAACCTTGCTCAGGAGTAGTGGGGATAGGTACACAGTTAAAAGCGGCCTAAATAGTATTGACTTGGCTGTTAAATCCAAAACAAACAAACAGTCAAACAAACTAATAAAACTACTATAAATAATTTGTTTAGTTAAAAAAATACGCAATTTTCTACATTCTGCTCAAAACATAGTTTGTGTGGATACTCGCTAGAGCCGCCTCGGCGAGGCGGTCAAACAAGCGCAAAACATAGTTTATGGGTACTCGCTAGAGCCTTCTCGGCGATTCAAACGGGTACCCACGATCAATGTTTTGAAACAGAAAAAAATTATACTACTATAAATCCTTGTTTTACTATATGTGGTTTATGGGGGTCAAAATTATGTAGCGTGTTTTTATGATGGTCGGAGCAAACCTCGGACAATGTAACAAACACATTAATGTTCCATTTCAAACTTAAATAGTTAAAAGAAGTATCAAAGCAGTACCGATTTATTCTCCAATATTTGAAATTTGAATTCGGAAGTATTACTATTTAAGAGTAAATACATAAATAAATAAATAAATCTCAAACATAGTTCAAGTAGCACGTCGTAGGCATCATATAGTGTTTGTGATTGTGAAACTGAATTCGGAAGCATTTACATTTCAGAATAAATATATCAATAAATAAATAGATAAATAAATAAATGAATCTCGAACATGCAGTTCAACTAACACACTGTTGGCGTAACATATTCTTTATTATTGTTTACCTTAGTGACAACCGCTGGCTGCTGGTTGCTAAGGTAAACTGGAAATTGATAAGGAGGGTAGAGTATTTCATTTTCAAGAAAGACCCAGACTGTTCTCATTAATTTATATGGACGTGTTCACAATACATTTGCCATTGTACTCTCGCTGGTACAGAATAACAATAACAACTTACAAAAATGTTATGACAATATATGCATCAATTTTCGTTGCTTCATTCAGTAGTTTTACTAAACAGTACAAACAAACTATATATTCTATACATTTAGCTGGTGCTTCTAATTATTTGTAAAAAGGACCAAACCTTGCTGATAAAACTTCATGAAAAATACATGTTTTTTTTTCGAAGATGCTGAATCTTGAACTGCTGGCACAAAAACATATTGCTATTACTTTTTATTATATGCGTAAATGATTATCAAATTCCTATATAAATGTGAACTTTAACCGACTGCAGTTACCTGGATGTCCGTAAAAGTTCGACATCCGTTTAACCCTTGAACGCATGCACTTTTATGCAGTCTACGCCCTGAATAGACTTTACGTTCTGTGGCGTTTAATCTGGGTCTACACTATTTGCAAATGTCAAAACACGTGAACCAAGCCAATATCTTACAGGTCATCACGTGAACAAATCCGTGAAACACAGACCCCTCTAAACCCCAATTTATACAATGAAAACATGATTTTCCTTATTTCTGTTCTATGGCATAGGTTGTGGGTACTCGTTAAAACTGCCTCAATGAGGCGGTTCTAACGAGCAACCAAACCCTGTATTTGGAGAATAAATAAGAAAACTATCACAAACTTTCTTCAGAAAAATTGCCTTTTTCGAGGTTTGAAAAATGCACTGTATCGCACGGATGTGTTATCATAGTGTACACTCTTGACAAACGCTTTGCTATAAATAACCGTCACCCAGATTTCGTACAGTCACGTGGACATCAGCAATCTTAAGCTGCGTATGTGCTTATTTACTAAGGACTGACTGACAAAGGATCGATCCATAAATCGCCAGGAATCCCCGTCAATACAATTCACCCTCAAAGTGTAAGTAAAACAAAACTGAAACATGAATTTGGTAATTTAGTACGCATACGGTTCGGTTTGGTCTTCGAGCAAGTACATGTACGTTCATAGAACGTAGTTTCGAATTATTCTACAAATAAACTTCATCTGATTACAACCCGTCCTACCTCCCAGAGATCTGCCAATGATCATACATATGACGTCATGTGAGGACTCTGATCAGAGTGCGCGCATGCGTAGGCTGATCCGAGACTTCGCTGGACGCACACGGTCGCTTTGGTATGGCTCATAAAATATAATAAGTAGTTTGGGTCGAAGTACCAAAGCGTTAATCGAAAATGATTATTCCGTAGACAAATGGCAAATATTAATGTTCGAACCAACAGACATGGACTCCAGAAGAGTGCAAATATAACAAATAAGGCCAAAAATAGATGGACTTTTATGAATATATTTTACGGCTATGAGCGAAGTTCCTTCTTTCTGATGTGCCTCCGTGGCCTACAGGATAAGAGCGCTGAATTTCAAGCACTAAGTCTCTCACCGCTGTGGTTCGAGCCTCGCTTGGGTCACATGTGAGACGCCGCTTTAGGTCAGGGTCAGGTGGGTGGTTTTCTCCGGGTTCTCCGGTTTTCTTGGAAATTCTGATAGGGACGTAATGCAAAAATAAATAATAATAATAATAAGAAGAAAACGAAGAAGAAGAAAAACAAACACAACAATAAAACTAATAATAATAATAATAATGATAAACTAAGTCCACCCCAGTCGACGGCCACCTTTGAAAACTTTTTGAAAAAAAAAGCAAATATCATTTTTTTTTAAATACGCAAAAAGCCAATTGTAAATGAGAAAATAAATAAATAAATAACCAGAGAGAAACAGACGGATAAAATATTAACCCTTTTCTTCACTTTTCCTAGCAAGTCGTTTACCAGTATGTGTAGAAATATACTTTGTCTTTAAAGACAACCGACTGATCGTAGCCTGAATAAACAATTTCAATTTAAATTCTATGACAGGGTATAAGTAGTTATATATTTTCACCATCTGTTGCTTGATAAATTTAATAATTCTATTTAGTCACAAAGATGTTGCAAATTCAATTCGAAATTAACATGCAGAACGACAACGCATTAAAGTGACATATTGCATTCTCACATATTTCCAGCAAGCTGGCTTCAAAATCGAATACGTGGGCTAGCAATTTTGTTTCTAATTGGAAAAACTTTATTTTTTTATGAAATGTCCGTTTAGTTCGAAAAATAAACCTTTATTATTTTGTAGTCAAACATTTTTTTTTTTTCGTTTATATATTATAAAATAGAAAGTAATAATGAAATTATATACTACATAACTAAATTTCTAGTGTTAAATTCTCAACGGATTTCATTATTTTTAAAGCTAGTCACATTCGAATGTTATTTCTTCTGACATGTAGTAATGCTTAACAATCCAATAAAAACATTCTTCTTCAAATCCGAGACTTAATTGTATGTAATGTTAGTCGGTACCTTATGATCTGCTTCTGGTCGGGACCGTCGAAATCTAGCTGTCTTTCTACTAGCATGCTGAAAAATAAATCGATTGGTAGGAGAAACTTGATTTATTTTTTCTTCAAAAAAAAAAAAAAAAAAAAATAAATAAATAAAATAACAACAGGTTGGGGCCTGAATTTTTATTCGTTTTTTTTTAACATGTTTTTTCATAATGAACTTGTCATGTTGAGACTTGCGCTGTAAAACATTGTTCATTTAGATGCTCAAAAATGTAAGCTCTGTATTTTGGAAGGTACTATATGCCATAAAACTACAAAATGTATTTAAAACGCGAAATTACTATGAGCAAATTCAAAGACGAAGAACTTGAAAATGGTAGGGTCGTGTTTTAACTTTTAGTTTGTTATTTTATTGATCGGACGGTCTGAAACAGGGGCGACCGGGTTAGCCGAAATACGGGTGTTTAGGACTTTATTCCAATTTTACTGTAAAAAGGAGGGTCTAAGAGGGTCAAAATAGATCCAGAAAATGTTGTTTGTATTTTGTTTTAATAAGCATGAGCAATGTACATGAAATTACTTGCACGAGAGAGAGAGAGAAAGAGATAGAGAGAGAGAGAGAGAGAGAGATCTTTATTTGCCTTTTCTTAATAATTATTTATCCAAGCCAGTACTGGTTTTTATGGCCCATTACATCAAATTTAAAGTCCTACCAGAATTTAGCCTCTGTTAGTCTTAAGGCTGGTGCGGTTTTAATGTAAATGCCATGATCTGTAAAGCATTTTGCCTAGATTTCAATTTGTCGAGATGTAAACGAGATAATTTTTTGAGCAATATTTGACAGGTCTGTAAAACTTTGGATTATCTTCACAGTTTTCAGAGCAATACAATTATCTGGCTTTCTGACCCTTGTAGGCAAATCTAATTAATTATAATTTATTACAATTGGGAGACACATTTGGAAACTAACGCCACTTAATGAAACTAAACAATTACGGAAACCGGCCTATTCAAATACACATGGACATTGAAAATTTTATCACTAAAATGATTCAAGAATGGCAATTGAGCGTTTCTGATGAAAGAATATTCACTCTACTGGTTAACCGTTTACGTATAACCTTGCTCAGTAGTAGTGGGGATAGGTACACAGTTAAAAACGGCCTAAATAGTATTGACTTGGCTGTTAAATCCAAAACAAACAAACAGTCAAACAAACTAATAAAACTACTATAAATAATTTGTTTGGTTAAAAAAATACGCAATTTTCTACATTCTGCTCAAAACATAGTTTGTGTGGATACTCGCTAGAGCCGCCTCGGCGAGGCGGTCAAACAGGCACAAAACATAGTTTATGGGTACTCGCTAGAGCCTTCTCGGCGATTCAAACGGGTACCCACGATCAATGTTTTGAAACAGAAAAAAATTATACTACTATAAATCCCTGTTTTACTGTATGTGGTTTATGGGGGTCAAAATTATGTAGCGTGTTTTTATGATGGTCGGACCAAACCTCGGACAATGTAACAAACACATTAATGTTCCATTTCAAACTTAAATAGTTAAAAGAAGTATCAAAGCAGTACCGATTTATTCTCCAATATTTGAAATTTGAATTCGGAAGTATTACTATTTAAGAGTAAATACATAAATAAATAAATAAATCTCAAACATAGTTCAAGTAGCACGTCGTAGGCATCATATAGTGTTTGTGATTGTGAAACTGAATTCGGAAGCATTTACATTTCAGAATAAATATATCAATAAATAAATAGATAAATAAATAAATGAATCTCAAACATGCAGTTCAACTAACACACTGTAGGCGTAATATATTCTTTATTATTGTTTACCTTAGTGACAACCGCTGGCTGCTGGTTGCTAAGGTAAACTGGAAATTGATAAGGAGGGTAGTGTATTTCATTTTCAAGAAAGACCCAGACTGTTCTCATTAATTTATATGGACGTGTTCACAATACATTTGCCATTGTACTCTCGCTGGTACAGAATAACAATAACAACTTACAAAAATGTTATGACAATATATGCATCAATTTTCGTTGCTTCATTCAGTAGTTTTACTAAACAGTACAAACAAACTATATATTCTATACATTTAGCTGGTGCTTCTAATTATTTGTAAAAAGGACCAAACCTTGCTGATAAAACTTCATGAAAAATACATGTTTTTTTTCGAAGATGCTGAATCTTGAACCGCTGGCACAAAAACATATTGCTATTACTTTTTATTATATGCGTAAATGATTATCAAATTCCTATATAAATGTGAACTTTAACCGACTGCAGTTACCTGGATGTCCGTAAAAGTTCGACATCCGTTTAACCCTTGAATGCATGTACTTTTATGCAGTCTACGCCCTGAATAGACTTTACGTTCTGTGGCGTTTAATCTGGGTCTACACTATTTGCAAATGTCAAAACACGTGAACCAAGCCAATATCTTACAGGTCATCACGTGAACAAATCCGTGAAACACAGACCCCTCTAAACCCCAATTTATACAATGAAAACATGATTTTCCTTATTTCTGCTCTATGGCATAGGTTGTGGGTACTCGTTAAAACTGCCTCAATGAGGCGGTTCTAACGAGCAACCAAACCCTGTATTTGGAGAATAAATAAGAAAACTATCACAAACTTTCTTCAGAAAAATTGCCTTTTTCGAGGTTTGAAAAATGCACTGTATCGCACGGATGTGTTATCATAGTGTACACTCTTGACAAACGCTTTGCTATAAATAACCGTCACCCAGATTTCGTACAGTCACGTGGACATCAGCAATCTTAAGCTGCGTATGTGCTTATTTACTAAGGACTGACTGACAAAGGATCGATCCATAAATCGCCAGGAATCCCCGTCAATACAATTCACCCTCAAAGTGTAAGTAAAACAAAACTGAAACATGAATTTGGTAATTTAGTACGCATACGGTTCGGTTTGGTCTTCGAGCAAGTACATGTACGTTCAGAGAACGTAGTTTCGAATTATTCTACAAATAAACTTCATCTGATTACAACCCGTCCTACCTCCCAGAGATCTGCCAATGATCATACATATGACGTCATGTGAGGACTCTGATCAGAGTGCGCGCATGCGTAGGCTGATCCGAGACTTCGCTGGACGCACACGGTCGCTTTGGTATGGCTCATAAAATATAATAAGTAGTTTGGGTCGAAGTACCAAAGCGTTAATCGAAAATGATTATTCCGTAGACAAATGGCAAATATTAATGTTCGAACCAACAGACATGGACTCCAGAAGAGTGCAAATATAACAAATAAGGCCAAAAATAGATGGACTTTTATGAATATATTTTACGGCTATGAGCGAAGTTCCTTCTTTCTGATGTGCCTCCGTGGCCTACAGGATAAGAGCGCTGAATTTCAAGCACTAAGTCTCTCACCGCTGTGGTTCGAGCCTCGCTTGGGTCACATGTGAGACGCCGCTTTAGGTCAGGGTCAGGTGGGTGGTTTTCTCCGGGTTCTCCGGTTTTCTTGGAAATTCTGATAGGGACGTAATGCAAAAATAAATAATAATAATAATAAGAAGAAAACGAAGAAGACGAAAAACAAACACAACAATAAAACTAATAATAATAATAATAATGATAAACTAAGTCCACCCCAGTCGACGGCCACCTTTGAAAACTTTTTGAAAAAAAATAGCAAATATCATTTTTTTTTTAAATACGCAAAAAGCCAATTGTAAATGAGAAAATAAATAAATAAATAACCAGAGAGAAACAGACGGATAAAATATTAACCCTTTTCTTCACTTTTCCTAGCAAGTCGTTTACCAGTATGTGTAGAAATATACTTTGTCTTTAAAGACAACCGACTGATCGTAGCCTGAATAAACAATTTCAATTTAAATTCTATGACAGGGTATAAGTAGTTATATATTTTCACCATATGTTGCTTGATAAATTTAATAATTCTATTTAGTCACAAAGATGTTGCAAATTCAATTCGAAATTAACATGCAGAACGACAACGCATTAAAGTGACATATTGCATTCTCACATATTTCCAGCAAGCTGGCTTCAAAATCGAATACGTGGGCTAGCAATTTTGTTTCTAATTGGAAAAACTTTATTTTTTTATTAAATGTCCGTTTAGTTCGAAAAATAAACCTTTATTATTTTGTAGTCAAACATTTTTTTTTTTCGTTTATATATTATAAAATAGAAAGTAATAATGAAATTATATACTACATAACTAAATTTCTAGTGTTAAATTCTCAACGGATTTCATTATTTTTAAAGCTAGTCACATTCGAATGTTATTTCTTCTGACATGTAGTAACGCTTAACAATCCAATAAAAACATTCTTCTTCAAATCCGAGACTTAATTGTATGTAATGTTAGTCGGTACCTTATGATCTGCTTCTGGTCGGGACCGTCGAAATCTAGCTGTCTTTCTACTAGCATGCTGAAAAATAAATCGATTGGTAGGAGAAACTTGATTTATTTTTTCTTCAAAAAAAAAAAAATAAATAAAATAAATAAATAAAATACAACAGGTTGGGGCCTGAATTTTTATTCGTTTTTTTTAACATGTTTTTTCATAATGAACTTGTCATGTTGAGACTTGCGCTGTAAAACATTGTTCATTTAGATGCTCAAAAATGTAAGCTCTGTATTTTGGAAGGTACTATATGCCATAAAACTACAAAATGTATTTAAAACGCGAAATTACTATGAGCAAATTCAAAGACGAAGAACTTGAAAATGGTAGGGTCGTGTTTTAACTTTTAGTTTGTTATTTTATTGATCGGACGGTCTGAAACAGGGGCGACCGGGTTAGCCGAAATACGGGTGTTTAGGACTTTATTCCAATTTTACTGTAAAAAGGAGGGTCTAAGAGGGTCAAAATAGATCCAGAAAATGTTGTTTGTATTTTGTTTTAATAAGCATGAGCAATGTACATGAAATTACTTGCACGAGAGAGAGAGAGAGATAGAGAGAGAGAGAGAGAGAGAGAGATCTTTATTTGCCTTTTCTTAATAATTATTTATCCAAGCCAGTACTGGTTTTTATGGCCCATTACATCAAATTTAAAGTCCTACCATGATTTAGCCTCTGTTAGTCTTAAGGCTGGTGCGGTTTTAATGTAAATGCCATGATCTGTAAAGCATTTTGCCTAGATTTCAATTTGTCGAGATGTAAACGAGATAATTTTTTGAGCAATATTTGACAGGTCTGTAAAACTTTGGATTATCTTCACAGTTTTCAGAGCAATACAATTATCTGGCTTTCTGACCCTTGTAGGCAAATCTAATTAATTATAATTTATTACAATTGGGAGACACATTTGGAAACTAACGCCACTTAATGAAACTAAACAATTACGGAAACCGGCCTATTCAAATACACATGGACATTGAAAATTTTATCACTAAAATGATTCAAGAATGGCAATTGAGCGTTTCTGATGAAAGAATATTCACTCTACTGGTTAACCGTTTACGTATAACCTTGCTCAGGAGTAGTGGGGATAGGTACACAGTTAAAAACGGCCTAAATAGTATTGACTTGGCTGTTAAATCCAAAACAAACAAACAGTCAAACAAACTAATAAAACTACTATAAATAATTTGTTTGGTTAAAAAAATACGCAATTTTCTACATTCTGCTCAAAACATAGTTTGTGTGGATACTCGCTAGAGCCGCCTCGGCGAGGCGGTCAAACTGGCACAAAACATAGTTTATGGGTACTCGCTAGAGCCTTCTCGGCGATTCAAACGGGTACCCACGATCAATGTTTTGAAACAGAAAAAAAGTATACTACTATAAATCCCTGTTTTACTGTATGTGGTTTATGGGGGTCAAAATTATGTAGCGTGTTTTTATGATGGTCGGACCAAACCTCGGACAATGTAACAAACACATTAATGTTCCATTTCAAACTTAAATAGTTAAAAGAAGTATCAAAGCAGTACCGATTTATTCTCCAATATTTGAAATTTGAATTCGGAAGTATTACTATTTAAGAGTAAATACATAAATAAATAAATAAATCTCAAACATAGTTCAAGTAGCACGTCGTAGGCATCATATAGTGTTTGTGATTGTGAAACTGAATTCGGAAGCATTTACATTTCAGAATAAATATATCAATAAATAAATAGATAAATAAATAAATGAATCTCAAACATGCAGTTCAACTAACACACTGTAGGCGTAATATATTCTTTATTATTGTTTACCTTAGTGACAACCGCTGGCTGCTGGTTGCTAAGGTAAACTGGAAATTGATAAGGAGGGTAGTGTATTTCATTTTCAAGAAAGACCCAGACTGTTCTCATTAATTTATATGGACGTGTTCACAATACATTTGCCATTGTACTCTCGCTGGTACAGAATAACAATAACAACTTACAAAAATGTTATGACAATATATGCATCAATTTTCGTTGCTTCATTCAGTAGTTTTACTAAACAGTACAAACAAACTATATATTCTTTACATTTAGCTGGTGCTTCTAATTATTTGTAAAAAGGACCAAACCTTGCTGATAAAACTTCATGAAAAATACATGTTTTTTTTCGAAGATGCTGAATCTTGAACCGCTGGCACAAAAACATATTGCTATTACTTTTTATTATATGCGTAAATGATTATCAAATTCCTATATAAATGTGAACTTTAACCGACTGCAGTTACCTGGATGTCCGTAAAAGTTCGACATCCGTTTAACCCTTGAATGCATGTACTTTTATGCAGTCTACGCCCTGAATAGACTTTACGTTCTGTGGCGTTTAATCTGGGTCTACACTATTTGCAAATGTCAAAACACGTGAACCAAGCCAATATCTTACAGGTCATCACGTGAACAAATCCGTGAAACACAGACCCCTCTAAACCCCAATTTATACAATGAAAACATGATTTTCCTTATTTCTGCTCTATGGCATAGGTTGTGGGTACTCGTTAAAACTGCTTCAATGAGGCGGTTCTAACGAGCAACCAAACCCTGTATTTGGAGAATAAATAAGAAAACTATCACAAACTTTCTTCAGAAAAATTGCCTTTTTCGAGGTTTGAAAAATGCACTGTATCGCACGGATGTGTTATCATAGTGTACACTCTTGACAAACGCTTTGCTATAAATGACCGTCACCCAGATTTCGTACAGTCACGTGGACATCAGCAATCTTAAGCTGCGTATGTGCTTATTTACTAAGGACTGACTGACAAAGGATCGATCCATAAATCGCCAGGAATCCCCGTCAATACAATTCACCCTCAAAGTGTAAGTAAAACAAAACTGAAACATGAATTTGGTAATTTAGTACGCATACGGTTCGGTTTGGTCTTCGAGCAAGTACATGTACGTTCAGAGAACGTAGTTTCGAATTATTCTACAAATAAACTTCATCTGATTACAACCCGTCCTACCTCCCAGAGATCTGCCAATGATCATACATATGACGTCATGTGAGGACTCTGATCAGAGTGCGCGCATGCGTAGGCTGATCCGAGACTTCGCTGGACGCACACGGTCGCTTTGGTATGGCTCATAAAATATAATAAGTAGTTTGGGTCGAAGTACCAAAGCGTTAATCGAAAATGATTATTCCGTAGACAAATGGCAAATATTAATGTTCGAACCAACAGACATGGACTCCAGAAGAGTGCAAATATAACAAATAAGGCCAAAAATAGATGGACTTTTATTAATATATTTTACGGCTATGAGCGAAGTTCCTTCTTTCTGATGTGCCTCCGTGGCCTACAGGATAAGAGCGCTGAATTTCAAGCACTAAGTCTCTCACCGCTGTGGTTCGAGCCTCGCTTGGGTCACATGTGAGACGCCGCTTTAGGTCAGGGTCAGGTGGGTGGTTTTCTCAGGGTTCTCCGGTTTTCTTGGAAATTCTGATAGGGACGTAATGCAAAAATAAATAATAATAAGAAGAAGAAAACGAAGGAGAAGAAAAACAAACACAACAATAAAACTAATAATAATAATAATAATGATAAACTAAGTCCACCCCAGTCGACGGCCACCTTTGAAAACTTTTTGAAAAAAAAAAGCAAATATCATTTTTTTTTAAATACGCAAAAAGCCAATTGTAAATGAGAAAATAAATAAATAAATACATAACCAGAGAGAAACAGACGGATAAAATATTACCCCTTTTCTTCACTTTTCCTGGCAAGTCGTTTACCAGTATGTGTAGAAATATACTTTGTCTTTAAAGACAACCGACTGATCGTAGCCTGAATAAACAATTTCAATTTATATTCTATGACAGGGTATAAGTAGTTATATATTTTCACCATCTGTTGCTTGATAAATTTAATAATTCTATATAGTCACAAAGATGTTGAAAATTCAATTCGAAATTAACATGCAGAACGACAACGCATTAAAGTGACATATTGCATTCTCACATATTTCCAGCAAGCTGGCTTCAAAATCGAATACGTGGGCTAGCAATTTTGTTTCTAATTGGAAAAACTTTATTTTTTTATTAAATGTCCGTTTAGTCCGAAAAATAAACCTTTATTATTTTGTAGTCAAACATTTTTTTTTTCGTTTATATATTATAAAATAGAAAGTAATAATGAAATTATATACTACATAACTAAATTTCTAGTGTTAAATTCTCAACGGATTTCATTATTTTTAAAGCTAGTCACATTCGAATGTTATTTCTTCTGACATGTAGTAACGCTTAACAATCCAATAAAAACATTCTTCTTCAATTCCGAGACTTAATTTTATGTAATGTTAGTCGGTACCTTATGATCTGCTTCTGGTCGGGACCGTCGAAATCTAACTGTTGGTTTTCTTTTATAACATTATTTCTGTTATTTCCTGCTATCGAGTCCTCACAGTTGTTACATCTCTGTGGTTGTTTGATTTCTGTGTTCTCGGAGATGTTGCACTGGAAAAAATATTTATCGAAATCGTGACGGGAGTAAGGGCGAGGATTGCGGCCGCGTAAAATCAATTTAAGCCCCCCACCCGCACCCCCAGTGAAATACGTTTCACTGACCGTTCCAAGACGATTCTTCTGCCGCGGTTTATTTTTGTTATAGTTCATCTTTGAATGTGTGTATCGTTTTTGTTCTGGATAACCAATTGGCCATTTTGTGGGGAAGTAACTGTCCTTTTGGCTTTCTGCTATTGATGCTGCAATTAAGGTCTAGTCATTTCGTGTTTGCATTTCTTTCCCTTTGTTGTCTTTTATGGGAGATGTGGGTTATTGTTTACGATTCCTGACCATTGCCTTCACTTTATTTGGCCAAGAGTAGAGCCATCAAGTCGTTTCGCCCGAAACCAACAAAGGCCAATATCTAACTAAGGGGCAAATATCAATTCATTATACCGGATTTTATGTAAAAAAAAATAATAATAATAATAATAAAACAGGTACGGGTGTACGTCCGGACGTCCGTCCGCCCTTCCTATCGTCTTTCACAAACCTTGTCAAATGGAACTTCGTTTTTATTTCTTGGCCTATAGTGGTTACCAACTCGATACACATATTGCTTAGGATCTACAGATGCGCTTGAAAGTATCCATTTTTTTTATCTCACCGGTTCAAAAATGACCTAAATAGTGTTGACTGGGCCCAGAAACTCCAATAAAAACAAACATTCATGTGGGTCGGTTGAAACTTCTAGTGTGCAAAACTACTGATAGGGCGACACGACTGGTAGTGCGAAATGACAAGAAGTAACGTCTTTAGGGGCGAAACGTCTAGCGGAAAAAATAGTTTCCGGTGAAAGGGGATGCCGTCAAGAGCTGAATGTCTTCGGGGCGATAAGGTCTAACAAAAATTGTTTGCTTAACGACCCGTGTATCCACTATAGATCTGGTACGGGCAGGTTAGGACCACACATGTGTAGTTAAAGGCAATAACTCTACTTTAATTATTTTTGACTTATGACCCTTTATCTACTTATACCCATTTATATTGGCCATGGTTCTAAACCATGCAAGATATTCAAATGAAATTTGCTTTAATTATTCATAAAAATACAACGCACGTGTAGCAAAGGGCAACAACTATAGATTTTATTAACTCCGGCTTATTAGGTTACTCCTCTATACTGAATTGCAAAATGTATTTACATGGGTTTAGCCGACATTGTTTAACCCATTCTGTACCAGAAACCCCAGAACGGGTAGTTGGCAAACAGCGCAGGCCCAGATCAGACACTGCAGAACACGGCGTCTGATCAGGGCCTCCACTGTTTGCTAAAAGTTTAGTCATTTTCCGAATAAGTTTTGATAAAAACACAACCTGACACCCATAAATTTTGAAATGGATTCCAGCCATATGTAAGGAGGAAGATTCCATTTGGTGCAAAAAGGGTTAAAATAACTAGCAAGAAACCGTCAGAGTACCGACTTATAATACTGACAGTGCAACACTAGTGTATGTCTAAACTTTTCCGCCCATTCATTATGAACCCTCACCCGTGCGACATAGTGCATTTTTCATATCTCAAAAACGGCTACTATTCTGATGAAAATCAGCGATATTTCTCTTATTTATACTAAAAACATAGTTTGTGGTACTCGTTAGAACCACCTCATTGAGGCGGTTCTAACGAGTACCCACAACCTATATCGTGGAGCAGAAATAATGTATACTTTATTACATCTTTACCGGTCTTAAATAAGATCTAAATTAGATTTTGTGTTTGTTTATGGTTCTGCCAGAAAGTCCTATTTAAAATCTTTCGATACTATCCATCGTCGAGGCCGTCGTATGGCTATGGGAGCCTTCCGTACTTCTCCCGTATTAAGCCTTTATGTAGAAGCAGGTGAACCATCTTTAACTTCGCGCAGAGAAAAACTTTCTCTTCAGTATGCTAACAGACTTGCTGCTAATCCATCTAACCCGGCATCCAAGGTTTCATTTCCACCTGCATGTGTAGATAAGTATGAAACTAAACCCACAGCAATCAAACCTGTTGGATTACGTATATAACCACTGCTAGAAAATTTAGGTACCGACATTAAAAATATTCAAAAACATAAAACCGCCAAGTTTCCATCTTGGTGTAGTAAAAAAAACATCTATTCTGTTTGACTTACATGATGGAAAAAAATCCGAATCAAATTCAATACGACTCAAACAAAACTTTCAGGTACTGCAGTCACGTTACAATGATAACCAGCAAGTCTATACTGATGGTTCCAAAGAAGGAGATAAGGTTGGCTTTGCATATGCTTCTCAAGATACGCACCAAACCTTACGCCTTCCAGATGGTTCATCTATGTTTACAGCTGAAGCCAAAGCAATAGACCTAGCTTTATATTTTATCAGTTCTTCAACATTTCAAAAAACAATTATATTTTCTGATTCACTTTCTGTGCTTCAGGCTTAGACCATTCATCATCTAAAAATCCTCAAATACAAAAGTTGCTTGAAAAACATCATGACATTTCTAAAACACACCAAATCTTGTTTTGTTGGCTTCCGAGCCATATCGGCATTGTCGGCAATTAATATGCTGACAAGAAAGCAAAGGACTCGCTCAATCTTGATCCGTCTGTTTGTAAAATTTCTTTTAATAATTTTAAACTATTTATCAACAGATACATCTTGTCGGAATGACAAGGTAAATAGGAACGTGCAATAAATAACAAAATCCATGCCATTAAAGCTGTCGTTGTAACAAAATGGTCTCCTCCACAGTTTTCCAGGAAAGAGGATGTAGTAGTAACGCGACGGCGCAATGGCCATACTAGAGTTACTTATTCTTATATTTTAATGGTGATCATCATCCTTCTTGTGTAGGCTGTGATCAGCCATTCGCTGTGAAACATATCTTAATTGACTGTGTTGACTTTTCACCCTCACGTTACTTATATTTCAAAGCTGACACTTTGCAACAACTGTTTCAAGATGTACCTGTTGATAATATTATTTTATTCTTAAAAGAAATCGGACTTCTTCAACTGTTTCAGATTTTTATAGATTATCATTCTGACTTTTTTAGTTTTAATATCCTCATAATTCTTCAAACCGTTTGACGCTTATGACCCACAAAGAGGTTTGACGCGTCATTAGACACGAAATCATCATCATCACTTTCATTAGAGAATCATACATTCAATGTATCCCTCCATTCGCTGTCATTGGATGTGTCTAACAGTAGGTTCTCCTGGTAAAACCACCAACTGTGTCTTGCAGGACAGTTTTGCTATCATTTCTCTGTCCTAGTGAACATTTGTATTTTGTTTGTTCAACACCAGCAACACACGATGTGGAACGTCTGTATAATATCTCATCATGACTGAGAAGTCATCAGGGATCTGGAACACCAGAAGTATAAAACCACTGTGTGTGTATTCACCACACAATATAATATCAATCAAATAAAGTACCACCTATGCATAACTTAAGGTGAAATACATGGGACTTCATTAATTAACTGATAGAGTTCATACAATAAATGATATCTTCACCGCTGCACCACTTTAGGTGAAATGAAGCGGACTTGATAATATTTAACAATTAAAGTTTCATTACACAACGTTATAAGGCTCCGGAAACGTTTTCCCTTCACCTCTGTTTATCCAGAGTTTCACATATAATTATCATTTTCTGACAAAATGGCAAATTCCTCCCTATTTTTTGAGATCATTAGCAACCCTGCTTCAAATTCATATTTAACAAAGCAGTGTTTGACCCAGAAAACATCTCCAGTTCTCTGGTGTATTCCTTGCTACCAAAGGATAACCCTTTCTAGAACATATTTTACTTCACCAAGGTTTGATGTATTTTAGACTTGTACTGGGATATTATGTACTTTAAAGATATCATACTTTCATTTAGTATTAGTTATAGGATTTTTAAGACAATTCGTTTTTGATGTTTTTCCATGTATGTAAAACATGACAAAGTCTTATAAAATACTAAATGTCTATATTAGGATTCCCTGGTAATTCATACTTCATGGGTAATTTTGACTTTATCATGAGGGTAATATTTCCAGAATGCCGGACTTTGATATTTTCTCGCTTCTGGAATGTCGAAAACGCAGAACTAGATCTCACGGCACCAGGAAAAATGGTAACTATAAACGTAAGTTACGTTCTTTTAAACGAAACTACTAGACTGAAGTGACTGTCTATTAATTATTAAATCATGGACGCCACTCTATGCTTTCATTTCTAAGTTCATTACCCGTTTCTGTTTAACGTCTTCTGGACACCGAGGCGAATAAATTCTACGATTTTCTAATCAGTGTGATGCGGTTTTCTTAACTAGAGGCTATACTCAGCATACTCTCCGTCCTTACATTGATTCTGAAATTAATCATAAACGCCATTTCTTCAAAATATCCTTCATTAATAAGGGTATGTATTTTATAGATTTGCCCAGTATGTTTCGTGAGAGCTTGGTGCTTTCTTCCATTCCTGCTTATTTTCAAAATACTGAAACACCAATAATTTGCTATAAATATAACAAAGTAGAAGTAAAACAAAGATCAGGATACAATTCACTTACTACACCCATCAACGACACCAAAGGGAAAGAAACACAAACATTAAGCGGCCAGACCATAATGGAAACCTAAACAAAGGAAGGCCATAAGGACAGAGATACACACAGTAAGTAACAAACAACAACATAAATAAATCGCCACAGAAGAACCGCCTTGGAACGGTCAGTGGAAACCTGTTAGATCTATCATTTTTAATTTCAATAAACTTGTTTCAGATCTTGATATTGATAATAATACTCCTGATTCATGTGATTGTAAAAACTCGGTGTATTCCTATCCTGCTGCTGGTCATGTAATTACTGGCAATTTAAAAATTATTCCTGATTCTAGGATAAGTAATATAATTTCTAAATGACCGAAATATAGGTTTCCTTCTAAAATTGATTTCAGTAAATGTAGACATGAAATCGCTGCTGCCTTGAATGAATTCGGTAATCGATGGTGTAAGCGAGAGTATGTTGAGCATAAAGCCCTTAAGGACTGGAAACTTAGCATTATAAAACTAGTGAATAAACGCATTTCTTTCTATTCTCAAAATACTAACTTATTACCTCCTAAGCCTAAGACGTCTTTACGTCATCTTAAACTAGGTATTCAAGAATTTCATTAGAAGTATGTTTTGGCCCCTGCAGACAAGGCCGGTTACAACGTCGTCGTTGTGTGACGGCTCCACTATGTTAACACGCTATGTTTTGTTTAGTTTATGGTGACTTAGTATATAAATTCAGAAAAATTTATAACCGCAATGACTTCAGCACCCAATTTTGTAAAATCATTCTTCGATATAAAAAGATTGGGTACAACATGGATCTTATACGACAGACTGCATGCATGGTAGTTAACCCAATCACGGTTGGCAACTTTGCTTCCCTCTTTAATTGCACGCCGGTTGATCACCTCTGTGGTTCTTTGATTTTTTGTGTTCACGGAGATGTTGCACTGATGAGTGCCGGATCATTACAGGGTCACTGATGAGGCTTTATTAGCCGAAACTACGTAGTATGACCCATTTTCTTTCTTATGAATGTTTTCATTGCTCTTAAAGGAACTCATTTTTGATTTTTATTAGGAGGCCTTCATGCGGACTGAACAAATTATTTGTCTAAATCGCGACGGAAGCAAGGGCGAGGATTGTGGCCACGTAAAATCGATTTAAGCCCCCAAGTGGAAATCTTTCCACTGACCGTACCAAGGCGGTTCTTCTGTGGCGGTTTATTTATATTGTTGTTTGTTACTTACTGTGTGTATCACTTGTGTCTTTTTATTTTGGATGGCCATATGGCCATTTTGTGGGAAAGTAACTGTCCTTATGGCCTTCCTTTGTTTAGGTTTCCATTATGGTCTGGTCGCTTAATGTTTGTGTTTCTTTCCCTTTGGTGTCTTTGATGGGTAGAGTAAGTTAATTGTATCGATTCCTGATCTTTGTTTTATTTCTACTATTAAGCAGAAGCTTGGTGGTACTAATGCCTATTCACTTCAGCCTCCATCGGAGTCTAACTGTTGGTTTTCTTTTGCTCCAGCATTTCAGTGGTTTCTTGCTGTCGAGTCCTCACCGTTGTCTCACCTCTGTGGTTCTTTGATTATTTGTGTTCGCAGAGATGTTGCGCTGATGGATTAGAAGGCCTTCATGCAGACTGAACAAATTATTTGTCTAAATCGCGGCGGAAGTAAGGGCGAGGATTGTGGCCACGTAAAATCGATTTACCCCCCCCCCCCCCCAGTGGAAATCTGGTTCTTCTGAGGCGATTTATTTATGTTGTTGTTTGTTACTTACTGTGTGTACCGCTTGTATTTTTTGATTTTGGATGGCCATATGACCATTTTGTGGGAAAGTAACTGTCCTTATGGACTTCCTTTGTTTGGGTTTCCATTATGGTCTGGTCGCTAAATGTTTGTATTTCTTTCCCTTTGGTGTCTTTGATGGGACGAGTAAGTTAATTGTATCGATTCCTGATCTTTGTTTTACTTCTATTTCGCTGACGAGAGAGCTATAGTAGATGAACATATTTGTCATTCAGCCACCAAGTTTGTTATGTGTGTTACAGAAGACCAAGACAAGCTTCCTACGCTATACTGGTTACCAATACTTCCTAAAAGACCTTACCAAGCACGGTTTATTGCAAATTCTAGCTCTTGTACAACCACTGAATTTTATAATTTAATTTCAAAATTCAATATTGGACTTAAATCTCTTCTGCAGCAAGGTCTATCGGAACCCGAATTTTATGTTGACTTAGTATATAAATTCAGAAAAATATATAACCGCAATGACTTCAGCACCCAATTTCGTAAAATCATTCTTCGATATAAAAAGATTGGGTACAACATGGATGTTATACGACAGACTGCATGCATGGTAGTTAACCCAATCACGGTTGGCAACTTTGCTTCCCTCTTTAATTGCACGCCGGTGGGTCAGGCCTCAGATTCTATGACGGCTCCAACGTAAAGGCTTATTGAGAATTAGAGAGATCTAATTCAAGGTAATGTTGGTTGGTGCCTGATGCTCTGTCTCTGGTCGGGCCCATCGGAGTCTAACTGTTGGTTTTCTTTTGCTCCAGCATTTCAGTGGTTTCTTGCTGTCGAGTCCTCACCGTAGTCTCACCTCTGTGGTTCTTTGATTTTTGTGTTCACGGAGATGTTGCACTGATGATTTAGGAGGCCTTCATGCGGACTGAACGAATTATTTGTCTAAATCGCGACGGAAGTAAGGGCGAGGATTGTGGCCACGTAAAATCGATTTAAGCCACCCAGTGGAAATCATTCCACTGACCGTTCCAAGGCGGTTCTTCTGTGGCGGTTTATTTATGGTGTTGCTTTTTACTTACTGTGTGTATCACTTAAATCTTTTTATTTTAGATGGTCATATGGCCATTTTGTGGGAAAGTAACTGTCCTTATGGCCTTCCTTTGTTTAGGTTTCCATTATGGTCTGGTCGCTTAATGTTTGTGTTTCTTTCCATTTGGTGTCTTTGATGGGTGGAGTAAATTAATTGTATCGATTCCTGACTTTTCTTGTACTTCTATTTCGCTGACGTGAGAGCTATAGTAGATGAACATATTTGTCATTCAGCCACCAAGTTTGTTGTGTGTGTTACAGAAGGCCAAGACAAGCTTCCTACGCTATACTGGTTACCAATACTTCCTAAAAGACCTTACAAAGCACGGTTATTGCAAATTCTAGCTCTAGTACAACCACTGAATTTTATAATTTAATTTCAAAATTCAATATTGGACTTAAATCTCTTCTGCAACAATGTCTATCGGAACCCGAATTTTATGGTGAATTAGTATATAAATTCAGAAAAATATATAACCGCAATGACTTCAGCACCCAATTTCGTAAAATCATTCTTCGATATAAAAGGATTGGGTACAACATGGATGTTATACGACAGACTGCATGCATGGTAGTTAACCCAATCACGGTTGGCAACTTTGCTTCCCTCTTTAATTGCACGCCGGTTGGTCAGGCCTCAGATTCTATGACGGCTCCAACGCAAAGGCTTATTGAGAATTAAAGAGATCTAATTCTTGGTAATGTTGGTTGGTGCCTGATGCTCTGTCTCTGGTCGGGCCCATCGGAGTCTAACTGTTGGTTTTCTTTTGCTCCAGCATTTCAGTGGTTTCTTGCTGTCGAGTCCTCACCGTTGTCTCACCTCTGTGGTTCTTTGATTTTTGTGTTCACGGAGATGTTGCACTGATGAGTTAGGAGGCCTGTATGCGGACTGAACGAATTATTTGTCTAAATCGCGACGGAAGTAAGGGCGAGGATTGTGGCCACGTAAAATCGATTTAAGCCCCCCCAGTGGAAATCATTCCACTGACCGTTCCAAGGCGGTTCTTCTGTGGCGGTTTATTTATGGTGTTGTTTTTTACTTACTGTGTGTATCACTTGTGTCTTTTTATTTTGGATGGCCATATGGCCATTTTGTGGGAAAGTAACTGCCCTTATGGCCTTCCTTTGTTTAGGTTTCCATTATGGTCTGGTCGGTTAATGTTTGTGTTTCTTTCCCTTTGGTGTCTTTGATGGGTGGAGTAAGTTAATTGTATCGATTCCTGATCTTTGTTTTACTTCTACTTTATAAATTATTAACTGCCTCTCTTACTGCTATTAAAACGCATGTGATTAAATATTGTGATAAAAAAAGAAGAAAGTCGTTGAAAGATCAGGAAGAAATCTATTTTGGTCTATTAAAAATTCGAATGAGGTTTTAAATAAATTGAAATCCAGACGTTTTCGTGCTTCAAGTCTGTCTACTTACGGTTTTTCCACTCTTTACACTACACTTCCTCATAATCTTATAAAAGAAAATCTTAATGATTTAATTGAATGGGCTTTTCATAGAGAAGATTCTCTCTATCTTGCATGTAATGTCATAAATGCATTTTTCACTTCTAAAGAGCATAAGAATTATACACTTTGGTCATGTCAGAAAGTGTGTGATGCTCTCACCTTTCTACTTGACAATATTTATATTAGATTCGGTACTAAGTTATTCAGACAAATCGTGGGTATTCCGATGGGTACGAATTGCGCACCTCTTTTGGCTTATCTGTTCTTGTATTGTTATGAAAGAGACTTCATGTTGTCACTTTCCATTGATAACCAATCTGAAAATAGTGAAGCTTTTAGTTCTACTTCTAGATATTTATTACATATTGACAATACTTACTTTGATTGTTTGATCAGTCAGATTTATCTCCTAGAACTTCAGTTAAACAAGGCAAATTCCTCTCATACCGAGGCCCCCTTTTTGGATTTATATTTATCTATTGTAGATGGATTTGTTTCTTGCACAATTTATGATAAACGTGATGATTTTGATTTCGAGATTGTAATTTTTTTCTTTTTTAGACGGTGATGTTCCTCGTGCGACATCGTACGGGGTTTGTATTCCGCAATTAATTCGATTCGCTAGAGTGTCTAGTCAGGTATCCGACTTCAACACTCGTATTAAATTATTAACCGCTGAACTTCTTAATCAGGGGTATCGGTATCATAAACTACGTAAAGCCTTTTCTAAGTTTTATAGACGTCATTCTTATTTGGTTTCAAAATTCAATGTTTGACTTACGACACTTCTGCAACATGGCCTATCGGAACCCAAATTCTATGGTGACTTCGTATATAAATTTAGAAAAATACATGCCTGTAATGACTTAAGTACCCAATTTCGTAAAATCGTTCGTCGATATATAAAGATTGGGTACAATATAAATGTTATAAAACAGATTGCATGCATGGTGGTTATCCCAATCACGGTTGGCAATTTTGCTTCCCTCTTTGATTGCACACCGGTGTGTCGAACTTAAAATTATATGACATTTCCAGCGTAAAAACATAAATGGAATTTTATTTTATTTTTGTATTCGTTATGTTGGTTGGCGTGTGATGCTCCGTCTTTGGTCGGGCCCCTCGGAGTCTAACTGATGCTTTTCTTTTGCAATTCTGTTGTTGTATGCCGTCGAGTCCTCAACATTGTTTCATCTCTTTAATTTTTTGATTTGTATGTTCTCGGAGATGTTACACTTATGAGTTAGGAAGTCTTCATGCGGACTAAACAAAATTAGTGTATACCGCGACAGAGGTAAGGGCGAGGATTATGGCCATGTAAAATCGATTTAAGCCCCCCGTTAGAATTCTTTCCACTGACCGTTCCAAGGCGGTTCTTCTGTGGCGGTTTATTTATGTTGTTGTTTGTTACTTACTGTGTGTATCACTTGTCTTTTTATTTTGGATGGCCATTTGGCCATTTTGTGGGAAAGTAACTGTCCTTATGGCCTTCCTTTGTTTAGGTTTCCATTATGGTCTGGTCGCTTCATGTTTGAGTTTCTTTCCCTTTGGTGTCTTTGATGGGTGGAGTAAGTTCATTGCATCGATTCCTGATCTTTGTTTTACTTCTACTTAACTTCTATCAACAAAGCTTTTAAATCACCGGGAGATATAGAACTTGTAGATAAATGGTTTAATGCTTTCAGACTTTCTGTCCTTATGGCCTTCCTTTGTTTAGGCTTCCATTATGGTCTGGTCGCTTAATGTTTGTGTTTCTTTCCCTTTGGTGTCTTTGATGGGTGGAATAAGTTAATTGGATCGATTCCTGATCTTTGTTTTACTTCTACTTTCCAATATAGAATATTGCGTTTTGAAAAGTCATTTTGATTTCATCAAAAATCATTTGAAACCGAATATAGGTATAACACTCGTAATAAATTGTTAACTGCTAAACTTCTTAATCAGGGTTATCGATATCAAAAACTATACAAACCCTTTACAAACTGTTATAGACGTCGTTCCGATTTAAATGAAAAATGCAATGCTGGATTTAAATCTCTTCTGCAACAATGTCTATCAGAGTGAGTGAGTGTTTCAGTTTTACGTCCCACCAACAGCTAAGGTCATACGGAGACGGGACCTCGGTTTAAAGACTCATCCGAAAGTCTGGAGAAGCCCGGGATCGAACCTGCGACCCCTGGTTTACAAGGCGAGTAGCGTAACCACTCGACCACGGAGGCTTCTAATGTCTATCAGAACCTGAATTTTATGGTATAGTATATAAATTTAGAAAATATATAATTGCAATGACTTCAGCGCCCAATTTCGTAAAATCATTTTTCGATATAAAAAGATACGACAGACTGCATGAATGGTAGTTAACCCAAACACGGTTGACAACGTTGCTCCCCTCGTTAATTGCACGCTGGTGAGTCAGGCCCAAGATTCTATGACGGTTCCAGCGTAAAAGCTTACTGAGAATTAGAGATAATTTAGTTTTATGTAATGTTAGTTGGTTGGTGCCTGGTACTCTGTCTCTGGTCGGGCCCGTCGGGGTCTGGCTGTTGGTTTTCGTTTGTTCAAGCATTTCGGTGGTATATTGCTGTCAAGTCCGCACCGTTGTTTAATCTCTGCGGTTGTTTGGTTTTGTGTTCTCTTTGGTGTTGCGCTGGTGGGTTGGGGCCTTCATGCGGGCTGAACAGGTTGTTTTGTAAGTAGCGACGGAAGTAAGGACGGGGCTTGCAGCTGCGTAGGATCGATTTAAGCCTACCCCCCCCCCCCCCCAGAGAAATTCATTTCACTGATCGTTCCAGGGCAGTTCTTCTGTCGCGGTTTATTTTAATTATGGTTTGTCTTTGAGTGTGTGTTTCGCTTATTTTATTTTGGATTGGCAGTTGTCCATTTTGTGGGAAAGTGGCTGTCCTTTTGGCTTTCCTCTATTGATGTTTCCATAAGGGTCTAATTATTTCGTATTCCTTTCCCTTTGGTGTCACTGATGGGAGATGCGAGTTAATTGTATCGATTTCTGACCATTGCCTTCACTTCTATCATGAATAAATTGACGCAGTCTTGTAAGCTTTTCTTCAAAATAGAAGTAGAGGCAATGATTAGGAATCGATACAATCAACCCACAGGTCCCATCAGGGACACAAAAGGGAAAGAAACACAAACATGAAACAACAGACCTAATGGAAACATCAATAGAGGAGAGCCAAAAGGACAGTTACTTTCCCACAAAATGGCCAATTGGCTATCCAAAATAAAATAATATACGCGACACAAACACCCAAAGACAATCCATACCAAAAATAAACCGCAGCAGAAGAACCGCTTTGGAACCGTCAGCGGTAACGAATTCCACTGGGGGGGGGGGGGGGGCTTTAATCGATTTTACGTGGCCCAATTCTCGCCCTTACTTCCGTCGCGATTAAGAATTGTCCTTGTAGCTTAAGAATTTTTCTGTCAAGCTTCTGAATACAGAATATGAGATCCATAAATGATTTCCTGTAACCACTGACTTGTACTCTTGGCATATTCAACACAGACGGTGACATACCTAGGTCATTAACAATCTGTTCTTGATTCGTAGCCAACATATTTATAGTCTGTTAATATTTTCAAGGTCAGATTCTGACATTGTACCAAACAATGTACTCATAAGCTGACCTATAAATGGTATGATAGAGTGCTTAACTCTACCAGTACCGTTGTGTTGTGTCTTATAGTCCTCGAAGGTTTTGAATATGGATTGATAAGTATCAGTTAACAAGTAAACCTCAATCTGCAAACTTTAAAAAGTTTCACGGTATTCCACTAGTTCTCCCCTACCATAGTCGTATGCAATTGTGTGAAATATTTGACTCGTGCTTTAAATGTCATCCTTGATTTTGTTTACAAGACCTCGAAATGGTTTTAGGTCATGTACAAATGTGACATACCAATGTGCATCATTAGTATAAATTTCGTTTGTCTTCTGAAAAATTACATTTTCAGAAATATGCAAGGCGTTTGAACCATTAATGAGCCATGCAACGCAGACTATACAGTATAGGCTGCGTCTCCTGACAACCGGTTGTCAGAAGCATTTTACATAGCAAAAATGCTCCAGACAACCAGCACCGGTTGTCAGGAGCATTTTACATAGCAAAAATGCTCCTGACAACCGGCAATATTTTTCCAATAAAAGCCTGCTATATAAGCATTATTTTGGTTGCTTAACCCAGTATTTTAAGTTTCTTGATACATGTTTATTATGTTTTGTCTTCTTTGGTATTTTAACACTCTGTCTATGCATAAATATTTTCAAAAAGTTTGCTATAAGTTACAACAGACAATATAAACAGATGACATTTTCAAATTCAGTTTTTGTTGGCATCTTAAGGCTCAGAAGACAGCTTACTTTCATTGTCTCACACACTGATATATCTCAAACTAGTGTTTAAATCAAATTCAATTTTGGCCAACATTTAGTTTTGCCGCATTTCCATCCATTTCAACACCTTTTATATCATTTTTTTATTTGATGTTTAACAACCCGTCAACACTGTAAAGGTCATTTTGGAGACGTTGCTTCCAATTTTGTGGGACTTTTACCCGACATTGAGATGAAATGACATCTCAAGCCCTGTCGCCCAATGAAACCACTAGGGTTTATTAGCATGGACAGTGCGCCTCGCACCGCGGTTCCTGGACAGGCTGAGATCCAATAAGCCGTTTACCAGTACTGCGGGCCGGATTCAGCTCTGCTCAGCGTGGAAGCATCGTGCAGCCCATATATTTCTTCAAGCCCCTATGGGCGGGGGCGTCCTTTTATATCAAACTACTGTTACCATTAGCCCCTAATTCCAGTAGCTTGGAGTTTGAGTTGATTATAGTCATTTGATTGTTTTGTTAAGAAAAAAACAGGGTACTTTGTTTTAACCCATTGTATACTGGTGGATTCTTCCATTCTTATTTGTTGGACAGGTATTTGTTGGACAGGTCCATTTGCCATTTAAGGGTCTCAGGTCTATTTTTTATGTTAATAATATTTTTGATGGAAAATCCTGTTTGCAAACAGTGCAGTAGACCCAAACAAGATGCCACATTATGCAGCATCTGATCAGGGTCTGCACTATTTGCCTATGACCCTTTTATGGGTATCTCAGTAAAAATGGGTCCAACTGATATTGGCTTAGAGTTGGACAAGGCCTGTTGTCCATGCAGCAGGTATGGGAAGAGGGGGAATAACTATTTCTTCTGTTTCTACACTTCCATTCATTTTCTCAGTCACTTTCATCTCTTCTACTGTCTCTTCTGTCTCTGTTCTCCCTTTCTCAGGGAGACAACAAAAAATGACCCACAAGGATTGATGTGTCATTTATCCTAACTCAATCAATCAATCAATTGGTAAGAATGGGTCAATTGACTTGAAAACAGATGCAACCATCAAATTCTTGTTAACAAATAAAAACTCCTGCACTCAAACCCACATCTGACAACAGAATATTCCACCTAATAGTGTGGGTTGTCTGTATATAGTTACTCCACAGCTTAAAAGGCCTTATATCTCAGGAACTATACACATCCACACCCCTAAACTATATATATATATTATTGTTCCTTATGATAAGACGTATTCATTGATACCCACCTGGGCTCTGTTTGGTCAATGTCCCACCCCCCACTTCATAAAAGGCCTAATATTTTAGATACAGAGCCAACATGGGTGCTCATTTGGAAATGGGGGCTCGTTTGGGAGACTTTATAATCAATGAATTAAAACCATACATGGCTGCCAGTTGGCAGTACCCACCTGAGCTCTGGTGAGCATAGTGGCCCATAAGCCTCTTGTTAAAATAACATGAATTAAGTTAATTTGAATACTAAAAAATGACAAAGAAGCATTAAACATGCATCAATAACCATGAAATACTAAAAAGGTAATTAAAATAATACTAATATCATAGGTTTTTATTGGAAAAATATTGCTGGTTGTCAGGAGCATTTTAGCTATCAAAAATGCTCCTGACAACCAGTTGTCAGGAGACACTTCCTACAGTATATCAGTATATTCTGAAAGAATATAAAGTAACATTTAACATAAGAAGAGGAAGCGGATAATAATGTTTTTGGTGACCTGATTAAGTTTTCGAAAGCCAACGCAAAATCTCTAAGTTCCATCTTTCATCATCAATTTCAACTCGAAATGACCAAGGGGAATTTGACCTTCTAATGACAACTCAGCCTAACATCTCATCAACTGCCTTGTCAATATTTTCTGCGTTAAATGGCAGCCCAACAAGGTCTTACGTTTATAGATATTATTTCTCCAGTATCTATTTTCATTTTTACAACATCAGTATGACCTAGTTCTGAGTCCATGCTAGTGAAAAGGTTTTTACACTTTTTCATAACTAACTGTTCAATCTTGTTTCTATATTTCTCTGATCCATCTAAGGTTTTCGAATGTATTTTACTATCAGTGGAACTGAACATTAAAACAACCGTCTACCTTTAACAATGTGCCATGTGCGATGATTCCAAATCCTCAGAGTTTATACGTAGCTTTGGTTTGTTTTCTAAATTGTCAATGAACACTCCGCCCCTGTATCAACAATACTTCTAAACTTTTGCTTACTAATGAAAATTATACAAAAGTTTGGATTGCCAGAAATATTCACTCTGAATGTGGTTTTGTTGTTTTTGTTTCTACTGTTCTCTGCAGTGATTTTTTAATGCAGAGGTCTACCTAGTTTTCCTGTAAACAAGGTCGCCTTGCCTAAATTGACCTACTTCGGAAATAATCCATTACCAGTCTATTTCCCTGGTCCTTGACCTTACAGTCCCTTTTCATGTGGCCTTCTTGACCACAATACCAGCATCTAATAGGTGTGTTTGAGTCACTGTTTACAGTGTTCACCCTGTTAAATCTATTTCTTCGCATTAATCCTTGACCTCATGGATGGTGAACTTTCATTGGTTCACTGGTTCTGTATGACATATTTTCTTTTGCTCTTAAATTCTGCTCAAAAGTAACAACACCAATTGCAGCCTGAAGAGTGTCAAGATGGTCCCTAAGGATTCGTCAAGCCATCAAGAAATATATCAATGAGTTGGCGGTCAATAGAGTCTCCACCCTGATTATTATATGCCTCTTCAGCAAGATGCAATAATCGCTTGGCGAATATATGAATGTTTTCGCCTTATTTTTTGTTTGCAGTTTCGCAAAAGTGGCAAAGCCATTTGAGCATCCATCACATCTGAGAACCGTACAGCCAACTGTTGTTTCAAATGGACCGTGGTTGATGCTGATTAGCCTGCATATACCTATGGATAAATCCACTTACTGCACCTATCGATGACTGATAAGCAACAAGCAATTTACCGTAATTAGGTAGTTGTACTAGTGTGGCGGTCCTATCGAGTACCCACAATCTAAGGCAGATATTGTATACCCCGTATACTGTATATAAAGTGGGGTTTAGGTGGGGTTGTCCTCGTTTCACGGACTTGTTATCGTGAGGCGTAACCATTAGCACGATTCTGCCTCATCTGGTACGTTTTTGTTTTCGGTTTGACAGCCCATTCAAATTTATTTCACTAATTTCGAGCCGATCGTTAATCAGATGTGAGCGAAAACGCAGAGAAAAACGCAAACAAAAACACAGGACATTCTGTTGCAGAACCTGGAATCTCACACGTGACCTGATCGAGGCTCTAACCACAGCGGCAGGAGTCCTAATGATTGTCCTAATAATGGTTTGCCCTTCCATACAGGTCCATTTGTCATTTAAGACATGTCATACCTATGTCTTAGTTTCTATTTTATTTCTGATCGCAAATCCTGTCAGCAAACATTAGAGACCCATCCCCCTCCGGTACCGCATGCTACGGCGTTTGATCTGGGCCTGCGCTGTTTGCCAGGCTACCATTTCCGGACTTTCCCTCATGAAATGAGTTATGAGACGCAACACTTACAAGCCCCGTCTGGAACTTTACTGTGTATACAAAGCGTTGCAATATAAAATCCTTACATCACCCAGACATGTTCTCTAAGAACATAGATGCCCCCACCACATACCCGTTCAAAACAAGCTTAATGTAACAGCACCGCGGTGATCTAAAATTAGGTTAAGGTCACGCTTACCTAATCAGTTCTTCATCCTTACTCAATGTTTTATCCATGCAAATTTGATTAAAATCCACCAGAAGATCATGAGATACTCGGCACAAAGTCTGAATTTGGTCTCATTTTGACCTACTTACCACGGCTGTGACCTTGAAAATAAGGTCAATGTCACAAAAACACTAATTCGTTCTTCCCTTTTATAGAACATATTTAACTTAACTACAGCTGGTGTGTGGGAGTGTGTGGTGGCGGTAAAACGTCTCCCTGCCCTACATCATAGTGTAGATTATATTTTCTTGTCCTTTTGGATCATTGATTCCATTGTGGAATTTTGAAAATATCTGAGGGTCACTGATGAGGCCTAATTGACCGAAACTAGCTAGTCAGGCCCAGAAAACATGCACACTCCATATTTTTAGTTCTGTGGTGTAGTCCTTGCTTCCAAAGGATAACCCTTTTATAGAACATATTTATCCTGTTGACGTCGGAGTATACCTGTAATACCTTGACTGGGCTTGAGTATTGCGGCATTGTTCAAGTCATCGACCAAACAGTGCTGCCAGTGTTTGGATTTAGATTGAGAAGGCATTTTGTTTTACGGTCCAACTCGCACTACTTTGCCGGTGCAGCCTTCTCATGTAAGATCGGCTTCAGCTCGGCAATGAAACACCATACAGCCTTATTTTTTTCTCTAAGCTCTATGGGCGGGGTCCAATTATAATTGGATTGTATGCGTAATATTGCAAGATCAAATCAAATGACTACACAAATTACATGTTTACATGGACACTTGACACGATAACTACTGCTCCCTCATACAGCTAGTATATGCACAGAAATAACTGCATGCACACAATGTCATTGAAAACAGAACATAATATTACCCTTCAAAAGGTTCTCCCCTGTAGACACACAGCATTGAATTCTGAAACTAGTGAACAAACGCATTTCTTTCTACTCTCAAAATACGAATGAGTTACCGCATTAACAGAAGTAAAGGCAATGGTCAGGAATCGATACAATTAACCCACAACTCCCGTCAGAGACGCCAATGGGAAAGAAAAACAAACATGAAATAAATAAACAAACATCAATGGCGGAAGCTAAAAGGACAGTTTCTTTCCCACGAAATGGCTGATTGGCTATCCAAAACAATAAAGACGTCTTTAGGTCACCTTTAACTAGGTATTAAAGAATTTCAGTTTGTTTTGCCGTAGTCGATAAGGACCATAACAATGTCGTCGTTGTTTGACGGTTCCACTATTTTAACACTCTTCGGCAAGAGGTTGGTGATACAAAGGCCAATAAACTGCAACCTTGAGGGCTGTAGTTGATGACCAAATTTGTCACCAAGTTTGCTGTATGCGTTAAAAATGGAAGTGGAGGCAATGGTCAGAAATCGATACAATCAACCCACAGCTCCCATCAGAGACACCAAAGGGAAAGACAAACAAACATGAAACAGCAGACCCTATTAGAAACACCAACAGCGGAAAGCCAAAAGGACAGTTACTTTCCCACAAAATGGCCAATAGGCTATCCAAAATAAAATAACATAAGCGACACAAACACCCAAAGACTAGCAGGCAAAGACAAGCTTCCTACGTTATATCGGTTAAATACACTTAATAAAAAACATACAAAATAAAAAGAGAAACGATCAGGAACTGAAACAATCAGATCCCAAATTCTTCCCACAATGTCACTAGAGAAAGAAGTCGAAATATCACTGCTGCAAAAATACCCATTATTTTCCCATTAATTGCACCATTAAAATAAGCCATTAAACCCCATTAATTATGATTCTATTAATGGCCTTTTTTAATGGAAAATGTAGTGAAAATAGTTAAAAATGTTAGAATACCATTAAAACACCATTAAAATACCATTACTTTTAAAGATATAAATGGGCATTAAAATGTTGTTAAAAAGTGGCAAGTTACTAAAATAATTGCCACAAATTTACCCCATTAAAGTTATTTTTAACATATTTAATGCCAATCAATTCAATGATTTTTTTATGGTCATTAAATATTTGGCCATGAATAGAACCATAATTATTGGATTTTTGATGGGCATTAATCTTTAATGGCAATGAATTCAGGAATAATGCCCTTTTAATTGCCATTAATGTTGAACATTTTTGTGTCGCATTAATGGCCATTAATTATATTATGAAAGGCCATTAACACAGGCAAAAACAAAAACACTAATGACCATAATGACACCACCAATAATTTTTCCAGAAAGTAGTTAATGGCCATTAAAACTATCATTCTGTGCAAGTTTGATGATGATTAGACCAAAACTGTGGCCTCTAGTGTGTTCACAAGGTTTTTCTCTAATTTAACCTCCTGACTTACTTTTTTACCCAAAGTGACCCATATTCGAACTTGACCGAGACATTGTCAAGTTGATCGTACTGGGCAAGATTCATGATGATTGGACCAAAACTGTGGTTTCTAGTGTATTCACGAGGTTTTTCTATGGTTTGACCTACTGACCTACTTTGTGACCCGACATGACCCATAATCGACCGTGACCAAGATATTATCAAGATGATCATTCTGAAAAAGTTTGATGATGATTGGACCAAACATGTGTCATCTTGTGTGCTCAGAATGTTTTTCTATGATTTGACCTACTGACCTACTTTTTGACCCAACAAAACCCATATTCGAATTGGACTGAGATATTGTCAAGATGATCATTATGGGCAAGTTTGATGATGATCGGACAAAATCTGTGGCCTCTATGGTGTTCAGAGCGTTTTTCAATGGTTTGAACTACTGACCTCCTTTTTGACCCGACATGACCAATATTCGAACTTGACCGAGATATTGTCAAGACGATCATTCTGAGCAAGTTTGATGACGATCGGACCCAAACTGTGGCCTCTAGAGTGTTCACAAGGTTTTTTATGGTTTGACCTACTGACCTACTTTTTGACCCGACCTGACCAATATTCGAACTGGACCGAGATATTGTCAATATGATCAGTCAGAGCAAGTTTGATGACGATCGTACCAAAACTGCAGCTATCATGCAGACAAGAACAAAATAGGCAAGTTTTGCCTTTTGAGGGACCAAACATGTGTCATCTTGTGTGCTCAGAAGGTTTTTCTATGATTTTACCTACTGACCTACTTTTTAACCCGACAACACCCATATTCGAATTGGACTGAGATATTGTCAAGATGATCATTCTGAGCAAGTTTGATGATTATCGGACCAAAACTGTTGCCTCTAGTGTATTCACAAGGTTTTTCTATGATTTGACCTACAGACCTATTTTGTGACCCGACATGACCCATTTTCAAATTTGACCCATATATTGTCAAGACGATCATTCTAGAGTGTTAATCTCTAGAGTGTTCACATGGTTTTTTATGGTTTGACCTACTGACCTACTTTTTGACCCGACCTGACCCATATTCGAACTTGACCGAGATATTGTCAATATGATCAGTCTGAGCAAGTTTGATGACGATCGGACTAAAACTGCAGCTATCATGCAGACAAGACCAAAATAGGCAATTTTTGCCCTTTCAGGGACCGTAACTCCGTAACACATGATGGGATATGGCTAGTTCAAGAAAGGAATACAGATCTCATGGTGGTTCAAGTTGTGTGCAAATAAAAATCAAAAATGAGTTCCTTTAAGAGCAATGAAAACATTCATAAGAAAGAAGATGGGTCATACTACGTAGTTTCGGCTAATAAAGCCTCATCAGTGACCCTGTAATGATCCGGCAAAGAAAGCCAGAGGAAACATACTGCAATTTTGCGAATTTCGAATTGGCAGTCGATACAAAGTCTGGTTATAATCAAATCCTAAATGAAGATGTTATCGTGCGGACAAGAAATTGTTTACGCACGGACGGACGCACACACGCACGGACGACGGACGAAATGTGATCACAAAAGCTCACCTTGTCACCACGTGACAGGTGAGCTAAAAAGAGTTGAAAAATGGGTTGATAAAAATGGTTTCAAGTTCTCAAAGTCGAAAATGCAGTGTGTCCATTTTTGTTAGCTACGGAAGAAACACGAACATCCCTTCCTGTTTTTATACGGATTAGAAATTCCTGTTGTTGAAGAAGCCAAATTTCTAGGGGTCATATTTGTTCAAAAGTTACCTTTTATTCCCCATTTTATATATCTTTAAGCAAAAGGCTTTAAAGCTTTGAATCTTTTGAAGGTTTTAGCTCATACAAGTTGGGGAGCAGATCGGTGTACCTTATTACATCTTTACCGGTCTTCCAACGTAAAGGCTTATGTTGGTTGGTACCTGATGCTCTGTCTCTGGTCCGGCCCGTTGGAGTCTAACTGTTGATTTTCTTTTGCTCCAGCATTTCTGTTGTTTCTTACTGTCGAGTCCTCACCGTTGTTTCATCTCCGTGGTTGTTTGATTGTTGTGTTCACGGAGAGGTTGCATTGATGAGTTAGGAGGCCTTCATGCACTCTGA
Source organism: Lucinisca nassula (assembly GCA_963580285.1). Classification (NCBI taxonomy): domain Eukaryota; kingdom Metazoa; phylum Mollusca; class Bivalvia; order Lucinida; family Lucinidae; genus Lucinisca; species Lucinisca nassula. The sequence goes on from OY757015.1 coordinate 17,750,993, forward strand.
ACTAATTGTTTGTCGTAATCGTGACGGAAGTAAGGGCGAGGACTGTGGCTACGTAAAATCGATTTAAGCCCCCCAGTGGAGTTCGTTTCAGCGGACCGTTCCAAGGTGATTCTTCTGTCGCGGTTTATTTTTGTTTTGGTTTGTCTTTGGGTGTTTGTGACGCTTGTATTGGTTTGTTTTAGGTGGCCTTCTGGCCCTTTGTTGGGAGGATTGCTGCCCTTTTGGCTTTTCGCTGTTGCTGTTTACAATGGGGTCTGTTGCTTCATGTTTGTGTTTCTTTCTCTTTGATGTCTCTGATTGGACCTGTGTGTTAATTGTATCGATTCCTGATCATTGCCTCTACTTCTGTTTTGATAAGATTTAAATTATATTATGGCTCTGTTGTTTATGGTTCTGCCAGAAAGTCCTATTTAAAATCTCTATCCATCACCAAGGCCTTCGTCTGGCTATGGTTGCCTTTCGTACTTCTCCCGTACTAAGCCTTTATGTGGAAACAGGTGAACCTTTTTAACTTCGTGCAGAGAAAAACGTCATCTTCAGTATGCGATCAGACTTGATGCTAATCCAACTAACCCGGCTTTCAAAATTCCATTTCCACCTGAATTTGTAGATAAGTATGATATTAAACCCACAGCAATCAAAACTTTTGGATTACGTATATTACCACTGCTAGAAAATTCAGGTATCGACCTTAAAAATATTCAAAACCATGAAACCGCTGAAGTTCCATCTTGGTGTATTAAAAAACGTTTGTTCTGTTTGACTTACATGATGGCAAAATATCCGATTCAAATCCAATGCTACTCAAACAAAACTTTCAGGTACTCCAGTCACGTTACAATGATATAATGTGATAAAGTTGGTTGTGCGTATGTCTCTCAAAATGCGCACCAAACCTGGCGCCTTCCAGATGGCTCATCTATTCTAACAGCTGAAGCCAAAAGCAATACACCTAGCTTTAGATTTAGTCAGTTCCTCAACAATTCAAAAGGCAATTATATTTTCTGATTCACTTTCTGTGCTTAAGGTTTTAGACCATTTATCATCCAAAAATCCTCAAATTAAAAAATTGATCGAAAAACATCACGACATTTTAGAAACTGACCAAATCTTGTTTTGATGGCTTCCGAGCCATATTAGCATTGTTGGCAATGAGTATGCTGACAAGAAAGCAAAGGAATCGCTTAATCTTGATCCGTCCGTTTTTAAAATCCCTTTTAATAATTTTAAAACACTGCTCAACATATACATCTTTTCGTAATGGCAAGGTGAATGGAACTGTGCTATTGATAAAAACTCCGTGCCATTAAACCTGACGTTGGAACAAAATGCTCTCCTCCACGGTCTTCCAGAAAAGAGGATGTAGCATTAACGCGACTGCGCATTGGCTATACTAGAGTTACTCATTCTTCTATTTTAAATGGTGATGATCAGCCTTCATGAGTAGGCTGTGATCGGCCTTTCACTGTTAAACATATCTTAATTGAATGTGCAGACTTTTCATCGTCCTATAACTTATGCTTCAAAGTTGACACTTTGCAACAACTGTTTCAAGATGTGCCTTTTGATCTTAAAATAAATTGGTCTTTTTCATAAGATTTAATTTTGCTTCAGATTCTTATACATTATCATTCTGACATTTTTTAACTTTTAATACCATCATAATTCTACATACCTTTATAAAGAGGGGTGGCGCGTCGTTAAACACGAAATCGTCATCATCATCGTGTTCGTGTTTCTTGTCCTTTGACGTCTTGGATGGGAGGTAATTGTATCGATCCCTGATTATTCCTATTGTCGTGTTTGATTTTATTGTTTTATAATTATTTTTTTCTTCCTTTCTGTAAAGGCAAATTCCTCCTTTTTGGATTTACTTTTATCTATTCTAGATGGATTTGTTTCTTGCAACATTTATGATAGACGTGATGATTTTGATTTCGAGATTGTAAATTTTCCTTTTTGGACGGTAATTTTCCTCGTGCGACATCGTTCGGTGTTTATAAATCGCAGTTAATTCGATTCGCAAGGGTGTCTAGTCAGGTATCCGACTTCAACACTCGTAATAAATTATTAACCGCTAAAATTCTTAATCAGGGGTATCGGTATCATAAACTACGTAAAGCCTTTTCTAAGTTTTATAGACGTCATTCTGATTTGGTTTCTAAATTCATTGTTGGACTTAAAACATTTCTGCAACAAGGCCTATCGGAACCCGAAATCTATGGTGACTTAGTATATAAATTTAGAAAAATACATGCCTGTAATGACTTTAGTACCCAATTTCGTAAAATCGTTCTTCGATATATAAAGATTGGGTAAAACATACATGTAATAAAACAGACTGCATGCATGGTGGTTAACCCAATCACAGTTGTCAACTTTGCTTCCCTCTTTGATTACACACCGGTGGGTCGGGCCTAAGATTATAATACGGTTCCAGCGTAAAAACATAAATGGAATTTTATTTTATTTTAGTATTCTTCATGTTGGTTGGTGCCTGATGCTCCGTCTTTGGTCGGGCTCCTCGGAGTCAAACTGTTGGTTTTCTTTTGCTCCAGCAATTCTGTTGTTGTATGCTGTAGAGTCCTCAACCTTGTTTCATCTCTGTAGTTTTTTTTATTTGTATGTTCTCGGAAATGTTACACTGATGAGTTAGGAAGCCTGCATGCGGACTAAACAAAATTAGTGTATACCGCGACAGAGGTAAGGGCGAGGATTATGGCCATGTAAAATCGATTTAAGCCCCCCACCCCCAGTGGAAATCTTTCCACTGACCGTTCCAGGGCGGTTCTTCTGTGGCGGTTTATTTATGTTGTTGTTTGTTACTTACTGTGAGTATCACTTGTGTCTTTTTCTTTTGGCTGGCCATTTGGCCATTTTGTGGGAAAGTAACTGTCCTTATGGTCTTCCTTTGTTTAGGTTTCCATTATGGTCTGGTCGCTTCGTTATGTTTCTTTCCGTTATGTGTTATTGATGGGTGGAGTAAGTTAATTGTATCGATTCCTGATCTTTGTTTTACTTCTACTTTTCATTGCTAATACCATCAGGAAAACACGCCCATATAATTTAGACCCCCTTGAACCCCATTTGTATATAGTAAAACTGGGATTTACAGCGGGTATACCTTATTTTTCTTATTTCTGCTCTAAAATATAGATTGTGGGATACTCGTTAGACCCGTCTCATCGAACCGCCTCGATGACGTGGTTCTAACGAGTATCCCATAATCTATATTTTGAGCAGAAATAAGAAAAATATCACGATTTTTCATCTTAAAATGTTTGTTTATTCGGCGGTAAAGATAACAGTGCATTTGTATAGGCGTGTTTTCGTAATGCATGCGTTTGACACAGCTTCTGTACCATTACAATAACAGACCCGTGGGACATAGTGCATCTTCATGTCTCCAAAAATGGTTACTTTTCTGGTGAAAATCGATGTTTTCTTTTTCTTTTTTTAAACAGCAAACACAGGCTGTTGGCGAGGCGGTTCTAACGAGTACCGACAACCTATGTCTTGGAGCAGTAATAAGAACAATAATGTATATCCCAGTAAACCCTAGTTTTGTCAATATAAAGTGGGGTTTAAGGGGGTGTTCATTTCACGGACTTGGTCGCGTGATGTTGATTTGTAATTGTCTAGTAAATAAGTGTTTACATTAAAAGTTGATGGCTCTTACACCTTTGGAACCGTGACAATTTGTTCGAGACAGCGGTGGTCCGAGCCACGGAGGGCCACTCTTAGTGATCATTACGAAAACCTGCCTATACAAATACACAGTAAATTTTAGCGCCGTAAAAATGATAAATTCAATATGAAAAATTGGGGTATTTTTTCAAATATAGATTGAGGGTACACGTTAGAACCGCCTCGATTAGAGGTGTAAAATATAGATTGAGGAACTTGTTAGAACCGCCTCGATGAGGCGGTTCTAACAAGTACCTGCAATCTATATTTTAGAGCAGAAACAAGAAAAATAAAGTATACCCTTATAAACTACAGTTTTACTACTCAAGAGGTGTCAAAACTATATAGGCATGTTTGCGTGATGATAATCAGGAGGCATAATGGATATATATGGAAAGCATACCCGTGTGAAATAATGTCAAACATGGTGTCAGAAATGACCAATTCTAGGTAAAAATGA